>OY856413.1:131280000-131627500 GCA_963693085.1 Alisma plantago-aquatica | reverse complement strand
AGTATTTCCTGTAAATCTTTACCCGAAATCAAATGTGACAGAAAAAAACACTTTAATAGTGCACTAATTTATTGAGAAGTTAGATACAAGGTGTAGAATCTATTGACAAACTATGAGAAATTTTCATAATATATCTTTGCATGGGTGACGGATTTACTTAGCGCTACAAGTCAGGCCCAAACCACTTTTACGTCTTATTTTTGCATTACAGAGATTAATAGCAACAAAACAGACGGTCAGGAGGACCTGTGACTGCAGTGCAGTGAGCCCATCCAGCTGCAGCATTCATGATAGAAACCTTTGCCGGCAGAGGAAATGCTTCAGGTGTTTCCTGCAGCGCAGAACTCCAACGCTAAATTAAAGATATGTATGGTAGTAAATGAGCAACAAACGGGCGGTAGGTACCTCATGCCTCCCTGATGTTACGTAGCTCTGACCCAAGTCATCTGTGGAGCCCCACGTAATGAGCTTTCCGCTCACTGCGTCAACAACGGGAACAAGTTAATGAAATATGGGTTATTTACTATGATCCAAAGAATTGCAACAGGAAGGAAAAAGCCAAACAAACTGCAGTATTGTTAGTTGGCCTGGTTAAATAAGAAGAATAAAAAACAGAAAGAGCAGCCCACTTAACTTTATTTAGGTTAGTAGTAAATGAGCTACAGCGACAAAGAAAGAAATCAGAAACCCTAGTTCCTGATCTCTAACCCTTTTGGGGTTGTTCAGAGAATGTGAACCGTTAGCGCAAGAAGAAGAAACTGGCCAGAGCCAGTCAAAGCACCACCATGGTAGCAAAAGAAACCCTCATGGAAAGAAGAAGAAATACACTTCAGGACCCTGGACAAGTAGCGGCCATTTCAAAGGCATGCAAGCCCAAAAAAAGACGGCATTTTGGTCCCGAAAATAGAACGGCAAATGATGGTGACGGCCGGAGGTGAAAAAAGCAAGTAATTAAAAGGAATGACTGTAGCGAAAGAAAACCCACGACGACCGGGCTGCTCACCGGAAGTGGCCATGGCGAAGCCGCATCCCCCACCGCAGACGTTCCTCCATGCATCCCCACGAAACGACTCCGGAAGACGCACTACCTCCGGAGACAACTGCGGTGATCTCTGCGGCGACGCGCCTGGGAGGTACCCCCACGTGAGCACCACTCTCTCCCGAGCTCCTCTGTCCTTGTCCTCCCCTTCCTCACCCTCCCCACCACCCATCTCGCCTCCGCCTTTCTTCTGCTTCAACCGCAATGCGAGCACGCGGAGAGTGGATGGAGCACTGAGATTAGCTGAGAAAGCAGAAGCAGGGGCGTTGCGAACTCACGGGCTACTAGAGCATGGTGACCGAGCAGCTCAACCTAACCAACCCGGCCCTCACTCCCTGCCTCACTGAACCGGCCCCACAGGCGTATCAAATTCCTGGCGATGAGCCATGACACGACTGATGGGCCAAGGGCTGAAATTTTCACACGTGGTGAGAGCAAGTGCCGGTTGTTTGGCCAACGCGAGATCCTGACCACGAATTCTCCCCCTGCGAAGGTTCGTGAAGCGGAAACTGGAAAAGGCTGAAAATCGGGGCCGTGAGGTGAAAATTGGCTGGATTTGCTGCACCCGGTTGCTCCATACCACAGATCGTGCCGCGTGTAACCAATATTTAATCCAAACCGGTATTACACATCTGCATTGGCGCACGAACGGACGTGATGCCAGGAGTAACGTACTCCTTTCAAAAGCAGGAACAGCAAATCCTCTCTCGAAAATTGGGGTGGGGTTGGGCCTTCGACGTGCATTTGACTTGTGGATGAAGAGCAACGTGATTTGCGGTGGACTTGGCAGATTCCTTGTATGTTTTACATGAGTTTGTGCTTCTTTACAACTGGGAGAGCACATGCCAAGCACGTGAAGTATGCAATGGTTTAGTGTATTACCCTATTTATCTACCAAGATAACACTAAGGCCTAATCTGGACTTCGGATGATGGCTTTGGTACTAACTAGGCATAAACCCGTGCTATGCACGGGTGCCTTCGTAGACCACAATCAATAATTTATAGATTTAACTTAAAATTTTGAAAAAAAATGTCAATACATATATGAATAAGACTTCTCATACACACAGGGATCAATATGTAATTTAAAAAATAGAGAAAATTACATCCAGCCCCCTTCACGGATTTTTCTATATAGTATAGATGTGTCTAAAGATAAAAGTGTGGCGTACACACACAGGGACCAATACATAATTTTATAAAATAATAGAGAAAATTGTATCCAGCCCCCTCCATGGGTTTTCCTATATAGTATAGATGTGTCTCCTAATATAATATATTATTAAAAAAATTAAAGACAAAAGTGTGATGTACACACATAAGGACTAATATGTAATTTAAAAAATAGAGAAAATTGCATCCAGTCCCCTCCACGGGCTTTCCTATATAGTATAGATAGCTCATGTAGAGTATTTTACCACCGCATTTCTCAAGACTTATATGGTAAGTTGTGTAGTAGCGGATTTTGCTTAGATAGTACAATCTGAATGAGTTCATTGACAAACTAAAAGAAAGTCAAACAATTGTCAATGGCAGTAGTCAATTACTAAGTAATTTGAAAATAGTGTCACTATAAATCAATGTGTATATCGATCAAAATTTTAATTATGTTATTAGTTACAATTATAGAAGTTCTTAAGACCTATTATATTTCCAATCATTTTACTAAAATATTTTGTAACTATAGTTTCACAATTGCACTGCCCTGTAACTTTTCTACCTATTCTAGTGCATTAGGATGTAGGAGAGAAATACTTACTCATGGGGAGTAGCTCAACCCTCTTCTTAAAATATATATATGTAATAGAAAATGAGTGGATGTCAAACTAGTTAAAGAAGTAGATTTGATGTACTCACCTAGAGGTGGACTGTAGTAAAAGATTATCTTTGTTTAAGTTGATCCCTTCACTAAAGGTTATGTGGATAATGTATATGTGTTTTAATAACTTGTCAAATGTTGTAATTGTCAGACCCACTTACACCAAACAAGATTACTCAAAACACAGAACACAATTGATCATTAATTAATCACATTTTTAGACAAACATGTAAATTAAAACCAATTTCAATCATAATAACCAAGTGTAGTGATCTCAGATCTAAGAATCACAATCACCACCATCACTATGAGAGATGATTCTGACTACCATGTCATGATTCTATGTGTCACTCTCATGGTGTGTCTGTACAATATACTATTCTCCAACATGTATTTGTGTGCTTGGTTTGATATCATATATCATGACTAATGAGACACTGTCATTAACCAACACACACTCTAGTCTTGATGTCTCATTGTTGTCTATCAACCTTCCAAAATGACATCAGACTAGGGACATAACAAGAATGTGCATACTCTTAGCATACGTATGATCTCATTGTTTAGATCCTTAACCTAAAGACATACATTATTGAGTATTGTCATTCTTTAGACATTCATTCTGCTTCATCATTTATCTCATAATTGATTGAACTAGAATAAATTGGAAGCTTGCCTTTGATATTTATCAAATCAATCATGATGTATGCCAATCCAATCATCATATGACTGGCTCTCAGGGCATTGCATACCAACAGACTCCCACTTTCACTTAGAGCCAATCACCTTTGAATCATATTCTTAGTGATCTTTAAATATGTACAACATGTTTCTGTTGTGCTAGTGCTAATCCAGTGAGTTAGCAACATTTTGCTTTAGTCGGTATATTGCATGTTTCACATCTCCTCGCTGCACGACATTTTATATGAGATGGAGTTGTCGTAATATATTATCTGATATTCGTTGCCTAACAATTAGCTCCATTGTTTGACTTAGTATTTCTACTTTTTCATCAATGGTTGGAATATCTATAAGTTCATATGCATGAACTTCTAGATCTATATAGTATTCTCTGGTGTTCAAAACACAAGGATACTTGACATTCCTTTGAGAATTAAATAGCCTTTTAATTTTACTTGGAACATTTCCATTTATCAACACATATTCACTTTTATATTTTGTATTTTGCTATCAATTTCTATCATTTTGGAAGCTTGCATCAGTGTAACTAATTTACACTCAACTCTTCCTTTTATTACCATAGAACTAATCCTTCAATACTTCACAAGTACTTAAATAAGTTTTTATGGCATTCTAATGACTCTCACTGGAAGTAGACATACATTCACTCGTCATGTTCATTACATACAAGAAAACTAGATGAGCATTTCATATTGTCATGTCCAATACCTACAAGATGATGAATGCATATATATATATATTCTCTTATCATGTCTGATACATAAAATACAGTGGGATGATTACATACATGATAGATCCAATTGTGAATGCATTAGGCATCTATTTATGTGTTCCTATTCTTCATAAGAATTTGAGACACTTGGCATCTGAGAGACTAACTCCATACAACATGGACAAGTTTTCTCCCACTGAATTTTTGCCTACTGAATCCCTCAGCATAGACTGCCAATGTATGTTCTCTTTTATCAAGTTAAGAGGTTTTTGAGAACTATCTCTGTAGGTTTCTATTCCTATCACGTAGGACATTTCTCTTTATGAAGGTATTTCCACACCTATTTCTATTCTTAGAATGTTTCTCGTCATCATGTGGAATATGAATACGCTCCCACTAAATCTTTGTAATGAAAAATCACTTCTTTATTTTGATATATCAGTCAAACCTTTTGACTATATAATCAAAGTAAAGACTCCAGTTCTGAGGTTCTTATATTTAATCAATCATATTGATTAATCTCTTATAACTTATAGACTACATTTGTATTAACGAAATGATAAAACCCTTCAAGTTGTGTCAAGTACACAGCCTCATGTTATTCCTTCTAGGAATGTGGTTTTAATATTCACATGCCAATTTCATAGTCTCCAAGTTCTAATAGCAAGCATGATCCTTATGGCCTATAGCCACTGCAATTGGTTAAATAAATTCATCAGGTTCAACACCTTGAACTCACTTGAATTCATCTCAACCAATCAGCTCTTTAAATGTCATCCATGTCAGTCTTAACTCTTAAGACCCCATTGCACTTATGGGTTTTATTCCTATAAGTGATACCATTAAGGTCATATCTTACTTGGTTCAGATGGAAGTTGTTTTAGATCTTATGGCTTCAAGCCATAACTCAAAATATGGTTCCTCAACATCATCTAGATAGATTATTGGCTCATCATCATATGACTAATTCATCACCTTTGAGTTTGTAGAATATCATTATCCATCAAGCTCAAGGTGTTTTCTACTAGATATATGAGGTGTATCTATTGCATAAGGAATTTGAGATTCCACAACACTTTTGATTCTTAATCTCCTTTTGTGCCTCATCAGGTTTCAATGTTCTTATGTTGATCTCAAACATTTTGAGTTCTACTTCTCTCCCACTGATTCTTTTGGAATTCAGATATCCTTATAACAAACACTTTGTTATTGGATTAAGATTAGTATTCAACTAACATTATGTGATTTGTGAATGAAGCTCTTTCTAAGAAACTAGTTTTCTTATATGAGCATTCAATCACTAAAAGACATATTGGAACATTTCCAATACCGTATCTCATATGGTGTCTTTTATACCTTTTGAATGGAACATTTATTTAGTGTAAAGCATGTTCTTTAAAAGAATTCTAGAAGATTAGTTTTTTTTTTATGATCATGCTCTTACTATTTAGGGTATGATTCCTTCTTTGATTTAGACATTATTATGCCTTAATCATGAGTTCTCTATGATACACTATCATAGTTACTCACAAGGTCCTCAAACATTTGGTTTAAGTATATCATACATTGATCATATTAAAGAATTAATACTTTTACCAAGTTTGTTCTTCATTTATGATATTCTTGAACACTTCAAGATATTAAAATTTGTATTTCATTAAATACCATATCTAAGGTATTAGCATTTATTCCAATAGGTATGTATATACATCAATATGTATTATACCTAATAGAATAGTCATTCTCCCACTACATCTAGTGGAGATTGACTTGTCATCATGCCCAATAAACAAGACATTCATATCTCTTAATGGTTCGTTAACCAAGAGAGTCTAGTTCATCCATCAACATGGAACCTAGAGATGAATTTCTCATTCATTTGTTTAGATGATAATGCTAATTTATTGTTTGAGTCATAAATAACTTTTAGGTATTATTATTTTACCTCATGCATACCAAGTTCCACAAGATAAATAAGGTATCGCCATAAAAGATCATATCTTTGAAAATGAAACATGAACTTTATTGATAAACATCCTTGTCATTACAAGATGTAGAAATAAAAAATGTTTCTATTAGCGAAATGAAATAGCAGTTCATAACTCTATTACATGCCTCTTGGGCTGAAATAAACTAAAGGTATTACTATCTATGGCGGCAACTGTAATGACCACATTTGTGCTTAATTGGTAAACTAGGGTTTACCTGAATGATTACATACTTGATTAGATTGAACATCGTTTAGACTTGATTAATGACAGTAGATCAATTGTGATGTTTCAAACCTAAGAAGAAACTCTAACTATGATTTTAGTTTGAAGAATTAGGGTTTGATAAATGTAAACCCTAATCGGCAAAAATTAGGGTTTTGATAGTACATGAATATGGAATTTGATCAAGATAGCAGTGTGGTAAATGATTTTTCATATTTTCTAAAATTTTTTATTTAATTGAATTTTGGATATTATATGGATAACTCAATCATGCATATTGGAGAAAATTTTCAGAATATTTGAGTGTTCTTTGAATGTGGTTCTCGATCGAACTATACTTCGACCAAAATGCTGACAGAGTGCTTTTTAGCAGTGTAGTGTTTTATTTTTAATTATTTATTAGTAACTCCAAATGATTTGAAATTTTAACTAGAGATCTGAAACTCAATCGTAAACAACATGTAAAATTTTCATAATTTTTGGATGCATTTAGACCTTATCAATAGATGAATTACAGTAATATTTTTATGACAGAAAATTCAGCTGAAATAAGAGAAAGTATAGTGAGGGGTCAATGTGCAATTTACCCAAGCAACTCAATTGCTCTATATGGTCAACCTAACACATAATGAGCTCTCATAATTCGTGATTCAATCCAGAGAAACGAAATCCTAGAGAGAGAGAGGGAGAGTTAGGGTTTGAGAGGAGAAAGTAATGGAGATGCTGACATAGGGTTTTGCGGTCCGAGGAATGATGAAATCATGTAAGTTTAGCTTCTTTGGATATTGTTTCATGGTGAATCTTCCCTCTCATGTCAAGATTCCGTCCCTCCTCTAATTTGATCTGAAATGGTATCAAAACTTTCCCTTTTGTCACTCTTTCTTCATAATCCCTCATTTTAGGGTTTCTGAGTTGAAAGGAAGAAGAATCAGGTGAATTGCTAGAGATTTGATATGAGATGGATATTTTCAGGGATGAGCTGCGTTTGTAAGGTGTTTTAACACCTTAGGGTGAGCGGGAACTTCCTTTAAATAGTATATTGCATGAAAATTGGTTAAATCATCCATAATCTTTAATTGCTTAGTATGCAACTACAAACCCTAAATTGTTTGTTTGATCTAAGTTGTTGCAAAATGACATGAAATGGAATCTTCCACTATTTGGATGAAGTTTAGATGATAAAATCATAATATAAATGTATACAATACATCCTAATGAGAATTCCCTAAGTATATTGCAGAGGTTATAAGAGTAAACTGAAATATAGGGAATTTTTCTATGACTGAAATTGTTATATAATTAAATAGAGAAATTTATTTATCTGGATCCCCTTGGTTATGAATG
Source organism: Alisma plantago-aquatica (assembly GCA_963693085.1). Classification (NCBI taxonomy): domain Eukaryota; kingdom Viridiplantae; phylum Streptophyta; class Magnoliopsida; order Alismatales; family Alismataceae; genus Alisma; species Alisma plantago-aquatica. The sequence continues at coordinate 131,619,669 of OY856413.1, read as the reverse complement.
ATTGTTTATCTGAATTCATAGTACATATATGTCAGATACTATCTTGGATTTCATTTAAGTTGAATAGTGTTTGTTTGATATCTCAGTAAAGAGGTTGAAACCCTAGATGCGAGGAAAAGTTGGATATTTGTGAATAGATATCGTGAAACCCTTTTGAATGGATTTTATTGACATGATAGAATTTATTTATTCAAATTTATTATTGATGCATGTTATCTCAGTGAATGGCATGGAAACCCAAATTCAGCTCAATTCCAAGGTTTCATACATATATTGATTTTATATGGTTTGTTGATAGTAGTCTTTATTCAGTGAATGTTTATGTCGCATGAAATCCTTATGAGAGCCATGTGATAAGTGAATGAGGTAAATGAAACCCTAAGGATAGGGTGTTCAATGAATCAAGTATTTTGATATTAATGTTCTCAGTATGAGATGTGGTGATGTACAACTCAAGATTTGGGTTGAGGTGCACATTTTCCAAGAAAGTATATATAATTTATAGGTGCAAATGATGATTACTCGTATGTCAAGTAATTAACTCTTATCAGTGTATTAAGAAGTTCAATTTCATGATTCTAGTGTATAAAGTATTAAGTGGACATGTATTTTGTTATTTAAGAATTTTAGTCTACCTGTAGGTATAAAATGTTGATTTCTCAGTATATTACAGTGTTTTGAGTATATTGCTCTGCCAAGTTTAGAATGATATACATGTTGTGTTATAAACTTCAAATAAATAGACACGGTACCATAGAGATACCAGAGTCAAGTACAAGTAAGGGAAAAGATACAATATAGTAAGAGTTTTCCAAGAATAATAAAATAATAGACTTAAGAGCCCTGACATCATAGATTCCCTATGAGAGGTATGTGCCGTAGGGATGAAATGACCTAACCCTGGCAGTGTCCAGTATACGGGGGTCGGAACGTACTAACAGGTGGTACGGGGGACGAAGCCCTAGTGTAAGTCTCCTTAAAATACAGAATGTAGTATCCAACATCAACTAGAGATCCTGGTGGCACTAGAGTACAGTAAAGCCAATAGGTGGTTTGACTCTCTGCCTGTGTGATAAGGTTAGAGGAGAAGTCCAGTTTTTATGACATAATAGGTGTGCTGAGGCTAGAGAGCCATTTTCCTATTGCAGACCAGCGACTTAGTCAGGTTTAGCATTCTCGGGTGTGTCAGCTAAGTCTTGTATGGTGATATCGTAGTTTGCTACGAGTCTTCATATGTAGAGTATACAACATATGATCACGACATAAGATAAAATATGATAATATAAGTTTTAAAGAGTTTCTTATAAGTAAGAAAGGCTAAGAAAATTTTGAGTACAATTTCCTAGCAATTATTCTTTGTATGTTTCTGAATTATTAGTTCTCTTTGAAATTAATCAAACATGCTCATATATTGATTTACTCTTGTTGATATCTAGAGTATCCTGCCATATTTATGATTGTAAATGATCAATCTCTTTAAAGCTTACTGCTGCTATAATTGATATCAGTTGCTCAAAAGTATATCTGTAATTATATCAGTACTTTAGACTGTTTTTTTGAAGTACTCATTCACTGAGCGAGTAGGCTCACCCATCTACTCACAATTTTTAGGGAAACCACGTGGACTTGAAGAAGGTCAAAGCATCAAAGTAGATCTACCACATGATTTAAGTATGAGATTAGTTAAGTTCAATCAGTCCCTGTCACTCTAGGTCCTAGTATAGATGTGAGAGTGTTGTAAGTGATGTTTTGTATCTTCATTTTCTTAATAAGAGAGAATGTATCTGATTATCATGTCATATGGACCTGAGAATGAATGTATGGATGTGTATCGTTTATGTTGAGATCAAATTAAAGTAATCAAAGTTTGATTCTCTTACAAAGTTGTTTATGTGATTGGATGCGAGAAAAACAAAGAGTTTGAAAAAGAAGAAAAAGTTAAGGGTGATCTTTGTATTATGTTAAATCCTCAATCTCATGCCCTAATCTCATGATTAATGGTAATTGTGAGATCGGGGTGTGACAGTAAAACTTGCTCCATTCCTTATGAGTGTTCCTTCTTGGTCCTTTCATAAAGACCTTCACTTCTTTTCAGATTCTACACATCAAATGTGTCAGATCTATCTCCTAGTATCACATACCTGAGATAAAGAATTATTTGAAGTTTATTTCATAATACCTAAGGTGGAGACTTCCATCCCCTCCTTCTTTAGTTCATCTATGTAGAGAGGGCAATTTCTCTTCCAATATCCTGGCTCATGACAATGGTGACATTTGCCTCCCTTGTTCACCCCTCCCTTGGCTTTGAGTGTTGAAGATGACTTGGGATGTTGGCTAGCATTAGAACCTTTCTTTGCTTTGCCCTTGCCCTTGCCCTTGCCTTTAGACTTTCCCTTCTTTCTGCTGATCATAATCACAGATTTGGGTTTGTCTTTCTTGGTATGTGCCTCGACTGTCCTTAACATGCCCAACAACTTTGTCAGTGACCTATCAAAGTTGTTCATGTTGTAGTTCATCACAAACTAACTGTAGAATTCTGGCAACGATTGCAGTATCACATCAGTAGCCAACTCTTGGCTCAGAGGAAATCCCAGTCGAGTTAGGTTCTCCGCATACCTAATCATCTTAAGTGTGTGAGGGCCTACTATGTCTCCTTCTGCCATGATGCACTTGAACAGTGCCTTGAAGACATCATATCTCTCTTTTCATTCCTGGTCTTGATGCATGTTCTTGAGATGTTGAACCATCTCAATGATGTTCATGTTCTCATGTTGTCTCTGCAACTCATAGTTCATTGAGCACAACATCAAGCATTTCACATCAATGGCATCCTCAGTATGCTTCATGTAAGCATTCCTTTCAGCCTTTAGTGCGGTGGGAGCGGGTTCTTTTGGCTCTGGTGTATCTAGGACATAGAGCTTTCGCTCTTGAGTGAGAACAATTCTCAATTCCTAAACCAGTCATGGAAATTGTTCCCATTTAGTTTGTCCTTCTCAAGAACTGATCACAACAAAAAGTGATTGTTGTTGGTAGCCATTTATTCTACAAAAATGAAATTTGCAATTTTTAGTCGAAAACTCTTTTGATTTGAAAATTGACGATGTTTAATTAGGTCTTTAATTAATGTTCGTTTCTCACTATTTTATCTCAAAATGATAACCTTCATTATCAATTTGGAAGTTTGTGGTGTACAACCTTCTAGTGAGCAAGATCCTACATCTAAGCCATGGACCAGCTAGGGCTGTCATCCATAACAAAAGTGTTTCAGGTAGGCAACCTTTTCCAATTGCATCATATGCAACTCTTGATAGATGTCATGTGAAACTCCTTGCCATGTTCATCTGCCTCAAGGTGCTTTATCTGATCAAGGCCACCTTGTTAAGTCCAACCCCAAATCCAACATAATGAATATGCACCCTGTGAAGGTAGACCGACATATTCACCGTCACACTTCCATGAGATAGACAATGCACCACGTGAAGGCATGGCCACACTTAGTCGATCAAGCTTTTCATTTGTGCTTCTTTTGGAAGGCATCTTCAACTTAATATGTTTGTTGAGGGGTTTTAATATGCTTATATATGAATATATGTATTCAATCACCACATATATAGTATGTATCATATACATGCTATATCCCACAAATGGAAACATGCAATAACGATAAAGTGATGATTATGACCATCCTATTATAGTTCCTTGGAGGCACAAGGAACTACGGTCATCTAAGGTCTACATCACAAGAAACCTATTATTGATGAAGATCTATGCTTGCCAATCCGGGTTGACTGGTTCAACCTTTGAACTGATTGACTCGCCTCTTGTCCAGTCGGTTGATCTCCTCCAACCGATCGTATGGCTCCTCCAGATGGTCGGCTCGTCTGGTCATCTGGGCTTCTCATCGGTCCACCAACTACTCCTCAGTCAGTCGTCTCGATCCATTAAGCGGTCATCTTCAGTCTTCATCATAAGAAGAAATAAAACTAATCCTATTTTACATAATCTTTGTGAAACCTCGAGTTACATTTGAGGGGAGCAAAGGTAGAAGAGAATCTTGAGTTATCTTGAGTTACATTCAGAATAGAAGAAGAGGGCTCGGTGTGTAGACCGAGATGCAAACAAACATAACCAACCACACACATGCACATAGGGTTTATAGGCCATAATCATGCTACACATCTACCATCAAAACTGTTTTAGGGCGATGTGTACCGATTACATATATACCATATCATATATGTATATATTAGTTTGGGATCATGTGGTATTTATCAGATATTCACATTAGTCATTCAAATATTCACATTGTATGCAATAAATAAAAGACAGTAAAACCAAAATCTGATCATATCGATTATCCCAAAACATAGAGTATTGACGTGGCTCTGATACCACTGTTGGGTTTTACGTGGTCAGAGTAGGCAACGGAAATAAAAATTTACTTGACCATAAACCCATAACCAGTAGATCACATCAACATCTATGTAATGGGAAGGATGATTTTAGTGAGTTATACCTGGTCCTGAGGCTTGCTCAGTGACTATACCTCACAGCAAGTGCGGCCTTCAACCACCTATCTTTGGCGGCATCAATGCAACTCCTGGTCTTGACACGGACTGCAGTTGACTTTTGTCCTCCTGAGCGGCAGAAGTCTCCCGCCTCTATAGATAGTCCACATAGCTCTAGTCGTCCTAAATAACAAACTAGAAGGAGTTGTCCCCTTCTGTTGACGTACTAGTCACCAACACACTCTCCCTTAACCAGTTGCTTTTCTGTAGTTGTCTTTCCCTCATTGTTCCTCCCGAGACGGGTATAACTTGCTTGGGCTCTCTCAGTTACTAAAACTAGAGAGGATAATGACTTTGTAGAGCAAATGATGTTTTGAGTTGTGTCTCTATTATGTGTCTGGAGATGCCCCTTGTACCCCTCTATTTATAGTAGAGGGTAGCGTCAGGGTTCCCAGTCTATGCGGGAGTAGAAGGGTCTAAATTTTTCATGAATAATTTGCACTGCGGCAAGCAAACCGATCGGTTCACTAGTGAACTGGTTAGTTGGCATAGTGAACCGGGTGGTTCACAAGCCAGACCTGCTTGCAATTGACTTTCCTAATTCATTTCTTATTAATGCAAAGATTAATTCTTATCCCCTCACAAACCGGGAAACCCAACACATGCTCATTTGGTCTAGTTGAACCGATCAGTTCACTAGAGTGAATCGGTCATCCCACTGACCATGAGCCGATCGATTCACCCAATGAATCAGTTGGTTGGTGGTCCAGATTGTGCATAACTCAGTCAATTCAGTTCTCAATCAATCTGACACTCTAATTAGTTGGTTCAACACTTGAACTTAATTATTCTGAGCCAAGTCTATTGATTGAATGTTTGATTGAGTACCTAAACACTTTAGTAATCAATGCAAACATCATTCATGGATAAGCTCCTCTTCTTGGTTAATCTTATGTGTGTGACCCTATAGGTCCCATATCACGTTGGCAGTGAATGTCCATAACTAGCTTATAACATCACAAGCAAAGATAGGTGCCTAGTCGCACGTCAATGCTACCCAAGTGATATGGAAAGTTAGAGAACAACCTTCAACCTACAGTCTATGATTGGTGTTCCAGTGAATGTATAATTTCTTTGTCTCTGATATCCTGAATGAACTCAAGGCATGGAGTTGTCATCCTTTCAACATTCATTCATGTTTCTTGAACTAGAGCAGACTGTCTGAGATATATGTGAACTCAATATCATATATTGATTCATATGTGCATGCGCATGCTATTTTCAGTCTCGCTTATCAAGTGGCCTGGACATCATACTCCCTTAGGAGGGAAAAATATCATTTCTATCGCTCATAGTATATCTCATGCGTCAAAGCCACCCAATCATCACCTTTATAACAACCTATGTTTCAGGACTGTGTTTGATGATGTCAAAGTGTACCCAGTCACATTTGACGAGTGCAGTGATCTCAGGTCTAAGAATCACAATCACCACCATCATTATGAGAGATGATTCTGACTACAATGTTATGGTTCCATGTGTCACTCTCATGGTGGGTCTGTCTGATACACTATTCTCCAACATTGTTCTGTGTACTTGGTTTGATATCATATATCATGACTAATGAGACACTGTCATCAATCAACACACACTCTAGTCTTGATGTGTCATTGTTATCTATCAACCTTCTATAATGACATCAAACTAGGGACATAACAAGAATGTACATACTCTTAGCATCCATATGATCTCATTGTTCAGGTCCTTAACCTAACGACATACGTTATTGAGTATTGTCATTCTTTAGACATTCATTCTGCTCCATCATTTATCTCATAATTGATTGAACTAGAATAAATTGGAAGCTTGCCTTTGATATTTATCAAATAAATCATGACGTATGCCAATCCAATCATCATATGATTATCTCTCAGGGCATACATACCAACACTTCCCAACCCACAGTGGCCTAATCTCAACGAGTACATTCATCCCCTTTCTCCATAATTAGATTCCCAGGGAAAGATCCAACATTAGAGTTGTGGTGACTATCCATTATTGGACTTGGTCACAAGTACATCTATATTGTTGGTCACTTCCTCGACGACTCATCCTTAGTCTCAAGGAGTGTTACCTCCTTCAACTACCCCTTTAGAGATTTCCACAGACAAGTTCATGAAAGTTATTTTTATATAAGGTGATACACATATGGCCTTATAATCTTACAGGAATTAAATAAATAAGCAAGCGGTTAGCTACATTCCACATGAAACTTCAGAAAATATCAGAAGTCAAAAAGGTGGTTATCCATAAGTAACCACAGACCTTTCTTTAGGAGTGACTTGGATTCAAGCGACCATGAGAAATCAATCAACCAAGTAATCATCTTATAATTAAAGTTTAACATCCAAGTATTACTTTTATATCTTCTAAACCACATTGTGGTTTGTCTTGGGCCTTAGGTTAAGGTCTTGGGCTGGATTAGGATTGCATTAGGGTTAGGCTTCCCAAACCCTACTTGTTAAAAATATATGCTTTATGACTTAGAAAACCATAATTTGACATCATGCGCATCCATTACTCTAGATTAGATTCGATTAAACTTTTCCATAAAAAAAGATCATACTTCATTCATTAAGATTCATTATACATGATATGATGATCAACTTCATAAAGTTAGGGTTTGCATGCATAAAAGTGTGTTTTTCCATATACTTTTAAAATTTGAGACAAAATCATGCCATCAAATCTATTTTGTTGGATTGTACATATTTTTCTAATTGATTTCATATATATATATATATTCACTATCATTGGAGTTACTATCCATTTTATTTAATTTTTACAAGATTAACCATTTTCTGGCCAATCAGAGATTGCCATGTCAACTTGATATACAATTATCCAAGCAAAACAAATCATGATTTACATCACAAGGAAAAGATACATATGTCAAGTACCGTGTGACACCGATGTCACACATATGTGGGAAATATGGTCTAGTCCCTCTTGGGTTTGTTCCTCGCATGCCAGCCGAGTAGTCTGTCGACCATGGGGTCAACCCATAGTTGACTTGTCCCCTGAAGGCACGATAATAGTGGTCGATGACCCAATGATCTTTGCTAGGCTCCACTAAACCCAACCAATAAAGCAACAACAATAGAAGAGGTCGGTAGTCTGGTTCCTAGGCATGGAATGAAAGTGAAAAATGAAGAATAGAATCTGAGGCATTACCTGATGAATTGGAGAACTGAGGCTTCAACAAGAATCCATGGGCCTCGCCAGAGAGCCCCCATTTGTTGACGTGTGTTGTGGGGGTCAAAGTGGCGGTTTAGATGAAGCTTTGCAAGCTTCATGCGTCAATATCTGGGAAGGGATGGTAGTGGATTCCTCATCACTTCCTAATGTTCCAGTCTACCTTCTAGAAAACATGCAAAACTCATGACCAAAGCAATTGGTCTGGGATGTCTTAGAGCTCCATGATGGCTACAGTGGTTCTCCAAAAAAGAAATGGAGATCGACAGGGATGAAGGGAGAGTTTGGTGTCCAATTGGGGGGTTCTCTGAGTGCACAAGGGGTCAAGGGTTCTAGAGGTATCTTATATATATACCAGGGTTAAGAGTAGAGAGTGATGGTTCATAACCCTAATTTCCAATGTTCCCCCTCAGAATTCACAATGATAAAGGTTAAGGTGTACCTTGTTTGATTTGTCATTCTCTCTTGGTTCCAACAGAATCAGTTTGAGAGGGAACGGTGGAAAGTAAAATAGGATAAGGAGAAAGGTCGGGGAAAAATCAGTTAGGGACTCGAATCAAAGGTAGACGATCACTACCATCCATCCGATCCTTGATCTGGAGGTTGGGGTAACACTCCACATCTTTGTCACACGGATAAGTCTTGAGTTATACATACTTTAGGTTAGTCGTTCCATTAAAATAATATTATTATCTGATTATCCACTTCATCAAAAATTTTAGAAAACTCCAATTGCTGCCAAATTTTGAGAGAGGTTTCTTAATGACATCACCTCAGTTTTTTTGCAAAAGTTGGTCACAAAATATGAAAGTTAAATACTCTTTCCTTGCCTTCCCAGTAGTCACTTAATTTAATTATCTAGGCCATATACTAATGCAATGTCTACCAAACTTGGTCATTATACTCATCTAGACATTTCCCACGTTGGGTTAAGAATGGGGCCAATCAAGCTCATTGATTGCCCTTATCTTGCTGATTCATTTACTCAGGGTATTATCATGTATTTATCATTCATTTATTTGATATTTTTAGAATCTCCTAAATTATTGGGATTTTCTTGTATCCTTTTAATTAACACTCATTAATATATTAGTAGAATAACAAAACACATGAAATCTTTCCTTTTTGGAGAAGTTGCATTTATAATCCAAACTAGAGAACATAGAGATTCAAGGTTTTCTAATATAACCCTTAACAATATCTTATTTGTATCCAAATACATGTCAAAGCATGAAAATTTCGGGTTGTAACACAACCAATAAATCCTTTTCCTCCCACACATTTTATTTTTGCACTCTTGATTTTAATCTAGATAAGTTTGACAATTTTCAGTCATGTACTTTTCATGTTTGGTCAATGCCTGAGCTAGATTTCAAATTAAATGTGGTGGTTAACTTTTTTTAATTAACTATGCCTAATCTTGTATGGATGGCATGCTATTGATTTAATGTTTTCACAATGTTTATGAAGATATAGGGTAAATGGCCACACATTTTTATTACTTTCAAGAACCTTATATGCAGGCGTAATGGGCGGGCACTAGAGAAAAGTTTGACTCTTAATGGGTGCATGAGTTCATACTGTCTAAAATGGGTCCACCATCACTTCTTGTCACAAGGGAATTATATAACAATACTGAATTAGGCATGGATGACAATGGTGAAGGATCATCACCTCCATTTCCAAGGCTGGTTGACATTAGATTATGACATGATAAATTTTTTGAAATAATGTGAGGCATTAAAAGTTAGAATTGGAAAAATCTAATGTGAACCACACACAATGTTTCCAACACAAAAGTGGTGTGTTACTTCCTATAATGTGCAGGATACAATAATACTAATCGCACATTGGCAAAAGATTATGTCCATTTTAGGCAGACCATTAGTTGTAATTTAATTTTATGCTTCCAAGTACCACATATTATTCGTGTAGTGTACCAACTCTATACACTAATACCACTTGAACAATTTCATTATTTGTATTAGTTATGTTGGAATTCATTAATGTTATGTTTTACTTTCTATATTTGATTGTATATTTTTTGGTCTGTGATGATAGATCAACATTATGATGGCTTATGCAACCTTAATACAATGCATCACTCATTTGTAAATGGCAAGTACCACATTGGACATATAGAGTGATTTGAGAACTCATGCAAGCTACATCGAAAAGAAAACTCATTCAAAGATGTTTCATGACCTTCTCAAAGATGATTGGGTAGACATAGTGCAACATCTTATCACATCATTCTATCAACATGCGAAGACGCAGTGGGGTTGTCTGAAATTAAGTTCTACCAGTACGGAGAAATTTCAAAAGTGGACATAATAGAGTGATTTGAGAACTCATGCAAGCTACGTCGAAAAGAAAACTCATTCAAAGATGTTTCATGACCATCTCAAAGATAATTGGGTAGACATAGTGCAACATCTTATAACATCATTCTATCAACATGTGAAGAAGCAGTGGGGTTGTCTGAAATTAAGTTCTACCAATACGAAGAAATTTCAAAGGTCGATGAGTGGTCTTGGTGAAATCATTGTTGTAGACTAGTACCAGATTATGTACAAACAAAATAAACTCTAGTTGAAATTGACAGTAGGTTAAAGTTCATGACACATACTAGGCGGCTATATTTTATAACAATGCAATCAGTAATAGTTGACGACTTATATGTTACCATAAAGGCACCTAATTGTAACACGACTGAGATAATTACCTTTCTAAAGTACTTATGTGTTGCTTGTTGAAAACTTATTTTATTTTTAAGTAAAATTTCAATATGTCTAATTCATTATTGCCAACAAGTTGTGCATACTCCAACAATCATTGCTTAACATGTATTACATTGTGCATCCTCTATACATGTCAACTAGTTACACAAACCAATACCATTAACAATTCCAATCAAAACGATCTAGCTTCTATGAATGCCTTCCACAGTAAGCATAGATAAAAAAGGACTATCCATACGTACACTACATGTGGATTGAATCTTGCATAACGTCCATCCAATTTGTACCATATTCAATTTCCGGAAGACTTTATTCCAAACCGTCATCTAATCAAAATAACCCCGGAATCAAACTACAACCAAATTGAATATCACAAATAAAACCATAATCAGACTACAACCAAACTCAACCCTCCTACTAGCTAAATTAAATCAGACCAGAGTCTAATTAAAATACACTATCAGGGTTACCAAATAAAAACTGAGTTCAATCCAGACCGTCAAATCTCAATCTCCCGACAGAATCAACCATAGGGCTAGACAATACTAAAGTTTGAGTCCCGTCCAAAGTTCGATCCCATTCAGCTGGGGCATGAGTAGTACAAACCGTCCTGTTCATGGTAGCCTGGTAGATGTTGAAAATACTTGCAGTGGCGCTTCATCCGTCTACTCCTGCAGTGCGCTATCACTCGACCCTGATTCGGGGAAGAATCATGCAGCATCGGCCTATTCGAAGCGCCGCCGCAGCCGGTAAGCACCTAAGCCGAGCTATCCTATCCGCATCCGTCCAACCACAGACGTGGACTTCGTCCCACGAGCAAGTCCTCCACAACTTCCTCATGCGCTCCACCATTACCCCATCTCTGGTTTCCTCAACTATTGACCCCTACCTCGTTTCTCACTACTCTCTAGCCCACGGTCTTTTCCAATGGGCATCCCAGCAACCATACTACTCCCACACACCGGAGACGTACCACTCCCTTCTCAAGTCCCTTGCCTTCTCCCGCCAGTCCCACTCCGTCCACTCCCTTCTGAAACAGGCTAGAGCGCAGAACATCGCTCTCCTTGCTTCCTCCTACCACCTCGTGATTTCGTGTCTTTTGAGCTGTAACAGAGCTGTGGACGCAGCAGGGTTGATTTGGGAGGTGCCTGTTTCCCGTCATGACAACTCGATCATCAATTCCTGCAATTCGATTCTAGCGGCCCTTGTAGACAATGGGCGCTTGGACCGTGCCAAGAAGCTATTTGATGAGATGCTTCTTAGAGGCGTTCCTTGCAATGATGTGGGGTTCGGTGTTTTCATTAGCGAGTACTGTGGGAATGCTAGGTTGGATGAGATCTTTTCCATGGTGGAGGAGGTAAAGAGACGAGGATGGGAAATCAATGGCTCCATAATGGCTTTATTGATTATCGACGGGCTTAGTTTGGTGGGTAGAGCTGAGGAAGCTTGGCAGGCGCTGGAGGGAATGAGGATAAGGGCATGCAAGCCCGATTTCATGGCTTACAGAATCGTTGCTGACTCTTTCAAGACGGCTTCCAGATTTGAGGAGGCTATGATGATTCTGAAACAGAAGAGGAAGTTGGGGGTTGCGCCAACATCTGCGGAGTATAAGGAATACATCTTTGCTTTGATATCTGAGAAACGATATATGACGGCAAACAGAGTTGGAAAGGCAATTGTTGATGGCGATTTTCCCATCGATGATGAACTGCTAAATGCATTGATCTCGTCAGTTTCTTCAGTAGAGCCTAGTTCTGCTATGGACTTTTGTGCGTACATGTTAAAGAAAGAGAGCTTTCCAGATTTTGCTGTTCTAAGTAGTCTCAGCAGAAATCTTAATAGGCACAATAAAAGTGACGAGCTCTGGGATATCTGTAGGGTTCTCTTATCAAAAGATTATTTCAGGACTCCGGATCACTGCAATATGATCATGTCACTTCTTTGCGATGCGGGTAAGGTGAGGGAAGCTTATGATGTGCTCAAGGACATGAGAAAGAAAGATGTTCGCCCTGACGTTTCATCTTACAACACTCTGTTGGAAGCATGCTGTAGAGGTGACCTCCTCCGTCCTGCAAAGAAGTTGTGGGATGAAATGTTTGCCCATGGGTGTTGTCCTAACCTTCAGACTTATAATATCCTCATCCATAAGTTCTCTGAAATTAATGAACCTGAAGAGGCACTCCGTCTCTATCATCACATGTTAGGTAAAGGGTTACCTCCTGACAAAGTTACTTATACATCGCTTGTCAAGGTGCTATGTAGATTGAAAAGAATAGAAGAAGCGTGTATGGTTTTTAAAAATTCTATGGAGCAAGATGCTGTGCTTGCTGGTTCAATTCTCAGTGAGTTGATATTTTACCTTTGTCAAGAAGGTACTTTCTCCTTTACATATTTTGTTACTATTTTCATGATTCAGAATTTTGTCTTATATGCTTTTGGATATATTTTGATGCCTCGAGCGCTGCATATATTATACAATTGAAGGTATATTATACTACAAATACATACCAAACTGTTATAACAAGTTAGTTCAAAGTCAGATGAGATGGCTTACACAGTTTATGTTCATTGTATAGGTATCTACATGTGTGCTTCAAGAGTGTTGCTGAGCCTTCCTCCTAACACAAATTTCTCTGGTGCCCATGTTGTTCTTTTAAAAAACCTAGCCGACGCAGGGCAGTTTGACAAGGCTGTTGACCATATCACACATGTCAAACACAATTCTCCTGCTCAATTAAAAACAATTTTGAATAACCTTATGGAATCTCTATCAACTGCTCCAAAGTTGGAACCTTTCCTTCAATTGCTTCAAGAAATGTCTAAGAATGGTTTGGTTTCTGAATGCGGTCCCTGGTTGGATCTGCTTGACGGTTCGTTTCATTCAGTCAATGAGTAATCTTGATACATTCATTCTGTTACTAATTCCTTAGTGCAATCTCATGATAAGGATGATGGACCAAAAAGGAGTTACACGAATTCTTCAATTATTTGCATTTTTTGTTTTATTTATTCACAATGTACGTACGTATAAGAGTGTGGATAACTGAATGATACCCTTGGTTAACTCAGAATGTATATTCAGAGTAGATGTGGAGTCATAATAGTCATGGTACAGCTGGAGAGGCGGTTGATAGGCTGAAATTTGAGGGGCTCATCCCTTGCCTTGCCCGAAGGTTATGTTAAGAGTTAAAATTAGTTTCGTTTTCTATACAATTTTCTTGTTTTGAAAACAATTGCTCCTACATTTTGGGCTTATCCATTAGCAAGATCTGCTTGTGACTTGCTTTCTTAAAGACACGTACCCTTGGATTTTGACAAATTGCTTGGTAAGAAAAGAAACAAGCAGATAAACCATCCTCTTGATTGTGAATTATACAAAAAGATGTTGAACTTTGTCCTATGTTTATGCATTCTTGGGGGGGGGGGGGGATTTGAGTCATTCATGTCGTGCTTGATGCCGAGATATATCATGAAACCACGCTTGTTGAGCATGAAAAGGCTATCTCAATTCTTGGGAATCTTTACCGTTAACCAAAAGTTTACAAAGAGGAAAATCATGACACATACATGCATCTTCGAATGAGATGGGTCCATGTGGTGATAAATGAACTATCCATGTGAGAGATGTCTGTCAGAATGTGTGATATTCAACTTAAAACTAATTGACAATTAGCGAAGGGGCCACACCTTATTAGTCTAAGGATAACCTCCAAACTTAGCGGTGTGGGTTTATTCTCAACACCCTCCTTCACGTCTTGCCATATTTTTCATGTGCTTGTACATGTTTTTTATGTGGTAGGGTGTGGATTCCTCACTTGTTTGTGAGGCTTGCTCTAATACCATGTTGGAATGTGTGGTATATAATTTAAAATCAATTGGTAATTCATGAAGGGACTACACACTTTATAAGTCCAAGGATAACCCTCAAACGGTGTGGATTTATTCTCAACAATGTTAATTACATTATTGAATCATCCGTTGATAATGATATTTGTTTGAGATGTTCAAGCTCCAGATTATTATGTTTCATAATTAATTATAACATATCAATGCTAGAAAGATGACTATGTACACAACATGGATGATTCTTGTTTAGGTACTTTGCATGGCAAGAGATCGAACCTCTTATGTACATTGGCATGCTTTTTCAAATGAAAGTCCCATTTTCCCCAAAAACATGAGGTGAGAAGTGTCAACAAAAGAGGCTTCATCATTGAGAGAATTCCCCCACCCCACAACCCAGATCTAATGTTTTTTTCTTCTCTTGAGCAATGTGACTTGTATAAAGTGGTGTTGCAGATATGTTATTTCTCTTGAATGTTTTTTTCCTAAAACCCAATTTATTTTCTCACAATCCTCTTTAAATGCATATACTCCAATTTATTATGCTTAAATATAATATCTAAAATATCAAACACCTTCCTACAAGTTAAACAATATCAGTGCCTCTCACTAAACTTCTATTTTTGCCTATAACACCTACCGTATAAGAAAATCAGGCATTGTACTCTTTTTAAGTAAGTTGAAAAGAATAAGACGTGTTTGGTTTTTATGATGATTAAGCAAGAGAATACCACATGGGTACTTGACATGCAATTGTAGGTAGATTTGGTTCTTCCTATTAAACAATTCAGAATTGACATTTTTCTCTCAATGTTACATAATTATGTTTCTCTAAATGATACAGACATACCAAACCTATAAAATAAAATAGTATCATCATCGCCTAAAGTTTTAAATTATGAGATTTATTGTCTTAGAAATTTACATAGGTTGCTAGTAGTTACAAGTTTAAATTTGGCTTGCACTTTCATTAATATTTCAGTACACAATCAATATGTTCTGTAAGACTTGTTTGGTTGATGAACAACTTAAAAATTATGGTATACATGGCATATATGTGATTTCACATGTTATTCTACAGTTACAGTTCTACTAAAAGGATAAAATAAGTTTCCCTCTCTCAAACTTTAAGATCTATTCTCACCCATTATTATCGTAACTACTTTATTATCCAATCATTCTATTACGATTATTTATCTAATATGATGTTTCTAGACAATATATCAACAAAGAAGTTGATTTTGTGAAATTATAATCACATCTTAAGTTGCTACTACACAAAAAACCCTTGGATATCCTTATGGTTTTTATTTATTCTAGCAATCAAGCGGGCAAGAAATAGAGACATGTAGGTCACATGTCAATCCCAATAATCAACCACAATGTGATTAATAAAGAGCATTCTGAAGGTTTGATGCAGCATAACCTTGAAAGCTCTAATCACAAATGACAAAACTCAAGCAGAGTGGAGGACTCTACATAAGCAACATGATTACATTTAACATCATAATTTAAGCCAACACTTTCTCTTTAGATAACTTTTACTCAGAACCCATGAGTTATTGAATTCTCATAATCGACATATACAAAATATTTCCAAGACAAGAACTAACTAGTTCTGTTGTCTGTATATATGGAAGATATTCATGTACAAAAAAACTTGCTAATTACAAAACATGTCACACTGACATGCATACCCTAAAGACCCCAATACAAGAACTCAATAAAACACAACCATATCAATAGAACTTCACCTAAACATCAAGTCACTCAACTTAATAAGAAGGTTGGGCATGGATTTAGGATCTAAAAGTTTGTTCATTTGTTGATTAACCAATGCCTAAGTGAGCATATAACATAAGAGAGAAATAGATATTGTTTCACTCTATTTCTGTGAATTTAAGGTAAATATTCTAACAAGTTAAGCATTAAATATTACACAAATTTTGGAATTAATAACTTGGCAGGGAAAGCATATTGTAAGTATTTAGACTAATCTTAAAGCGCTAAGCATTGCATCACTATTCAAGTTTATAAATTTGTCCAAAATTTGCTTCCTCATACCTAGTCAAGTAGACGACATCATGGCATGTCTACATGGATGACTCATTGTACATGCCTTAGGGTTTAGTGGGCTAGCTATTCTAAGTCAACACACAAAGCTTTGTCCATTGTAGGGCTAGGTGGAGCCTAAAGCTTGTCTACCTTACAATCTCACCTTGATATTAGGTTGGGTTTGATACATATATCATATAAGCATTATTTCACAATCTCATCTTATAGCATAGTTCATATTATTCAAGTCATATAATCTGGATTCAGGTATCATCCCCCTAATCCTCAAATCTCAACATAATAGAGAGTGTTAGGATCTTACTTCCATCTGGATGGAACTTCCCCTAAACTCCGCATATCAACCCTAAGGGTCTAATCTACTCCATGTCTTCTCTACATGGGCTTTAACCAATGTGATACAAACCTATCTTGCTGCCCCAGTGCAGACATTGAGGGATGCTCTTGGTGTTCACTACACCTAGATATATGAAATAGGTTTTCTATTCTTATCACATAACTTGCTCATCTTAATATCTCAATATAAGATTAGCAAGTGATCATGTAAATTTCCATATTCTAGTAACATGGATTCTACATTAACATAAATACATAGAAGTAAATAAATCAAGAAACAACATAAATACTATATAGTAAACTTTCAATATCATCACACATATCATGAAATGACTCAAAAGTAATGAATAACATCATTTCTCGTTCACTACCTTCTCAACAAGGATAAACATTCTCATTTCATCCATTATATCATAGTCGTAGGGCTTATAACCTGCCTTACAAGGATAACACATCACAAGTTGAACCTTTAATCACTTTAGAAAGGCTCCACGTTCACAAAATATGGATGGATTATTTAACAATTAGCACGAGCTCATATGTTTACTGAAAGGAAGCAAGGCTAGGTTAGACCACCTATGTGTCTCCACCAAAAACAATAAGGGAAGGAAGAAAACAACCAACATATTGAATACAAATTATACGGAAATCCCCAACCAAGGTTAGACCACAAGCAAAACACAAAACATCTAAGCATGTTCTATATTAAACATCTAAATGTGGGATAAAGATAATAAAACATGTTTGAAAGGTTAATCTAGGTAAGGATTCTTACGGTTATAAACCCCGAATAGGGATTTTGCCCCTAAAATACTAGGGAAAAAGGGTTGGGTATTTCATGTTCCTCTCCTCCTCGAGTTACCAAGTAGCCTCTTCAACTTCCTAATGTTGCCACTACACTTTCACCAACACAATGTCCTTCTTCCTCAATTTCTGCTCTAGCTTGTCTAGGATTAATGCTAGACCTTCAACATAAGGTGGGTCATAATCAAGTTATAGTTCCACTAGATGAATTGTATGCTCCATTCCTGGATGGCATATCCTCAACATAGAGATACATGAGATGCATTGTGTTGAGTTTGAAGTTCAAGTGGTATCTCTAGGTTATAGGCTACCTTTCCAACTCTTGAAATAATAAGAAAAGGCCCCATAAAGTTGGGGCCAACTTACCCCATTTATCAAACCTCAAAAACCCCATTTCACGACAAAACCTTGAGATAAACCATGTCACCCACCTAGAACTCTAAGGATCTATCATGATTAATAGTATATGACTTTTATTTGTCTTGAGCCACCTTTAGTTGTTGCGTGATCATCTTGGTTTTCTCTATGGTTGGCTTCACCAAATCTGGTCAAATAGTTGATATGCACTGACTTCATACCATCACAGTGGTGATCTACAATGTCCCTCGTATAAAGCCTCATACATCACCATGTCTACA
This sequence comes from Alisma plantago-aquatica, assembly GCA_963693085.1. NCBI lineage: Eukaryota > Viridiplantae > Streptophyta > Magnoliopsida > Alismatales > Alismataceae > Alisma > Alisma plantago-aquatica. Next base: position 131,601,471 of record OY856413.1, on the reverse strand, counting down.
AATATGTGATAACTATTACTATAAGCAAACTCTATTAATCTAAAATTATCCTCCAAACTCCCTTCAAATTTTAGAAAGAAAGACCTCAACAAGTCTTCTAGAGTCATGTCGTTTGTTCCAACTTCTATCTTTATGTGGGTAAGAAATTTTGGTGAACTTTAAATGCATGCCCATGGCTATGTACAACCAGTCCCAAAACCTACTTATAAATTGAGTCCATCTATCAGACATTATCATAGTCAACACTCAGCGTAGTCACACATTGCATCTACGTTAACGTGTGCCAACTTCTCCATTGTAATGGTAATCTTAATAGGTAAAAATTGTGCCACATTGGTCAACATGTCTGCTATTATCCATATGGAATCATTTCCTCTGAATCTAATGGGTAGGCCAATCAAAAAGTCCATAGTAACATGGTCCCATTTTTATTCTGGTATTGGTAAGGGTTGTAGTGTTCTCATGGGCTTTTGATGTTCTTCCTTTACATCCTGACAGACTAGGCATAAGAGTACAAGTTCTGCCACGTCCTTCTTCAACCTGGGCCACCAAATATAGATCTTTAAGATTATGATATATTTCGGTATTACTTGGATGCATTTTAGACATGAAAGTGTGTGCTTACTCTAGAACAACCTTCCTTTGTCTATCCACATAAGCTACCACCATTCTGTTATGATAGCAAAGCGCCCCCTGATTAGACTCATGAAACCTTTGGTGTTTATTACTGCTGCCAAGATCTGCCCTGATATTGTGAATCACTATATCATTCTATTGTGCTTCCTGAATCTGATGTATTAGTGTAGGCTTGATATGTATCTAAGATAGTAGTCCCCCTAACATGGAGACAACCATATGCACGTTCATCTATCATAGGGATACCAACATATCTTGTCTTGCACATGCTATTGAATACATCTGTGTGGTTCCCACGCTAGAGGATGACGACAACCTCCTACTCAAATCACCTTCCACCACATTGTCCTTCCCTAAGTGGTACTTGATAATATACTCATAATTCTTAATCAACTCTATCCACCTTCATTGTCTCATGCTTAGATCCTACTTATAGATAAGGAATTGGAGGTTCTTGTAGTCTGTGAAAATTTGACATTTCTCCCCATACAAATAATGTATCTAGATCTTTAGTTCCAAGATGATGAATGTCAACTCCAGATCATGAGTGGTGTAGTTCTCTTCATGCTTATTCAAGTGTTTAGAAGAAAACAAAATCATGTGTTTATCATGCATTAGGACACACCCAAGACCCTCCTTTGAGGAATCACTGGAAAACTATGTAGCCCTTCCTAGGATCTAGAAATACTAACCTTATGCGGTAGTCAGCTTCTCCTTCAATGATTAGAAATTATGTTGATACTTATCAATCCATACAAAAGGAACATCCTTCTTCATCAACCTAGTCAGCATTAATGATATCACACTAAAGTATTTGATGAACTGCTTGTAGTATTCTACCAATCCCAGGAAACTTCATACTTCCAAGGTTGTTTTTAGCTGCTCACACATCAAGATTGACTCTACCTTCTTGGGATCCACACAAATCTCTCGACTAGATATGACGTGGCCTAGGAAAGACACTTTTGATAGCTAAAATTTGCACTTGCTAAACTTGACATGCAATTAATGTTGTCTTAGGAGTCCCAAAGTCAAATGAAGATGTTTTCTTGTTTCTCCTAGTCCTTGGAATACATCAAAATATCATCTGAAGACAACATTAACTGATTAGACGATGATTGAAATCTCAATTCATAAGGTCCATGAAAGCTATAGGCACATTGGTTAGACCAAGAAACATAACCAAGAGCTTGTACAGTTCGTATCTAGTTCTAGGGTTATTTTAGGTATACCTTTGGCCTTGATCCTCAATTGATGATACCCTGATTGTATATCTACCTTTGAAAACACTTAAATGCCTTCAATTGATCAAATAGATCATCAACTCTTGGCAATAGATATTTGTTCTTAATGGTGACTTTGTTCAACAACTTTTAATCTATACATAGCCTCATTAAGCCATCCTTCACCTTGACAAACAAAACTAGTGCACCACGTCGAGACATCATGGTTTGGATGAAACCCTTGTCTAATAACTTTGTAACTATTTATTGAACTCTTTCATCTATGCTAGTGCCATCCTATGTGGTGATTGTGGTAAGGGTTGTGTATCAGGGAGAATATTGATCTCAAAATGAATCTCTCGAGGAGGTGGGAAGCTAGGAAGTTCATAAGGAAAGACATCCTCAAACTCTCAAACCACATGCACCTCATGAAATCTAGGACTCACTACCTTAGTCTCAACCACATGAGCTAGAAAAGCCTCAAAACACTAGCTCATTAGCTTCTATGCTATGGAGGCCGTCAACAAACACATAAGAAGGATCTTTCGATATCTTTGGAAAGTTGAATAGACATCTTCCTCCCTAAACTCAGTAGCCTTGAACCTACAGTCCAGCACCACCCTTTAATTTTATAATGAGTCCATTCCAATGATCACATCAAATCCATTCTTCTCAAGTGGCATCAAATCGACTTGTATGATATGCTTAGAGAAAACAAGAACACACGATGGGCACACCTCACACACAACTACAGATCCAACAAGAGGGGTATCAAGGAAAGAGGTTCGGATACACAACAAACATGTATATTACAACGTACAATCACCTTGTGGGTGATAAAAGAATATGTAGCACCCGAGTCAACCTAACATATACATAAACAAAAGAATACAAGTTAGAATGAAAGAGTTCCATTTGAGTTGCAACAACTTGAGAGTTGACAACACCCTCAAGTTGTATCACCGTGTAGAAGTGGGTTGTATCTTGAGACCTGCCTCTATCTTGACTTGTCCCTATAGATTTAATTTTTTTTACTTGAGAAGTCTGTCCACACCCCCTAGTGTTGCTACCGCATTGTTTTTGCATGTTCTATTGATATCTCCCCTAAGACTGGGACATATTTTGGTTCAATAGGGGACATAGTATATTCACATACCTTGGATGGTGGCAATAGAAGCATGTCTTCTACAACAATCCATGCAACATAGATAGCCCTATCATAGAGATGGATTGAGAACTATATGCCCTTATAAATGGTAGTTCTCTCCCTCGACCTCTGCTAAGAAACCAATGTGACTATTTTTGTTGCAACCTTGGTTGTGATGTTGCTAATTTGTGCTGGTACAGCCAATCCTAAGGCTTAGATGGAATAAGAAGATACTACTTCTTGGATCCTACATTAGAGTGTCTAAAAACAATGATAACATTCTCTTTCCATTGGTGTCACGATTACCCACTAAGGTCCTATATATCCTCCTTACGACTCCACAAAGGTGAAAGCTTCTAGGGTTGATGCCAACATTGACAATTGTGGATTCAACCCCTTCTCTACTATAGAATTTTCTTAGTATAGGTCTGTGCCATGTGTAGATTGAACTGCAACAATTCCACAAAATAATCTTTGGACTCGTTCATAATAATTTTCCTCTATTAGACCCGCTAAAACTGCATGATCGTTACATACAAATAAAAAGGTGAGAAGTACTTTTTCGCAAACTCCTCACAAGGACAGCCCAAGAGATGACTTCCTCCTATTTCTTCTCATCCTCAATAGACCACCAAGGGACAATGTTCCCCTTCTACAAGTAGATGGCATGCTTTACCTTGTCCTTCTTTGATATGTTCAACAACCAAAAATCCTTATCCAACTCTATAAGCCATAAGTAATCACCTGTTAGGTTTAAAGTACCGATGTACTCCATGGCCCCCACGTGCTTCAGCCACTCAAGTGTGTTGTTAGGGCTGGTGTTAGCTTAGCATTCGAGGAGTGTCCTCTGTCTGCCTAGATCATGAGTGCACCTATGAAATGAGTGGATGCAAACATCATTAACCAAGCATAGCCTCAAAAGTTGGATGAGTGGCATTGTCGGGTCAAAGAGAGACAACTCAAGCTACTTGAGTTTCTCAGGTTTCTCAAACCATACAACATTGGATACTCTATCTTCATTAGGGTGTATCCTACCATCACCTCCTAGTAGAACCTAGATACTTTCTGCATGTTCTTCACTATGTCTAGCAATATCTGCAAAACCATAATCAATGGTTCACTATGGCAGACTCGTAAGAACAAACACAACATCAAAGTACTATGTCTATATAGACTAAGTGAACCTAGTCTCTAATTTTAGAAACTTGTGAGGTCCCAACGCTACAAGAAAAAGACTACTCAAAAACCCAAAACTGAGTAAAATGTAAACACATCAATCGACATATAATTCACATAGAGATCTCAGCATAAAATCTCATCAAACACCACAAAAATATTCTATTTAACATTTGATCTACATGAGGGTTTACATAACATATTGCAATGTTCATAGCTTACAAGCCTTTATTCAATAAAAGGCCAAATTCCACACTCACAAAATCAGAATAAACTAAAACCAATTTACACTTTACATACATGGCATTACTAAAACCATGCACACAAAATATTATAACAATCATAACCCCAACTCTAAAGGCCATGTACACATGTAAAGATCCAAGGATGACAAAGAATACCAAAAACATCCCCACATGGACCTGAGAGTTCAAAGAAATGTATGACTATAACCCTATATGTTTTATCTCTGAAGGACGTCACATAAACATCACCTACCTCTGAGATCCCTTCACACAAACATGAACCACCTCAAATCTTAAGACCTTCTCCCTCCTTGTTGATCTTCTTTACCATTACTTGAATAGTTGGGCCTATCACCTAATAAGTGTGGAAAACCACAAGGGTGAGGCACCAAGTTCCAATGATATGATATAATGTATGTAATGTCTAGTACTTACCAAATAGAATACTATAAAGGGAACATTTAATGAGATAAGCATATAAACTATTTGTATACCTCAAGGCATATAGTTACCTATCCTTTCTAGCATCAAGGCTACCTATAAGGGTTATTAGAGAGTACAAATATCTAATGATAATAAAGAATGACCATCCAAAGATACAACCATGTTCAATGCCAACTAAACCTAGGCATATATACTACATGGACAATCTGTGTTTTAGATGCCCTGTGATGGTTGAGTCGTACCACTCAATTGGCTAACTAGATGCTAATAATCCATATTAGAAATCTAAACAAGATCCATAAAACTCAAGCCCATCATGGGTGCACAGGTGATGGTGACGCCATAAAAATAGGGTGTCATCCATCCATAACATCTCATTCCCATGCCTTTCTACCTGATCATTGGCCTTTGCTGAGTCCTAAAGCTATTTAAAGAAGATATGATAGAAAGTCCTAAACATACACATATATTCACTAATGTATGGATCCAAGCATCTCCTCACAACCCTGGCATGCTATGAGAATAGATCATTTCATTAGCACCCCAACATCCCAGGATAATTGATCTACAAACTCGAGGCTCTACAACTTAAGTTATAATTGATAGTTGTTTCATTATCCTATATTTACACGAATCAGCGTATAATGCAACATATCAAAAAAAAGATAAATAACAAAGTAGTATATACTTCCAGAAGATATAAAACATTTAGTTACCATGACCTAACTTCTCATAATAAGGCACTCATGTTACACCTTTAGGCACTTTGGGGCATCAACCCTTCAAATAAATAAGAATAACAGGTCTGCCCAAAACCATTGATTGTCACACCTTAGGCATTCATGGATGAATATATTTGAAACCTTTCTTTTTACTCTAAATGAGTCATCTTTACGTGTTTTGGTAACATAACAACAATACAAATAATTCAAGGCATGTACTTGAACGTACAACCATCAAAATTAGGTTACAATATGACAACCAACCTCAAAAAATGAGATTACTCAAAACAAAAATATCTATGAAACCCTTATTAACAATAGTTACCAAAAAGGTAAATAATTAAAACCATATAAAAATTCCAAACATTGAAAGGAAAAATTTACACAAGATCCTATGTCACAAATATTTATAATACGTAACTTTACATGAGTATCCATGACCTTATCCATAACGTGTATACAAAATGTATCTTCCAAATAATTACAACATTTACATTGTTCACTACTTACAATAAACAACTCAAGTCGATATATGACATATACAAATCCTCCTACCTGGACCTAAGAGTACATGGATGACTGTTGGACTCTACAAAAAACCACACCAACCTCTCAGCTCTACTGGTATCCAAACCGAGCCTCCTCACCACCACGAGTCTAACCACATTGTTAATCACCTAAAAAAGTGTGGAAATCCACGAGATGAGACCCCAAGTCCCAACAATATGATATAACTTCTAATACATTTACTACTTACAAAAAAAGTTATGAAAATGAATCAATGAAGATATATATACAAGAAAATTGAGCAATGTATATATAATGATCAAGCATGGTTAAAGTTACAAGTACATATATGATGGTAGCAAGAAGAGAAAGGAAAATGTATTCATTCAATGCGATTCACCAAATAACCCTAAGTAGATATGCTACACCAGCTGGGTTACATATTTTATTAAACTGTGGGTAGTTTGAGGCATACCACTTAAACTACTAGTTGGCCCAAGAAGTCACAATCAGATAGATATAAGATCTAAGATGACCGAATTCCAAAAGATTTATCCCCCTCAGTCAGTACAAGTGACAAATTACAGTGGAACAATGGCCTAAACTACTAAAACCCAAACTTGGTCCGTCCTCAGCACATAGGCCATGACACCAAATCTAGAGTATAGACCCTCAAACCCGGGTTATGATCATAGCCTCTCTCTATCACAAAAAATCCGAGACACGACCTCAACTACTCTCTAAAACCTTGGAATCAAGATGATATAGATATACTCTCCTTGCACTCGCATATACTTAATAGTATCCCACTCCAAGTTCCTTTCATATTTTTTTTTTCACTATCTAGCAAGTTCTTACATTGGGGTAGTTCTACAGTCACATGGCACTAAATGATTAGGGTCACACTTGATTAATTATGACAATGAGTATTTTTACTGCATCAATCAAGTTGCATACAAGCTCCTAGATGATTTTGGTACAACTGATCATGGATCGCAACTTCATAAGATAAAAAATGTATAAAAGAGTTCTATGTTACTCCATCATGGTATATTTATCCATAAACAATCATAAAGAGGACCAAGCCATAAAGTAGAGCACATAAAAGCCTAATGTGTCATTTGCATCATAAATATGATATCTTCATTTAGGAATTTTGTTATCGTCCAAAATTTTGTACAGAGTTTAACAAGACATAAACACGTAGCACCAAATCAAGTTGCATACAAGATCCTAGAGGATTCTTGTACAACTGATCATGGATTGTAACTTCATAAGATAAAAAATGTATAAAATAGTTCTCTGTTACTCCATCATGGTATATTTATCCATCAACAATCATAAAGAGGACCAAGCCATAAAGTAGGGCACATAAAAGCCCAATGTGTCATTTACATCATAAATATGATATCTTCATTTAGGAATTTAATTATCATCCAAAATTTTGTACAGAGTTTAACGAGTCATAAACAAGTAGCACCCAAAAAAAAATTGATGTGAAAGTTATGCTATTTCTAAGAATTAGGCAAATATATGCATAAACTTAGCATGGATGGGCAACCTTGATAAATAGAATCTCATCCATATATAATCACAACATCATAATAGTAATTAAAAACCCTATAATTTGCATGAGATAACCATTATATAGTAAATATTAACACATGGGTCGAATTTCCTTTCATTGGGTACCAAAATTCCATAAAAATGATATTTTTAAGAGTCTTTACACTTGTATTTTGAATTTTAGCTCTTGCATTGTTAAAGAAACACTAGTAGTGAAGAAGAAAATATACATAGGTCTAAGAAAAACTTAAGAATTCTTATTATCATCTTTTCTCATATAAAATAATATATAAAATACCATCTTTTAGCCTAGTATGGATCTTTAGAGCAAGATTAACATTCTGGATGTCATAAGTAGGAAAAAAATGCATAGAAGTTATATCACTCGCCTCAAGGGTGATGAAAACATACAAATAGAAAGGAACTACAAAAAGAGAAGCAAAGGCCCAATCTTTATCCTCTAAATGCTCCAAGAAAGCTCCTATCTTCAAGAACAATGTGTAACTAGAGCACAGAGACAAGAAGAAAAGGGTTATTTAACCATGTGCATGAATTTCTAGATAGAAGTACTATGGGTCCCATCCATGGAAAAAGATAGAAGACATAAGTAGTAAGAAAAGATGTTAGAATACAAGATCTTACATGCAACAAGTAAGAAACTAGGCAAGAATCTTAGGTCTGTCTTAGAAGAGCTAGATCCAAGGCTTGCAACCACATGCATCTATGATCTTGTAAGGTTTCCACCCCAAGAAGTCTCCTTGTTATCAACCAATTGTTTCTCGTTGGCTCTAGGAAAAAATATGAGTTGGCTAAAATGTTTGTTTGAAGGGACTTGGGAGGGGTATTTTATAACTAGGATGGAAGAACGAGAAAGTGGAAGGATCCAAAGCAACATTTCCATTAGTCAAAGGGTCAGATTTTCCATCAATTTATATGTCGAGTACCTCCATGGCTTTGTAACCATCCAAAAAAACCATTGGTTTATGAATGTACAAAATTTCCATTAGTTTGTGTGCATGAAGAACAACCGGCAGTTGTCTTACCCAAAACAACCTTCAGTTGACACACCGAGAATAAGCTTCAGTTGTCACACTTAGAACAATGTAAATATGTGCCAACTTCTTTGAAATGTAGCTGGTCTTGACTGAAAAAGTTATTTGACTTTGTCAACTGTTCGATATTCACCCAAATTTAATCATGACCCTTATCTATCTTAGAAAGTCCAACCACAAAGCCCATAGTTATGTGATTCCATTTCCACTACATAATCAGTAAAGATTGCAACGTCCCAGCATGCTTCTAATGTTGTGTCTCAACCTATTGATAAACTAGATACTTGGCAAAGAACCCGTCACAACACACTTCAGACATGGCCACCAATACATGTCCTTGACATTACGATATAGCTTTGTATTTCCATGATGCATCACATACATTCAAAATGAGCCTCCTCAAGTATTATCTCCCTCAGTCAGGTCAACATCAAGAACCACCATCTAGTTGTGAAATCACATTGCCCCATCATATGTACCATGAAACCCATCATGCTTTCTGATGCCAAATGATAATTTGACATTTTATATCACATTATCATCCTTCTGACATATCTAATATGTTGTATCAAAGTTGGTTTCACCTAAAATTGTACCAGCAAATATGTCAATAAGGAGACTTCCAATTGTATATTCATCTGCCAGAGTGACACCAACATGTCCCACTTGTGACATGTCTTGGAGTACAATTGTACTTTATCAGAAGACGATGATGAGGATGACTTTCTTTTCAACACATCAGCCACTGCATTTTCCTTTCTAGGATGGTAGTCTATTATACATTCCTAGTCCTTGATAAGCTCCATCCATCTCCTCTGCCTTGTGTTCAACTCCTACTTTGAAAAGATATACTATGTATTCTTGTGAATTGTGAATAAATGACACTTCTCTCCATAAAGATAGTGCCTCCAAATCCTCAAAGTAAGAACCACAAATGATAACTCTAGTTCATGAGTTGGATATCTCTCCTCATGTTTCTTAAGTTTTCTAGAAGCACAAGACTACATATTGTTATCCTACATTAGCACACACCCCAACCCATTCTTTGAGGCATCATAGATTATGATGTAGCCGTCCCCAGTTTGTGGTAGTACCAAAATGGAGCATTCATTAACTTATCCTTTAATAGCTGAAAGTAACACTGACACTCATCATCCCATACAAAAGGTACACCCTTCCTAGTTAGCATGGTCAAAGGTAAAGCTACTATGCTAAAGTTCTAGATGAACCTCATGTAATAACCAAATTATCCTAGGAATCCTAGGACCTCTGTCGGTGTATTGAGCTTCTATGACTCCAAAATTGAGTCCATATTCTTGGGTTCCACACAAAAACCCTGTTTTGCTATGACATGACCAAGAAAAGACACACCAGTCAACCAAACCCACACTTGATGAACTTAGCATACAACCAATATTGCCTCAACAACTCCAATGCCCGATGAAGATGGTGTTCTTGATGTTAAATATCTCCAGAGTATATCAAGATATCATCTATGAAAACCACCGCAAACTAATCAAGATACAGTCTAAAAACTTTGTTCATCAGGTCCATAAAGGTTGTCAATGCATTGGTTGGCCCAAACGGCATAACCACAAACTCATAATGACCATACCTAGTTCTAAAAGCAGTCTTAGGTATGTCATCTATCTTTATCCTCAACTTATGATACCCTAACCTTAGATCTATATTGGAAACACTATAGCACCTCTCAATTGATCAAACATCTCATCTATCCCCAGTAGCATATACTTATTCTTCATTGTGACCTTGTCCAACTATTTTAAGTCTATGAAAAGCCTCATAGAACCATCCTTATTCTTCACAAACAACTCTAGAGTACCCCAAGGGGACGTGCTTGGCCATATAAACCTTTTTCTAACAACTCTAACAACTACTTCTTCAACTCCTTCATCTTAGTTGGAGCCATCCTATAAGCTGCTTGTGCTATGGGTTTCATGCCAGGAACTAGATTGATTTCAAAATCAATCTCTATCAGGGGTGGAACGCCAAAAAACTAATTGGGAAAAACATCCTTGAAATCCCAAACCATAGGCACATCATGGATATAAGAGCTACTCACTTTAGTATCTACCACATGTACTAAGAAGGCTTCACATCCTTGTTTCCATAACTACTCTTCTATCATATTTGGCATAATACATGTAAGAAGAATCTTACTATCTCTTGGAAGGTCTATAAGATATATCCATCATAAAATTTCACAATCTTGGACCCATAATCCAGAACAAGAATGTACTTCTTCATGGTATCCATCCCATGGATTACATAAAATCCATCCATATCAAGTGGAATAAGGTCCACTTGAATATTGCATCCTGAGAAAGAAAGAAAGAACACAGGATGGACAAACCTCCCACAACATGATAGAATCAACTAAAGGGGTTTCTAACAACAAGTTATCTGTTCTACTAAAAACATGCAAGTTATAACTATTTATTACCTCTTTGGTGATAAATGCGTGTATCACACCTGGGTCAACCAAAACACATACAAAGATAGATGCTAATAAGCAAGAATGAAAAATTCTCGTCTGACCTATCATGACTTGTGGGTTGACCAATCCTTCCATCTGAACATCGCATAGAATCTAGTTGTTGCCTTTTTTCATCCTCAACCTCTACTAGGTGGTCCTGAAGACCCTACCTGTAATGTCTAGGCACATCCTATACTACCACCACTACTAAAGTCTTGTTTCTACTGTGAGCCCTACTATCTCTACCTCAATGGTTGTGTAACCTCTTGGTTCTTTTTAGGGAAAAACCATTTTGCATGCCCAACTTGGCCATACTTGAAGAATCTCCTCATATCACATTATGGCCTAGACGGTTATGTCATAGACATAAAACTTGTATGGTTTGCCATATCCGGAGAAAAGCTACCTCTACCCTTACTAGGAGACCATTATAAGAGTAAGTATATCCTTGGCCCAGAAACTGTTGAAATCTGATGTGATTATTGATATTTTGGCATAGAATACATCAACTTCTTGTAATTGCTAGATTGTTGTCTCTGGAATTGAGCTGACCTTTTCCTTGCATTATCCTCTCGTTGGTCCACAGTTATCCTCTTTATCATTATAACAGACTCCAAAAAGGTGGAAAACTTCTCAAATGACTCCAAAGCTTACATTGTTTGTAGCAACTCACCGTTCAAGCCCTTATTGAACCTTCTATTCCTCTCATTCTCTGACGATTATATGTTAGGAGATAACCTCAACAAATCCATGAATTTCACTTCATAGTCATTCACAAACCACAATCCTTGGCATAACCGCTCAAATTAATCCATCTTCTCCTCTAGATACGTCTCGAGCAAGTAGCAGCTAACAAATTTCCATCTAAACTCTTGGCATTCATCACTTACCCAACCTCTTCTCTTCTTCAATTGCCCACCAGTGGCCAACACTATCCTTGAGGAGGTAGATTACATTCTTAACCTTATCTTTCTCAATGATATTTAGGATCTGATGCACCTTCTATAACTCTATAAGACACATATCTGCATATGTTGGTTCCACCATGCCTGCATACTCACAGTGGAACCAACGCGCTTTAACCTCTCAAAGGCCTTACATGGACCCTACGGCTCAACATGTGGAGCAAGTACCCTAGGCGGATGTATATGTGACATGTTATCCAAATGTGTTATTGTTACCATTAGTTGCCCAAAAACTGATTAACAAGTTGGATCAATTGAGGTCGTAGGGTCAAAAGGAGGCGGGACAGGATTTTTTGGCTGTATCTCATACACTCTTCCTTTGGTATGTGTCTCCTATCACCATCTCTTAGTGTTACGTAGTTACTCTTAGCATGTTATTCATGTTCTCTAGACATATTAGCAGAATCATAAACCATGTTGGATACATAAGAACAAACACAACAATTGAAGTAATATTTCCCTATATATTTTGGTGAATCCAAATCTTTGATACCACCAAATGTGACGACCCACCACATGAAATGAGATTACTCAAAACAAAAACATAAATCAAACTCTTGTTAAATACAGTTACCAAAAAGGTACATAATTAAAACTAAATAAAGATTCCAAACATTCAAAGGAAAAACTTATGCAAAGGCTTGACATCACATGTATTTGTAACAAGTAAGTTTACATGAGTATTTATGGCCTCATCCCTAAGCTGTATACAAAATGTATCTTCCAAATATTTAAAACATTTACATTGCTTATGTCTAACAACTAAAAACGTGAGTCGACATACAAATCTACAAATCCTCATGTCCGAACTTGTGATTACAATGATGACTCTAGTACTGTGATGCCTCACGCCACACAAAAACAAAATTACTCAAAACAAAATGCGGAACCAATATTAATCAACCAGGTTCCCAAAAAACACATGAAACTAAAACCATTATCACACATCCACCTCAAGGGGAAGGATATCAAATCAGAGTCCACAAAATCCACTTATATATATATATATATATATATATATATATATATATATAACACCTGCCAAAAGATTATTACATAACACTATTCAATGACTCACAACCTGTCACAAGAAGTAACTTGTTCACGTACCTACATGCCAAATATGTACAACAAAGGCATATAGCTAAAACATCGTCTCGATATACAACGTCTACAAAACTCCCCCAAGGACCTAAGAGTACTAGGATGACACATAGGACTCTACTACAAAACACAAGCAGCTCATCCAACCTTTACTCAGCTACTTCTCCTCTTGCTGCTCAGCCTCAATAACATGATCTCTACCTCTTCGTGCTCGACCACATAAAAGATGTGAAAACCCATAGGGTGAGACCAAACATCCCAGTGAGAGATATAACTATCTACCAACGTCTATTAAAGAACATGTACTAAAGCATGTAGAGAACATATATTATCAGGTTGAGCATATTCAACTAAATGATATGTATTAAACTAATAACACAAGTTAAGCAAGCTAGGAAGTTACCACTAAGCAGTAGAACAATTATTTCTTTAAGAAGGAATATGAAGAACATGTATAAAAGTTGACTTCTCTTACCATAATACAATTCAAGAAATCAGTATAAAGATAAGGAAAAGGGTTCAACCAATGTGAAGCGTATTTGGTCCTAAGAAAAATATACTACACGATTGTATTATGTCTTTTATTATGCCCTAAGAATTTGATTCGTACCACTCAAATCCAACTGACCACTGCTAAGTCAAAATCGGTGCCATACAAGGTCTATGGAAGAGTCAGAATCCACGAACTCCCCAACACCTCTTGGTGAGTACAAGTGAAAACACCACAGAGACATATTAGTCAACTACAAACAACGACATATAGTCAAGTTGAAGGATAGGCTCACGCATGTCCATCCCTATAAAACACCTAGCCCGCCCCTTGGTACAGGTCACGACACTAGAGGAATAGGCTCACACATGGCTGTTCTTAAAAAGAGGCATCAAATTCAGTCAAACTACTATCTATCACATATCACAAGGAGAACAACTCACACATGTCTGTCTCACACAACCTGTAATTATGAACGCAAGGAGATACTCAATGTGAACCCCCGCATATTCAAAAATATGTGCTCCAAGTTTCCCGAAGGAATAACTCGTTTCACCACCCAACACTAAAACTGACACTAGAATGGATCTGTGGCACATGGCGCCTACATGATTAGGGTTTCACTTGATTAGTTAGGCCAATTGTGTGTGTCTTTTAGCATCAATCAAGTTACAATGCATAAACAAAAAACAAACTTTGCAAAGATAAGGGGATAGTACAACTCTAGAAGATATAAAACATATAAGTTGTGAACTTGTCACATCATCACATAATACTTGTAGCATTGCCATTCACAAGGCCATTAACATTATCACACTACCATGCAAGGCCAACACCACAATTACACTGCTATGGGACATAAATCCCTCATCACAACACTAGAGGATAACACCTCTCATTTGGCTTTAAGCCTTTGCCAGGTCATAAGACCCATCACATCATTATGATCTCAACATGCCTCATCAAGGCTCATAGTCATCACCCGGTACCGCATAATAATCACCATAGCATTCACATAGCTATGTCATACATTACTCCTACAAGGTTAGAATCACACAAGTAGGAGAGAAAAAAAGTAATCACATGCCATTCATCCAAAGAACTCAACAAGCATAGCATACCCTAGGATTAGGGTTAGGGTTCACATATATAGTCGATTAGGGTTTCATAGCATTATTCAATAACTAAACCCTAGTCTCATCACCTCCCACTTTCTTAGAGCATACTAGGATTAGAATATCATCATTAACTTGGTTAATGAACTATCTAAAAAACATTGGGAATCAACCACATTACATGTACATGTGTAACAACCTTACAATGTCCCACATGTGTTGTGACCATGTACTCAAGTGAGTGTATCGACCATCCATCAAACATATGTTATGACCATTCTTGCAATTGGTTTCTCAACTCACAAGAAAAAACACATGTATCGACCAAAACCAAAGCACATGTATCAACCAAAACCAAAGTACATGTCTCAAACAAAATCAAAGTACATGTATCACGACCAACATAAAAGCATGCATATCCACCCTAAATGTTACGACCATCAACCCATTGGGGTTTGGGTCACGAAAGCAACAACATGTGATACGTAATGACCATTAAGGTCAAGCTACCTCAATATTACTATTCCATCATCAAAACAGAACATGCCTCATTCAAAATAAAGATTAACATCAAGGAAAACCCATCATCAACAGGATGGAAAACTCCATGCAAAAAAACATCAAAACTTTGAAATTTGGTTTTCAACATAGTCCATCAAGAAACCAAACAAGGGGAAAGAAGACCAAGCTTCAACCTCAGCAAAAACCGATCAAAAACCCCAAGAAAACATGAGATCCAAACCATGACATGGTGATAAAACCAGCAATCACGTTGCATGTAACCACTTCATACCATCCATCACTTAGAAAAATAGGTATATGAATCAGGGTTAAGAAAGAGAGCAATCTACATTAGAATACTACAAAGTCTTACCGAGAAGAGAAACCACCAAGAATCACCACAAGGAAGGTGATCAAGATCCAAATCACCACATGCAAGGTTGATCAGCCTTGAAAGCACCTAGATCAGTCCGTCTTTGCTCCACCAAGCTTAAAGGATGGGCACAAGAGAGGGGAAAAGAAGGAGGGACGAAAACATTACTTGCATATACTCAAAGGAGGAGGGAAGTAAGGTAGGTGTGAGGTGACAACACAAGGGAGCACCAAAGGGACACTTGTCCACCAAGAAAACAACCATGCAACCACTAAAAACATGCATGAAACCTATGGTGATAAAACTTAGGTGAGGTTTTGACCACATGGGTAACCGCCACCCTAGAGGTAAAAACAAACATCAAGGTACCTTGTCTCTACCACTACAAAAGATCACCAAACCAACAGGGTCAAAACACACCACAAGATGGCCAACCATCTCGACCAAACCACACCAAAGACCTCCATGGTATAAAACACCATCAAATAAGGCAACTGTTGTGGTCACAACACACCTCCAAGTGAGGTGTTGGGTGTGTAACACACCCTTTAAGAGTTCAAGGTCGATACAAATCACCAAGGTCAAAACCCTAGAAACCCAAACATCACCATAAAATGCCACCACATCAACCAAGGTCCAACAAGGTGCCCCATAACATCATTGTCTCTCTCATGATTCTAAAGCTCTAAGGGCACACTCAACCAATGTTTTCAAAACCAAACCGGTGATCGGAACGACATTGACTCAGACCATATTGAGTCGGGTTCAACTGGAGTGGTTGAACCGGTTGGACTGAAAATGATGTCAACATGGCATAAAAAAAATTGAATCAGAAAACCCAAACCGGTCACCACAATATAAGGCAATTAGTGGTTGGACCGGTCAAACCGGTTAACCTGGGCACACTATATATGCATATACATGTGTGTATATTCATACATACATATATACATATATATTACTATATATAACATACATATGTGTATATATAAACAAAAATATATATACATATATATGTATATACATATATATATAAATATATATGTATATGTATGTATATGTATACATATCTATGTATATGTATATGTATGTGTACATATACATATACATATACATATATATATATATACATATATATATGTATATGTGTATACATATATATACATATATGTATATACATATATACACATATATAAATACATATATTTATTATACCTTCTATTTTTTTTCTTCAATCATTGGTTCGATCCGGTTCGGTTCGGTCCACTGGTCAGACTGGTCAGACCATGTTTCCAACCGGTTGGACCAGAAAAAAAACATGACCAGTTTTTTAGAATTTTAGACCGGTCTGCCACCGGTTTAACGGTCTGATTGGTCAGACCGACCCATCTGGTTCGGTTTTAAAAACATCACACTCAACATGTGACAAATTGCAAGATAACCCCTCAACATGGGTAAATTACAACTTGGTCCAAAACAAGCATACAAAGCTCAAACATTATTAGAATAAGACCAAATGGAAACATAAGCTTGTCACATGTTAACAAAGAATCTCAAAGGATTAGATTAAGTTTTAAGCATATCATTAAGCAAAACAAGCATACTCAAGAACTAAGCTAGGTCAGGGGCCTTACAACCATAAACCCCTAACAAGGATTTCACTCCCGAAATCCTACATAAAAAGTGACAGGTACTTCCTACACACCTCTTCCTCAAGATCCCACATGGCTTCCTCTACGCCACAGTGATGCCATAGAACCATAACCAAAATAATGTCCTTCTTCTTAAACTTCTTGATCCGCCTATCTAGGATCAACACACGACCCTTCACATAAGACATATCCTCATCTAGCTCAACCTACACGGGCTGTAACACCAACTCTATATCAGGTGGCACTTCCTCAACATAGGCACATGGAATACCGGATGTAACATGTGCAACTCAGGTGGCAACTCCAACTTATATGCCACCTTTCCAACACGTGCCACCATTGGGTAAGGTCCCATATACATGGGAGCCAACTTACCCTTCTTCCCAAACCTCAAAACACATTTCTAAGGAGAGACCTTGAGGTATACTCTGTCTCCCACTTGGAACTCAAAGGGTCTATGTCGGTTATTTGCATATGACTTCTGCCTATCTTGTGTTGCCTTCAGCTGTTAATGAATCACTCTAATCTTTTGTATCGTCTGTTGCACAAGCTCAGGACCCAAAATTTGATATCCACCAGTCTCATACCAACACAATGAAGACCTGCAATGTCTCCCATACAAAGCTTATAAGGTTCCATATCAATGCTCCTATGATAACTATTATTGTAGGAAAACTCTATCAAACTGAGGTGCACATCCCAACTACCCAAAAACTACAAAACACAGGCTCTCAACAGATCTTCCAAGATACTAGTACAGTAATGGTCTACAGCGTCAGTTTTTTAAGCCTATAGCGTCACTTTTCAGCCGACGCCTAAGTGGCTGTCGCTAGAGAAATTGCTCTATAGGGTCAGTTTTTTTAACCAAAGAAAACTGACCTTATATAGTAAAAACCGACCCAAGAGGCTGTAAAAAACTAACCCCAAACGAGAAAAGAAATTGTACCTGAACCCTATAAGGTCGGTTTTTGTTAATAACCGACCCTAGACATGCTCTGTAAGGACGGTTATATGAAGAAAACCGACTCAATAGAGTCTATAGATTAAGCTTGTTGATAACCATATCCTATAAGGTCGGTTTTTCTTAATAACCGACCCTAAAGATGCTCTGTAAGGACAGTTATATGAAAAAAACCAACTCAATAGAGTCTACAATCGTATTGGGATATGGTAGAATGGTCGTGCCACGTAGTACGACCTTGTTGGGATATGCTAGCATGGCCGTGCTACACGGCACGACTGTGCTACCATATCCCAACACGTCTGTGCTACGCGGCACGACCGTTCTACCACATCCCAACACGGTCGTGCTATGCGGCATGACCATTTTACGCCGCAACACGGCCGTGCTACGCGACATGGACGAGATACCTGTAAGGTTGGTTTTTTAAGATAACCGACCCTATAAGATACAATTTTTTTTAAAAAAAAATCTGTAGAAACAGAACA
The DNA here is from genome assembly GCA_963693085.1 of Alisma plantago-aquatica. Classification (NCBI taxonomy): domain Eukaryota; kingdom Viridiplantae; phylum Streptophyta; class Magnoliopsida; order Alismatales; family Alismataceae; genus Alisma; species Alisma plantago-aquatica. Next base: position 131,582,607 of record OY856413.1, on the reverse strand, counting down.
GAAGAACAAAAAGAACCAAGATATGGGAGAGGGGAGTATTTGAAAAGAGTGAGACCCAATAGGGGGTCTACTCTTACTAAATTGAAGAATATGTCCATCCAATCCCAAACATACCAAAAGGGTAAGAAGGAAAGGAGGAATTTCATTCATTTCTCAAATGGTACATATTATAGAGCATGATAATGGATAAGAAATGGAAATAAAACTATTACAAAGTTACATTGTGTATCAAAATACAATTTATCATCACCATAAAAGGTGATATTACAAAACTTGAACTAACTACAATTAAGGCCAGTAGCAGAGAGTAACCTAGCCATTCCAAGCTATCCTTAGGTTGAATACCACATATACGATCTTTGTACATCCTTGTCTTCTAATTTACCTACACCTGGGTGGAAGGGAACATCACCCAGAATATAGGAAACAAAGTTTAGGTTAATAAAGGCTGAGTATGTACATATAATAAAGAATTTGGGCATTATATTGGGTTAAAAGTACAAAAGAGATGTTCCTACAAGAAGGGGCTATTTGAAATTAGGTAAGTTCAAAAGAATTATAACAAGAGAAATGTAACCAAGGAATGAGGCATATTAAATTTCAGACTACAAGTATGATAATCAAAGAGTGTGTCTTGCCATACAATCAATCACAAATCCAAACTAAATCAAGATAACATTTGCATGCATAAGAATGGGACTAAATATACCTAAAACAGGGCCATAACACCATAAGATCATGGCCTAAAAATAAATAAGGGTGGAAACGCACACCCCGAGTGGAAATGCATGCCCTATATAAGTATGGTTGTACATAAGTACCACTATTCTAGATATTCTAGTCAAACATGTAGCATGCATAAAATAGAGAGGCAAGACAAGCAGTTCAGTCAATTCTTCATAAAATAGCAATCATAGCAAGGGGGTCCAAGAACCCATATAAACAGAGTAGTTCATCAACCACATGAATATAATGAATAAGGAACATGAGATATGAATGTCCAAGTAAATGAATTTCAAGTGGAATTAAAAGTTCAAGAGATGCCTCATTAAAAGAAAAGTAGGTTTCAGTCAAATAATGCCCAAATTAAAATAGAGGATGTACATACCTTATGATCAGACCTATATAGTCAGTAACACTCCTTAAGTTTGGGTCACGACTTTCACAACCTAATCATCAATATTTTCACATTCGATTAATATAAAGACCATTGATTCTCTTACTTAGAAAATGACCCCACAGTAGGTTGAAAATCCAGACTCAAAGCCAAGCTCACTAAAACCATTGTAATTTTCTTTTATCTCAAGAATTTACTTTATGTATTATTTAATTGATCCAAAAATTAGTTATGAATGTTATGAGTTAAATTTATTTCTGAATAAAAAAAGAAAAATAAAATAGGAAAAGACACTGTTCTCTAGAATGAAATGTGATTATTAACACGACATTATGATAAAACCTTAGTAGCTTGCAACTACCAGATCCGTGGTCAAATGTGGGTCAAAGCTGAAGAAACTATAGCTATGCCCTTCGTGAGCTCAAGATCACTAACTACTTATTCAAATCTACTGATTAAAATGTGAAACAAAACTGGGTATACGATCCTTGTGACCTATAGGTGAAACCAAAAAACCAACTTCACGACTATGGTGGTGAGGTAAGTGAGAAAACTGGAACATTAATAAAAAGAAAATGCAGGCTATTTACCAGATACAAGATATTAGTCTCAAGAAGTCTCGACCACTCTGACTACCACTTCTGATCTATCCTGGGTAAGCTCCATGAGTCATAGCTACATAGATCTGACTAGCCCCTGCCTGTAGTTTGGGATCAGCGAGAATCTTGGTTCCACCTCAACAAGTAGGGACTTCTTGAGCAGTCTTGGAGATCCTTCTGGACAGCTCTGGCCTCGGAAAATTTGATGATGAGGTAAACAAGCGTCGTCACCAAACTAGAAACCAGTAGAGGAGGAGAGACTGAAGGTGGGGAAAGGCGAGGAAGAATGGTCGCCAAACCGACACCTACAAATCCTCTGCCAAAAGCAGGCGACGATAGGGTTCTTGCAACTGCCAAGACTAATGGGCGTCGGAGAAGGGCTCGCTTCCAGCTACAGATACATGCACATTGGTGTGTTCCTGGTGTACCAATGGTGGATTAGGGTGGTACGTCCATGGGGACGAGGCCACTATAAGGTGATGGAGGCCACACGAAGGTGAAAATAGGGGACTAACAGAGCTGGGTTTGATATGGATTTTATTGGATACTAAATCCTAGTTAGATTAAGGTCATTGACGCGAGAGGGGGAGGGGAGGGATGTGCAGAGGGGAAGAGAAAAGAAGGCAGAGGTGACCATGAGACAAGGTCTAGAGGAGCCGACAAAGGTGTATCTGGCTGTGCAGTCTTGGCTTGATGGCGTCGTCGCAGGTGAAGGTTGTTCGCGTGAAGGCAGCCAGCCAGATTTCCATGGTGGTTGTGCACTGGGGAAAATATGAAGAAAGAGAAGAAGAGGGGGAGGAGGAAGAAGAGAGGCAGGTGGAAGAGGAGAAGAAGAGGAGAAACATTGGTGTGAAGTGAACAAGAGAGAGGAGAGAAAACGGACAAAGAAGACCATCGCTAGAGCATCCCTGTGAGCAGGAGTTGCAGATGATTTCATGGAATCGGGTGCGTAAACAAAGGAGATGACTAGCTCTCCGTGAGATCAAGTCAAAATGGATACGAAACTATTAGATACGAGGGAGAAATAGCACCACAAATCACTAAGTCTGCGTGATAGAGTATGTAATCGAAAACTTTGGGAAAAGGGTGTGGCATTAAATTAAATCACATGAATGCCACTTAAAACAACATCGTATCATCTAAATTACTGTTAGGGATGAATTTGGTATCAAATTAGACTAAAAAATAGATATATAAGCTAATTAGGATGTGAGAAATTTGAATTTAGCATTAACTTGACTAGTTGAAAATGTTGAATTTATATTTAATTATTTGTATATTGAACACCCATTTAATGCATTTACTCATTCAATTAGTCACCTATGATACTATATTACATATTAATATGATTTCTCTCATCTTTTACTCATAGGAAGATTCTAGAAAGTTAAAGCTATTATTTATATTAGGAAAGTTATATAATTAACCATGTGATGAACTTAATTCCTTATTCTATTTCATAATTAAAAGATATTCGTTCACATTATATTACTTGACCACTAACTATTAATAATAAGTCCTACTTTAGGGAATAAGTGAATTGTCTAACATACTTGAAAAGGGGCCTAAGCAAATTAAGGGTTGAGTTGTGATTCAGGATTCGGGTATGTTATAACATTGATGCTCAACCGTAACCATTCCAAACCACGCATTCATAACAAAAATGATTCACATATTCAGTTGAGTTACACATAATCACATCATAATTTACAAAATGATAGATTGCAAGTATGCGATGATATTAAATGTCAGATACAAAAGTAAATATGAAAGAGTACTAAAACCACATACATAAACGAAGCTAACATATTTAATCCAATGCTATATTGACTTCATTTAGAAAAGCATCTGACCACTCTTCTCAGAATTCATTTAAGTCCTCACGTATGTAAGGCTGAGTTGTAAAGATCTGTAACCGAAAATGCAGATACTAATATTTTATAAAATGACTACAATCACTTGCAAATTTATGATGTTATTCTTGATTACCTGATCTATAGTTTGAATGTCATGTGATGCTTGTTTGAAAATAGCTTGCATATATTTCATTACATAGTAGCCACAAGCCCAATCATTATTTTGTATAGGACACTACAAATAACGAATTATACTTAATGTTAGTAAACTACTATAAACAGGAGTTGAGATAAGACTATAAGAGTTGACATATAAGAGTTGAAAATTAATACATATAAGACTAAGCAGTTGTCAAAGTAGCTACCTTGACATTTTTCAAAGTCAATGTCTTTAATTTTATGGGTATTTGTCCTCCAACTTGGAAAAGCCTTTATACCCCTATCAATTAAACAATAGTTGGGAAAATAGTTAGATTAAGGTCATCGACGCGAGAGAAGGAGGGGAGGGATGTGAAGAAGGGAAGAGAAAAGAAGGCAGAGGTGACCATGAGATGAGGTCTAGAGGAGCCGACAGAGGTGTATCTGGCTGTGCAGTCTTGGCTTGATGGTGTCGTCGCAGGTGAAGGCTGTTCGCGTGAAGGAAGCCAGCCAGATTTCCATGGTGGTTGTGCACTGGGGAAAATATGAAGGAAGAGAAGAAGAGGGGGAGGAGGAAGAAGAGAGGCAGGTGGAAGAGGAGAAGAAGAGGAGAAACATTGGTGTGAAGTGAACAAGAGAGAGGATAGAAAATGGACAAAGAAGACCACCGCTAGAGCATCCCTGTGAACAGGAGTCGCAGATGATTTCATAGAATCGGGTGCGTAAACAAAGGAGATCACTAGCTCTCTGTGAGATCAAGTCAAAATGGATACGAAACTGTTAGATACAAGGGAGAAATAGCAGCACAAATCACTAAGTCTGTGTGATAGAGTATGTAATCGAAAACTTTGGGAAAAGGGTGTGGCATTAAATTAAATCACATGAATGCCACTTAAAACAACATCGTATCATCTAAATTACTATTAGGGATGAATTTGGTATCAAATTAGACTAAAAAATAGATATATAAGCTAATTAGGATGTGAGAAATTCGAATTTAGCATTAACTTGACTAGTTGAAAATGTTGAATTTATATTTAATTATTTGTATATTGAACACCCATTTAATGCATTTACTCATTCAATTAGTCATCTATGATACTATATTACATATTAATATGATTTCTCTCATCTTTTACTCATAGGAAGATTCTAGAAAGTTAAAGCTATTATTTATATTAGGAAAGTTATATAATTAACCATGTGATGAACTTAATTCCTTATTCTATTTCATAATTAAAAGATATTCATTCACATTATATTACTTGACCACTAACTATTAATAATAAGTCCTACTTTAGGGAATAAGTGAATTGTCTAACATACTTGAAAAGGGGCCTAAGAAAATTAAGGGTTGAGTCGTGATTCAGGATTCAAGTATGTTACAACATTGATGCTCAACCGTCACCATTTCAAACCATGCATTCATAACAAAAATGATTCACATATTCAGTTGAGTTACACATAATCACATCATAATTTACAAAATGATAGATTGCAAGTATGCGATGATATTAAATGTCAGATACAAAAGTAAATATGAAAGAGTACTAAAACCACATACATAAATGGAGCTAACATATTTAATCCAATGCTATATTGACTTCATTTAGAAAAGCATCTGACCACTCTTCTCAGAATTCATTTAAGTCCTCACGTGTGTAAGGCTGAGTTGTAAAGATCTGTAACCAAAAATGCAGATACTAATATTTTATAAAATGACTACAATCACTTGCAAATTTATGATGTTATTCTTGATTACCTGATCTATAGTTTGAATGTCATGTGATGCTTGTTTGACAATAGCTTGCATATATTTCATTACATAGTAGCCACAAGCCCAATCATTTTTTGTATAGGACACTACAAATAACAAATTATACTTAATGTTAGTAAACTACTATAAATAGGAGTTGAGATAAGACTATAAGAGTTGACATATAAGAGTTGAAAATTAATACATATAAGACTAAGCAGTTGTCAAAGTAGCTACCTTGACATTTTTCAAAGTCAATGTCTTTAATTTTGTGGGTATTTGTCCTTCAGCTTGGAAAAGGCTTTATACCCCTATCAATTAAACAATAGTTGGTAAAATAGAAATTCTGAATAGAAATATCATGTTGAAGCATTGACTAAATTTATGCTTACTCCATAGCTGGCAATTTCAGTTTGTGACCCCTTGTTATTTTACCCATTGGGTCAAGATAATAAAGAGTCATCAATTTTGGGACAATCACCACTAATTCCCAATGTCTAGCTCTGAGTAAGAATAAAACAAACATTAAAATAAATAATTTTATTCATTATTAAAATTGTATTGAATAATAATACTTACTGGATGTTAAAAGGAATTAGGATAATTTCCTTCCCCTCACTAGCAAAATATTTAAATACAGTAGAGAAGTACTCATTCACATCCTCAATATGTGTCTCCACTTGACTAGTGATTGAAGGAATTAAGAATCCAACATTTCTTATATCAAAGTTTGTAGTCTCGATATATAAATGGCTGTAAAACATTTGTAATTATTTCCATATATAGAAATAAGCTAAAAATGTGTATTAGCATTTTCTATATTGATAGATCCTTACCTTATCCATACTTCTATTATCGAAGTATTCAGCCAATCATACTGGAACAACACTATAATATCATCACGAAAAATATAACTGTCAAAGTCCCTCCCAGTTGCATCTTCTGTTAAATTGATCACCATTTGTAATCCAGAGCTTTGGTTGGCTAAGTATCGACACAAACATTTACATTTACTTCCCAACTCATCGAATGTAGATTCTGGAATAAAAGATGACTTGGGCATAGGAGGACGACTAGTAGAATTTTTACTTTTTGGTTTGTAAACCTGTTAATTAAATTACATACTTATATTACACGAGTTCATATATGCAGTCAAATATGAAAAATATGGTAGAATTAAGGTATACCTTGCCATTGATAACCAAGTGTCTAGGCCAACCCACCATAGCACCCTCAGCTTCTTCAACTGTACTATATTCAGGATTAGGTATGGGTAGTGGTTTGTCCCCCATTCCGTCATACACAAGATGGATGGACACACAACAAATGTCATCAGTAATTTGTTGGCAATGTAATGTACCACCAAGGTTGTATACCTTGCCCGCTGCCACAACATTATATTCTAGAACCTCCACTGCAAGTTTACAGTTCATACCAACCAAGAATTGAAATAATATAAGTTATATACAAAGTGGTAAACTAGATACCTATTACAACTATATATATATATCATACTAATAACACAACATATAGAACAAAAACTAACTACAGATTGTTGTGGTGGGTCATTGGGAGTGCTCCCATGACCTTCTACAACTGGAACATGGGCTTGTACCTCATCACTTGAGAGACGCACAATATGAATAGGTTGAGAAGGTTGAGTAGGCTGAAATGAAAACATTATTTCTTTTACTTTATGTGCTACTAATGTTTCAACCTCCTCTTATGTAAGACCTCCTGCACGACCTCTTTTAGATTGCGAAGGGCCAAAATAAGACTTGAATCCTATGCCAACTCCTAATCCCCTAACACGGCCAGGATGCTCCTTCGTACCAAGAGCAACTGATAGTTCATCCATGTGGCCAGTTGGGATGAACTTTCCTTCCTTCCTTTGCTCGTGGAGATCAATCTATTCATAGTTAATAAAAATATTAAATCACAATATCAATTAGATATAAAAAAATCTTAGTTTGTGGGAGTTACTCTTTACTTAGTTGGGATAAACCTACCATCTTTTGTGCCACCTCCTTAGTTGTAGGGTTGACAATTTCACCTACTTGATTCTTTCTAGCATCAATCCACTACAAGTGTCGGGGTGGACGCTCAACTTGAGTTGTACTAGACTCTTCTCCAAAAGAGAGTTGCTTCTCTTATAGTTGGTGGCGGAAGGCATAACCACCGGGCCCCAAGCGATGGTCATGCACATTTTTGGCCCGTCTTTCCTTTTGGTCCTCATGAATAGCTTGATCATTTAAAATGAGGTATTGCAATTTAGACTTGGCAAACATATATAAAAAGATTCACCTCCTTAATTGTATAAAATTAAAGATTCATACAATACATCACAATCTTTATTACCTGAAACTCTTCCGTATTCCTAGCTACAACAAATCTTTCCCACACCTTAGGATCTATAAAAATATATATATTTGTTGCCTTTTTCTTTTGTTTAGGATTATCTATAAATTCCCTTTTGAGATATGTCTTAAAAGCCCTCCATTGTACACCACAATGTTGTAGCACTTTTTTCTTATGATCTTTTTCATTTAGACGAAAAACACCCTATACATGCAAAAGAAGCAATAACGTTGTCTTAAAAAGGATATGTCTTTCCAAGAAAACTAAATTAGAATCAATAAACAAAAACATATTAAAATAATATCACTTTCACTCACAGATATATCTTTCCATAGGAGGTCTTTTAAGGCTTTAGAAACATCATGCCAATTTTCTATATCTATTGGCACCTTATTGCGCACGGTCACCCCTACGTAATGCTTGAAAGCATTGACATGCTCCCCAATAGGTGCTCCTGTGACATCAAACTGGAATGCCAATTTCTCCCCTTTGGCCCTGAGCTCCTGCAACCTACGCATCAGTGTGGGACCTCTACTTGTCTTAGCATCACCACTACCATCCTCATGGTGCTTATGCTCAGAATGTTCATCTTCACTCACCATTTTAGAACCTGCAAGTATACATGATAAAAGAAACATAAGTGATAATAAAAGCACAAGTGATAAAAGTATACATGATAATACATGATATATGATGTATATTTAAAAGATTACATGTTTGAATGATAATAAAATAAATAATTCAAAGAATACATGCCTCTAGTATTGGTTGAGTTGTTAGTGAAGTAAAATTCCTTCAGTATGGTCTTGACGTTTAAAATATTCATCGATGTTATCTTCAACACTTACACTTGGCAAACCACTGAGAATGGGCTGGAATCATCATACTTTTCGTAATATTCTTCTTCATTTATAGGATCTATAGTAAACTGTCTTTTTCCATGAAGAACGACATACCAACTTTTATTTGTTGGGTCATCAATATAGAATACTTGTTTTTCTTGGTCTGCCATGATGAATGGCTCATCTTTCTCACCAATCTTTTCAAAATTCACCAATTTGAAATCCAACTCATCCACTAAAACTCCTTTGTTGTTGTCAACCCAATTACACCTAAAGATAGGAACTCTAAAATTTGCATAGTCCAATTCCCATATGTCCTCAATGACGCCGTGATATGACATCTCAGCTTCGCGTGGTCTTTTATCTTTGGCACTAGCAAAATACAACGAACAAGCTTGAACAGTGACCCCACTATTTTGAACTACACTACTTTCATCTTGACGCTTTGTGTAGTATGAAAATCCGTTTATGTCATAACCTTCATATGACATGACATCCATTTTTGGCTTAAAGGCGAGCCATTTTATGTTCTCAACAACATTATTCGGTGATTCAGATAGTTGATTAAAGAATTTCTCTTCAAACCACCTAATAAATGTTTGATTATGCTCTCTTGCAAGCCACATTGAACTGGATCACGGATGATTTCTCTTGATAAGATCATTGTGTTATGTGATGTAGCTACTAACTTCATCGATGTTGTGTAAAATATATAAATGTGCTTGTTCCCACAACTCACGACTGTTTCCTTTCACTCGTCTTCCCAGAGTTCCTTTTCCACAATAAGATTCAGTGTCATGGGAATTTTTTAGATCTCTAGAAGTTTCATTTCAATTCAAAAAATCATCGCAAAAGTCCATCACCTCCCTAGCCACATAACCCTCAATAATACTCCCTTCAGGATGATAACGATTCCGAACATCACCTTTAAAAACACTCATGTAGCATTCAAATGGATACATCCAGTGTAAGAAAATTGGACCCAACATCTTCACCTCCCTTGTAATATGTACTACAAGATGAACCATGATATCAAAAAATGAAGGTGGAAAGTACATTTCAAGCTGACACATGGTAACAATTACATCTTTATGTAATTTATCAAGAGTACCAGGATGTATCACTTTGTTGCATATTTAATTGAAGAAGAAACATAGTCTTGTGATCGCAAACCTTACATGCTTCGGTAATATATATCGAATAGCCACAGGTAAAATTTGTTGCATTAAGGTGTGACAATCATGATATTTGAGACCTATCAACTTTAGATCCTTCTTTGATACCAATCTACAAATATTAGAAGAGTATCTTTGTGGAACCTTAATATTATACAAGCACTCATAGAAACTCTTTTTCTCCTACTTTGACAAAGTGTAACAAGCTGGTGGTAAATATGTGCGGTGACCCCTGATCTCCATTGATAATTCTTTTCTTATACCCATTAATTCTAAATCTTTCCCAGATTTGATGTCGTCTTTAGTCTTTCCTAGTATGTTCAATAGCGTACCAATGATGCTATCACAAACATTTTTTTCAACATGCATGACGTCAATGCAGTGTCTAATTTCCAAAGATCTCCAATAAGGAAGATTCCAGAATATTGACCTCTTCTTATATAGAGATTTGTCACATGAGATAGTATGACTACTTGAACTCTTTCCAAATTCATTAACAATATGTTTCACTCGATCATATACAACATTTCCTGGTTTAGGTTTAGGAGCACTTCATTCCTCAGTTGACCCATTAAAGGTTTTGCGTTGCCTTCTATAAGGATGCACTGGTAGAAGAAATCCCCGATGACTAAGATATACGATTTTACCACCATGTTTCAGTCGGATTGAATCAATATTTTCCTCACAAATAGGACATGCTTTGTATCCTTTTATGCTATATCCAGACAAATTTCCATAAGTTGGAAAGTCATTAATCGTGCAAAACAACATAGCACGCAAACTAAAGATCTCTTTATGTGAAGCATCATATGTCATAACACCTTCTTCCCATAGTTTCATTAGGTCATCAATTAGAGGTTGAAGGTAAACATCAATATCATTTCCCCATTGCTTGGGCCCTGATATCAATATTGACAACAACACATACTTATTTTTCATACACAACCAAGGAGGAAGATTGTATATAACAATCATAACAGGGCATGTGCTATCTTGTCTGCTTAATGTACCACAGGGATTCATTCCATCTATACAGAGTCAAAGTCTTAAGTTTCTTGGTTCTTTACCAAATTGAGGGTATAATAAATCAATTTTCTTCCATTGTGGTGAATCAGATGCATCTCGTAGGATGCCATCATCATTGGCCTTTAACTCCCCATGTCAAGACAAATTTTGCGCATCTTCTGTATTAGAAAATAAGTGTTGAAATCATGGTATTATTGGTAGATACCACATCACCCTCACAGGAGAGCCATTTTTAGCCTTTGCTGAATTTGTGGTCTTATACCTTGATGCACCACATTTTGGACAATTTATCAAATTACTATAGTCCTTCTGAAATAACACACAATTATTTGGACATGCATGAATCTTCTTAGCCTCCATTCCCATTGGGCACATTATTTTCTTTTCTTGATATGTTGAAATTGGAATCTCATTGCCTTCAGGAAGAATTTCCTTTAACAAAGACAGCAGTGAAGAGAAACTCTTATCACTCCACCGGTTTTGAGCTTTAAGAGTATATAATTGCATCACAACACTCAACCTCGTGAACTTAGTACAACCCTTATATAATGGTTTTTCAGCATCATGGACAATGTTTGCAAATAAAGAAGGTAGATCAATGACATTATCATGACAACTATGTAGCATCTCATCAACCATATCATCCTGAATCGGTTTATCATTGAAATTATCATCAGTATCTATATCTTCTATGCCAAAACTATTAGTATCAACATTTTCTGATCCATAATTAAATTTATCTCCATGCCAATACCATTCATTATAACCTTGTATGATCCCATTGCATATGACATGATTCTTAATTTCCTCAACAGTATCAACTTTCAAATTGTTACCACAATTTCTACATGGACAATATAACCTATCTGTAGGTAGTTTCCTATGTTCCTCAGCAAATATGATAAATTCATCAAGACCTTTGGCAAACTCTGGACTGCAACGGTTCTTTATAGACATCCAATCCATTTTCTATATCACATTAAAATTAATTATAAAACTGAGCATTTAATATTGATAATATAAGCTATAAGTTTTTATTGATAGGAAGTTAATTACTTTTATACTAAAGTGTACCACCTATCCCATTTTTGAATATTTAATCTCACTAGTAACTGTATAATGTATGTTTAGTTTTGAAGAAAATTTCAGCAGCATTTCCCCTAAGTTCTCCAAGTACACCGATGTAAATGGCAAATAACCACTCACATATGTACCCAGAGAACAAATGAGGAAATACTACTAAAATTTTCTTCACAACTAAACATACATTATATAGTTACATCCTAAGTGAGATTAAATATACAAAAACAATCCCAAACCGGGGACTATCCAAAATTTACTCCTAATGAGTAAATTTTAAACGTGTTTCTAAGTTGATATATAAATGTATTTTTGTCATATTTATATATTAAGTTAAACATCATGCATCGATGATCTCATCTATAAACCCTAAAGTGTCAATCTGAGACTATACAATGTCTACCCTCATATTTTTGGAATGTCTACCAAGCGCTATTGTATGTATTAAAGATTTGAATCAAAATGAAGCCTAATGGCACATTGGGAGAGTGAGAATATTATACCTCACTTGAAGGCTGAAGAAGAAATATATGCAAGTCAACAACAAGTCAGCAAAACCTACAGCAACACAAATGCATGATTCAATTCTCTCAATATACATCAATTTTAGAGGAGTAGGAAGATTTTAACAAATGCAGTTCAGCAACTCAGCCACCACGGTCGTGCTACCCAGCACGGTCATGCTACCTAACAAATATATTCACTCCATACCTCTCCTCAATCGCGGCATGACAATAAGAAGAAAAATGGTCGTGGTTATGGCACGATCGTGCTATTACCACCAGCACCCATCACTACCCACCGCCGACCCCAGCCCTAACCGCAGCACCCATCACCACCCACTGCCAGACCTCAGCCCTGACCACAATAGCCCATCCACCACAGCCCCCACTTGCCCCACCTCTCCTTTCCAACCGAGAATGGGATCTTCGACGGCGGGCAGGGTTTCAGAAGCTTGCGACCAATTTTAAGGTAAATAAAATGTATCTTGCAACCTTCAGTTGGAAACGGCAGTGGCACAACATGGCTCAACTCCTTGGACACGACATCCACAACACGGCTCGGCTCGTTGGACACGATGGTAGCGTCGGAAGGGCATGATAATGGGCTCCTTGGACATAACGATAGAGAAGGGGGTCTCTAGCGTTGTTCTCTCGAACAAAATGAACTGAAACATGCATGCTAGCTAGCGTTTTGGTCTAATATCAGCCCGACCTTTTGGGTCGGTTATCTGACAAAACCGACGCTACAAGTTGGGTCAATAGGGTTGGGTATTTGAAAAAACCAACCCTAGAGACTAAGTGGTGCCCAAAATTTCAGATACCATCTATAAGGTCAGGTATTTGAAAAAACTGACCACAGAGGTCAGTATCTATAAGGTCGGTTATCTATAAAAACCAACCCTAGAGTTCCAAAGTAGTGCCAACATTTTTTGTTGACCCTATAACATCAGTTATTTGGAAAAACCGACCATATAGATCGAGGCGCGAAGCCAAAATTGCGTGAATTTTCACCGTGAGAAACTTGTATGGTCGGTTTTTATGATAAAGCTAATGCAATAGTCTATTAGGTCGGTTATTCTAGTAAAAATGATGCTATGGGAAATGACGTTACTGGAAAAAAATGTAGTAGTGAGATTTAGATCGTCCTCTCTAATTGCCCATCTATTTGTCGATGAAACGACTGTACTGAACTTCAATTGTGTACCCATAGCTAGGTGCAAACATTACTAGAAATGACTGGTGAACTGAGGACCTATGTCAGACACAATGGTAGATAGGATATCATACAACTACACTATCTCATCAACAAATATTTGACCAAGCTTCTCTATCGTATATGTCGTCTTTACATGATAAAAGTGTGTTGACTTTGTCAACCTGTGAATGATCACCGAAATGGAATCATGATCTTTGACTATCCTAGGGAGACCAACCACAAAATCCATCGTAACATGATCCCATTTCCATTATGGTATATGCAACGATTGCAAAGTTCCTACCTGCTTATGATGATCTGCTTTAACCTGCTGACACATAGGACATTTTGCCACAAACTCATCTATGTCACATTTTAGACCAGACCACCAATACAAATCTTTTAGATTGTGATGCATCTTGGTTCTACCTGGATGCATGGCATACATAAAATAATGAGCCTCTTCTAAGACCATCTTCATCATATTATCTACATAGAGAACTACAACTCTATCGTGGTAGCACACTATCCCATCCTATGCCTTGTGAAAGCCATCAAGCTTCTTGCTACCAAACTCTACTTGAATTTGTTGTATCAAAATTTCACTTTATTGTGCATCTCAGATCTACTGCCTCAACATAGGCTTCACATGCACCTGTTCCAACAACCCTGCTAACATGGACACTTCCAACTTCACATTCATCTGACGTAAGGAGACCAACATGTCTCTCTTGTGGCACACCAAGGAACATAATTGTGCCTTGTCAGCAAATGATGATGAAGACTTCATGCTCAAAGAGTTTGGCACCACATCCGCCTTCCCTGGATGGTAGTCTATAGTGCAATCATAGTCTTTAATAGATCCATCTAATTTCTCTATCGCATGTCCAACTCCTGTTGTAAAAAGATGTACTTCAGGTTCTTGTGGTCAATGAAGATTTGACACTTCTCACCGTAAAGGTAGTGCCTCCATATCTTCAAGGCGTACACCACCGCTACAAGATCCAGATCATGGGTGGGATAGTTCTCCTCATGATTATTCAATTTTCGTGACACAAAATAGATCACATTCTTATGTTGCATTAACACGCAACCCATAGCATTCTTCAAGGCATCACAAAAAGATGATGTAGCCTTTTCCTTGCTCTGCCAGCACTAGCATTGATGCACTTGTCAGCTTCTCCTTTAATGACTGGAAGGCACACTGACACTCATCCCAGACAAAAGGTACATCTTTCTTTCTCATCTTTGTTAGAGGTAATAATATAGTACTAAAGTTCTTGATGAACCTCCCATAGTACCCTACCAGACCCAAAAAACTGTGAACTTCTATCGGCGTCTTTGCTTGTTCTCAGTCTATCACAAACTCAACCTTCTTGGGATCCACATGAAAACCCTCAGTAGATATCACGTGTCCAAGAAAGGACACCTCTTTCATCCAAATCTCACACTTGCTGATATTTGCATACAACTGATGTTGTCTCAACAAAGTCAATGCTTGACGTAGATGTTGTTCATGTTGCTAGCTATTTCAACTATATATTAGGATACCATCTATGAAGACCACCACAAACTGATCCAAATAGGGGACTGATCATCTTGACTAGGGGAACACCTGGAACTCATATGGAAACATGTCCTCAAACTCACAAACAACTGGCACCTCCTAGATACTTGGACTCCTGACCTTGGTATCCACCACATGTGTCAAGAATACATCACATCCCTGCCTCATCAACTTATCTGTCACCATCGTTGACACAAAACATGTACGGATAATATTCCTATCACATTGGAAGACCCACGAAACATCACCATCGACAAACGTTGCCACCTTGGAACTACAGTCCAAGACAACCCAATACTTCTCCAAAGTATCCATTCTAAGGATCACATCAAACCCATGCATGCCTAGTGATATGAGGTCCACCTAAATGATGTTCCCTGAGAAAGAAAGGACACACCTCCTGCAACTCGGCAAAACTAACCAAGGGGGTTTCTAAATGAAGACTATCTCATATATGACTAAAAGGAAAAGAACAACTTACAATCACTTCTCGAGTGATAAAAGAGTTTGTAGCACCTGGGTCAACCAAAATAGATATGAAGCAAGAAGAACACAAATCAAAATGAAATAACTCCATATGATCTATCACAACTTGCGAGTTGACCACTTCTTCTGTCTGACTCATCATGTAGAATAAATTTGTTGTCTATTTTTGCCCCCTTCCTCTATTGGCTTGTCCATAAGAACTAGCCTCTGACGCCTGACCGCATCCTCTGCCACTGACATTGTTGAACTATTATCACTATTGCGACCCTTGCCGGCTCTCCCTCAGCTACTGAGTAACTTCCTCATCTCTTACAGGGTAATACGGTCTTGTATGTCCGGTCTGTCCCACTTGTATCAAGTCTTGCTCTCATACCATGGCCTTGACTGTCACTGATACTGACACAACACTATGGGCTCCTGCTGACAGAAAACTACAGCCTCAGCCTCTGCTCGATGACCAAGGAGACTGACTCACTGATCTCTACTATGATGAAAATGCTAAAAACCTAGGATTCTTAAAGCCTCCATACGACTGCCCTTGATACTGTGTATACCTCTTCTTGGCCTTTGTCTCATGCCTCTTCACTCCTAATTATTCTACCCTTCTTAACGATTCCACAAATGTGGCAAACTTCTCTCTGTTCTCTAGGGATGACGCTGGAGTTGTCAAATATGAACTCAAACCTTTCTTGAACTGTCTGGTCCTCTCCTTGTCCATCATGGCCATATGTAGACAAAACCTTAGAAGCTCCATGAACTTAGCTTCATAGTCATTGACTAACGTAGATCCCTGTCATATCTCCTTGAACTGGTTGATCTTCTTGTCAAGGTAGGTCTATGGAAAGTACCAACTCAAAAACTCCCATCGGAACTCTTCCCAATTGATCAAAACACCTATCCCATTATCCTCCTTAATGGCCCACCAATGGCCAACACTCCCCTTCAACAGATACACAACACGTTTCACCTTAACCTCTTTGGGGATTTTGAGAATCTTGAAGGCCTTCTCCAACTCTGTCAACCACAAATCTATGTCTTTCGGGTCTTCTATACCCACATACTCTGCCAAACCTACATGTATAAACCTCTCAAAGGTCTTCCTCGATCTTGAAGATTCCACATTGGGAACTATTGCTCTCGCTTGGGGTGAAGGCATTCTGTCCGCCATATGTGTCATCATAGCCAGAAACTATCCAAACATGGACTGAAAAGTGGGATTGGCTACCACAACGGGGTCAAGCTGGGGCATCTCAAGTACTCCATCAACCCTCTTTTACCTCATGGCAACACCACCTGGTGGGGCAACACTACTCTTTGCATCATGTTCATCATGTTCTCAAGCCATCTTTTCTTCTCTTCTTCTTCTTCTGCATAAGAAGAAGTAACCATTAATAGACTGGAGAACACTAGAACAGACACAAATCCTAGTCATGTGCCCTTGTAGACTCAATGAACCTAAATCTCTGATACCAACCAAACTTGTAATGCCCCACACCACATAAAAGTGAGATTACTCAAAACAAAAAGTGGAACTAATATTAATCAACCAGGTTACCAGAAAACGTAGGAAATTAAAACCATTATCACATATCCACCTCAAGGGGAAGAATATCACATCAGAGTCCACAAAATCCACATGTATATGTACACATACACAAAGATATATATATATATATATATATATATATATATATATATCACCTGCCAAAAGATTATTACATATCACCGTTCACTGGCTCACAACCTATCACAAGAGGTAACCTGTTCACATATGTACATGCCATATCTGCACAACAAAGACATATAGCCAAAAAATCATCTCGATATGCATCATCTACAAAACTCCCCCAAGGACCAGAGAGTACAAGGATGACACATAGGACTCTATTAAAAAACACAAGTAGTTCATCCAACCTTTACTTAGCTACTGCTCCTCTTTCTACTCAACCTCAACAACACAATCTCTACCTCTTTGTGCTCGACCACCTAAAAGATGCAGAAACCCACGGGGTGAGACCAAATGTTCTAGAGAGAGATATAACTCTCTGCCAATGTCTATCAAAGAATAGGTACTAAAGCAGGTAGAGAACATATATTATCAGGTTGAACAGATTCAATGAAATGATATATATTAAACTAATAATACAGATTAAGCAAACTAGGCAGTTACCACTGAGAAGTAGAACAATTATTACTTTAAGAAGGAATATGAAGAACAATAGAACAATTGACTTCTCTTACTACATTACAATTCAAGAAATTAGTACAAAGATAAGGCAAAGGGTTCAACCAATGTGAAGCATATTTGACCCTAATCAAAATATACTACACAAGTGTATTATGTATTTTATTATGACCTATGGATTTGAGTCGTAACACTCAACTCCAAATGACCATTGCTAAGTTGAAATTGGTGCCATACAAGGTCTATGGAAGAGCTCGAATCCACGACCTCTCCAACACCACTTGGTGAGTACAAGAGAAAACACCACAGAGACATATCAATTAATTACAAATAATGACATATAATCAAGCTGAAGGATAGGCTCACACATGGCCATCCTTATAAAACACCTAGCCCACCTTTGTATAGGCCATGACACTAGAAGAACAGGCTCACGCATGGCCATTATGAAAAAGAGGCATCAAATGCAGTCAAACTGCTACCTATCACATATCACAAGGAGAACAACTCACACATAGCCATCTCACACAACCTACAATTGTGGACGCAAGGAGATACTCGACTTGCACCCCTGCATATTAAAAAATATGCACTCTGAGTTTCCAGTAGGAATAACTCATTTCACCACCCAGCAATAAAACTAACACTGGAATGGATCTATGGAACAAGGCGTCTACATGGTTAGGGTTTCAGTTGATTAGTTAGGCCAATTGTGTGTCTTTTAGCATCAATCAAGTTACAACGTATAAACCAAAAAACAAACTATGCAAAGATAAGGGGATAGTACAACTCTAGAAAATATAAAATGTATAAGGTTTGAACTTGTCACATCATCACATAATACTTGTAGCATTGCCATTCACAAGGCCATTAACATTATCACACTGCCATGCAAGGCCATCGCCACAATTGCATTGCTATTGGACATAAATCCCCCATCACACCACTGGATGATAACACCTCTCACTTGGATTTAATCCTTTCTTGGGTCATAAGATCCATCACATCATCATGATCTCAAAATATCTCATCAAGGCTCATAGCCATAGCCATCACCCTATACCACATAATGATCACCATACCATTCACATAGCTATTTCATACATTCCACTTGTAAGGTTAGAATCATACAAGTAGGAGAGAGAAAAGGTAGTCACATGCCATTCATCCAAAGAAATCAACAAGCATAGCATGCCCTAGGATTAGGGTTAGGGTTTCACATATATAGTCGATTAGGGTTTCATAGCATTATTCAATCACCAAACCCTAGTCTCATCACCTCCCAATTTCTTGGAGCATACTAGGATTAGAACTTCATCATTAACTCAGTTAATCAACTATCTAAACAACATTGGGAATCAAACACATTACATGTACATGTGTAACAACCTTACAATGTCCCACATGTGTTGTGACCATGTACTCAAGTGAGTGCATCGACCATCCATTAAACATATGTCACCACCACTCTCGCAATAGGTGTCTCGACTACAAGAAAAAGCACATGTCTCGACCAAAACCAAAGCACATGTATTGACCAAAACAAAGTACATGTCTCGACCAAAACCAAAATACATGTATCACGACCAACACAAGAACATGTGTATCCACCCTAAGTGTTACGACCATCAACCCATTGAGGTTTAGGTCACAAACGGAACAACATGTGATATGTAATGACCATTAAGGTCAAGCTACCTTAATATCACTATACTATCTCCAAAATAGAAGGTACCTCATTCAAAACAGAGATTAACATCAAGGAAACCCCATCATCAACAAGATGGAAAACTCCATGCAAAAACAACATCAAAACCTTGAAATTTGATTTCCAACATAGTCCATCAAGAAACCAACAAGGCAAAGAAGACCAAGGTTCAACCTCAAGAAAAACCACTCAAAAACCTCAAGAAAACATGAGAGATGAACCATGACATGGTGATAAAACCAAGAATCACGTTGCATGTAACCACCTCACACCATTCATCACTTAGAAAAATGGGTATATGAATTAGGGTTAAGAAAGAGAGCAATCTACATGAGAATACTACAAAGTCTTAAACCCTAAAACAAGATAGCACCATCTAGCATATTAGCATCACATTATAGAGATGAAAACAATAGCATGCAAGAACAAATAAGGGTGCAAGTAATAGAAGCAGGTAGAGAGTTATGTAACCCACCTTGGGTAGAGAACCAAGCTTCTAAGATCATGATCTCCAAGGAAGAAGATGAAGCTCCAACCAAGGTCAACATCATCCACAAGTTCATCTCCAAAGAGAAGAACACCATGGTCAAAAGATAGCTCAAGAGAGAGGGTAAAAACCCTAGGCCTAACCAAAGAGGAAGAATTTGGGAAAGAGAAGAAAGCTTCCTCCCACTCAGGTACCACAATGTCAAACATAGTCTACGACCCTTGTGATGAGGAGTTTCTCTCAAGACAACCACCATGGATGATCCATAGTGTAAAACCAAGAAATGAGAAGAAGGAAAGTAGGATCCAAAAGGAAAAACATGATCAAGAAGGTAAAATCACTTACTAAGAAGAGAAACCACCAAGAATCACCACAAGGAAGGTGATCAAGCTCCAAAGCACCACATGTAAGGTTAACCGGCTTCCAAAGCACCTAGATCAGTCCTTCTTTGCTCCACTAAGCTTAAAGTATGGGCACAAGATAGGGGAGAAGAAGAAAGTATGAAAAGATATGCATGTAGGAGAAAGGGGTTATATACTCAAAGGAGGAGGGAAGTAAGGTAGGTGTGAGGTGTCAACACAAGGGAGCACCAAAGGGACACTTGTCCACCAAGAAATAGCCATGCAACCAATAAACACATGCATGCAACCTATGGTGATAAACCTAGGTGAGGTTTATACCACATGGGTCACCGCCACCTTAGAGGTTGAAACAAAAATCAAGGTACCTTGTCTCGGCCACTACAAAAGGTCACCAAACCAACATGGTCGAAACACACCACATGAAGGCCAACCATCTCAACCAAACCACACCAAAGATCTCCATGGTCGAAACAAGCATCAACTAAGGCAAGCGTTTCGGTCATAAGACACCTCCAAGTGAGGTGTTGGGGTCATAAAACACCCTACAAGAGCTCAAGGTCGATACATATCACCAAGGTCAGAACCCTAGAAACCCAAACATCACCATATGATGCCATTTCATCAACCAAGGTCCAACAAGGCACCCCATAGCATAATTATCTCTCTCATCATGCTAAATAACTAAGGGAACACTCAACATGTAACAAATTTCAAGATAACCCCTCAACATGGGTAAATTGCAACTTGGTCCTAAACAAGCATACAAAGCTCAAATATTATCAGAACATGACCAAACTGGAAACATAAGCTTGACACATGTTAAAAAAGCATCTCAAAGGATTAGATTAAGGTTTAAGCATTTCATTAAGAAAAACAAGCATGCTCAAGTACTAAGTGTCAGGGGCCTTACAAGGACTCTACACAAAACCACACCTACCTCTCAACTCTACTTGTCTCCAAACTGAGCCTCCTCACCACCATAGGTTTGAGCACGTTGTTGATCACCTAAAATTGTAGAAGCCTAGGATGTGAGACCCCAGGTCTCAACGGTATGATATAACTTCAAATACATTTATTTCTTACAAAAAAATATAAAACTGAACCAGATAAGATAAATATTATACCATATGAGAAAACAGAGCAATGTATGTACAATGATCAAGCATAGTTAAATTTACAAATAGAGACAACTACATCTGAAGAGATATGAATCACATATGATTCTAGCAATAAGAACAAAGCAAAAGTATTCATCCAATGTGATTTTCCAATTAAACCTAACAAATATACTCTATGACTGGGTTATATATTTTATTAATCCATGGGTAGTTTGAGGCATACCACTCAAACTACGATTTGAACACTGTGAAGTCTCAATTAACCTCATATAAGATCTAGAATGAATGGAATAGTAAATATCTCTTCCCCTCGATTAGTACAAGTGAAAAACTAAGTTGCACAATGGACTGACCTACTAAAAACCAAACATGATCCGCCCTGGGTACATAGGCTAAAACATCAAAACTAGGGTATAAACCCTCAAATCCGAGTTTGGACTGCAACCACTCTTTTTCACATAAAATATGAGATAGGCCTCAACCTCTCTTGAAAACCTTGGAATCATGAAGACATAGATACACTCTCCCCGCACCTACATATACTCAACAAATATGACTCCTAGTTTCTTTTAGATTAATAATTTTACAATCCAACATGCTCTAACATTGGGATGGTTCCACCATCATATAACACTAAATGATTAGGGTTACACTTGATTAGTTATGCCAATTGAGTATTTTTACTGCATAAATCAAGTTACATATAAGCTCCTAACAATAGATCATAGATTGAAACTTGTGAAGAAATAAAATGTATTAAAAGTTCAATGTTACTGTATAATGGTATATTTATCCATCCACGAGCATAAAGAGGACCAAACCTAAAACTAAGGCACATAAAAGCTCAATGTGTCATTTAAACCATGACTATCATTAGAATTCTAAATTTTCATAGAGTTTAACAAGATATAATTAAGGTATGACCCAAAATTTCAGCTTGAAACTCCAACAAAGGTGTTATGCTATTTCTAAGAATTAGACAAACATATGGTTAAACTTAGCATGGATAAGCAACCTTGATGAATAAAATCTCGTCCATCTATCATTACATAATCATAGAATTAATTAGAAACCCTATAATTTTGATAAGATAACTATTGTGCAGTAAAGAAGAACATATGGTCAGATTTCCTTTCATTGGGTACCAACATGTCATCAAATGATATTTTAAGAGTTTTTGCACCTGCACTTTGAATTTTAGTTCTTGCATGCTTAAAGAAACATTGCTAGTACAAAAGAAGATGTAAATAGGGTCTAAGAGAGACTTAAGACTTCATATTATCATCTTTTCTCATATAAAACAATGTATAAAAGACCATCGTTTAGTCTACTGCAAATTTTCAGAGCAAGATTAATATTATGCATTCCAATAGACAATAAATGTATTAGAAGTATATCACTCATCTCTAAGGTGAAGAAACTTGTCTAAACAGAAAGAAACCACAAAAAGATAAGAAAAGACCCAAGCTTTATCCTCCAAAATCCCCAAAAAATCTCCTATATTCAATAATATGGTATATCTAGAGCAAAGAGAGAGAGAGAAAAAAAAGGCTCCTTAAAAATTTGCATGAGTTTCCAACAAGAAGCACTGTGGTGACTGTCATGGAAGAAGACAGAAAAAGGAAATAGTAAGAAAAGAGGTTAGGATAGAAGATCTTACATACACGAAGCAAGAAACTAGGAAAGAATCTTAGATCCATCCTAGAAGAGCTAGATCCAATGCTTGCATCAAACTACACGATCTTGCAAGGTTTTTCCCTCAAGAAGTATCTCCATCATCAACTAATGATTTTTTGTTGGTTTCTAGTAGCACCAATGAGTTGGATAAAAGATTCATTTAACTGGAGTGGGGAGGGGTATTAGTAGCTAGGATGGAAGAAGGAAAAAGTCAAATGATCGTTTCCATTAGACAAAGGATCAAGTTTCCCATCGATTTATAAGTCGAGAACCTCCATTGGTTTGTAACTATACAAAAAAAATACTTTATAGACATTTATAAAAACCATTTGTTTATGAATGTGTAGATCTTCCAATGGTTTGTGAGCATAACGAACAACCTTCTGTTGTCCCACCCAGAACAACATTCGATTGGCACACCCAGAACAACCTTCGGTTGGCACATCCGAAACAACCTTATATATTTGAACATATAGAAAAACCTTCAATTGTCACATGCAAAATAACCTTCCATTGGAACACTCAAGGTAACCTTCAGTTGTCACACCCAGAACAACATTTAGTTGTTGAACATGCTTAACAACCTTCGTTTGTCACACCCAAAACAACTTTCAGTTGCCACACTCTAAAACAACCTTTAATTGTCACATCCACAAAATGTTTTCCTATTAAAAATTCTTAACAACCTTCAATTTTCACACCCAGAACGATCTTCAGTTGTTGAAGCTAATCAAGCATCAGTAGGTGTACTTACCATCACTTCCACACAAAACTAATATAAGGGATTGGCGCCTTTATGAAACATGGCTCAAAAGCATCCAATGAAATGAAATTTTGCAAGATTGTTATGAACACCATGTAAAAAAATATGTGTGTGTTAAGATTATAGCTAGACTCTAAAAAATGGGCAAATTGCATATAAGTCCACAATGTACATAAAATTGCATAATTTGAGCTTGTAGTCGGAATGGGCCCAAATTTAAAACATAGCTTTGTCAAATGATATCTGATCACAATATTAAGATAAATGTTGAAACTAACCACATGATTAGGAAAAATAATCATGTTTATGAATCAAGCAAGGTTAGGGGCCATACATACAAGTTGACATTTTCTAGATACGCGATCAATATAGTATCCATGTCTTCATCCAAAATAATGAATAGCCATTTTTTATGTACAAGTAGGGTGCATGTGGTGTGTAACTCTAACATGAATGAATATAAACACCTTAGTTATAGTAAGGGTTCTTAAAATTACCATATTTATAAATTACAGGACATATAGGAGCAAGATCAAAGGCAAGAATGAAGTTGCACACATAAAGATATAGTGTAGCTTCTAGCTTCAAGAAAAACTTCATTGTCAAAGGAAAACTCTCCAAGATCTAAGTTTCACTCATTCGACCACACTCTAAAACTTCCAATTCGCAACCAATGGAAACTAAGAAAACAAGAGAAAGGTAGTAACAAGGCATAAGACTCTATGAACAAAACCCTAGAGAAAAACTATTTAGGAAACATACAAGAAGGACAAGAAGACAAAAGATCCCTAAGGAACTTTATTCAATCAAAGCTCAGCAACCACTAGATGGCTCACCTCATCTCAAAGGAAGAGAGACAAGGATATATCATGCCAAAAATGAGAACCAATGAAGATAGAAATCTCATCATTTGTTGTCAATCAATGATGTCTTACTCTATAGCAACACCTTGATGCTTGAATGCACAAATGAGATGAGAAGGATGGCTATAAAGAGTGGGTCCCGAGAGATAATATACTCAAATGGTATAATTCAAAGAGCTAATAAAGATAAATTAGTGGAAAATAACTATTATAAAGTTACATCTTATGTTGTATACAATAATTTCTCATCATTATAGGTAATACTATCAACATTATTGGTACATCTACTAGTACATGAGCCCAACTACAAAGGATAACTCAACCGTTCGAGGCTATCCTCATGTAAACATACTGAAGGTGATCTTCTTGAGGCATTGCCATATAATTCACCTACATCTTGGTCTTTTGGGAACGACACCCAGAAAAATACGAAACAAATGGTATTAGTTAGTAAACACTAAATATGTACAAAATAAATATATTTGTACATTTTAGCTTAAATTGGTATAAGAGTGTGTATTTCTATTCAAGAGGGGGCTATTGACAAGTGGGTAATTTAAAAAAGATATAAATAAGAGAATGAGGCATTTAAAGAATAACAAAACATCATAAAGTGTCTTTACATAATCATTTCATAATGTTAAAAGTAGAAATAGTTGCATGCATATATCAAATAGACCAAATATTTAAAAAAGGACCATAATACTATTGAATCATAAGTCTAAAATAAATAAGGGGGAAACACACACCTCAGACAGAATACATGCACCCTAATATATAATTGCTTGTGCACATTCACCAATACTCTAGATAAAATTTCTAACACCTAACATGCATAAATTAGGAAGCAAGACATATAGTTCAGTCATATGTAGATTTTCAAATGTAAAGCAGTTGGTGTCATGGACCCAAACTTCAAAAGGAATTGAATAAGCCAAAGAGATGGCACCCAGATGGTAAAAGTACTGATGTAAGACCGAGTGGTCTCAAGTTCGAAACCCCCCAACCACGGGATGAATGAATGGCCAATTAAAAAAAAAAGGAATTGAATAAAAATTTGTAAAATTTAAGAATATACAAAAGGATTATCAATGAAAGAGAATTTCCTCATTTTGAGAATTTAGGTCAAGGTCCATAAATGTACAAATGAAAATGGGTATTACACATACTTGGTCATCATAGATAATTATTAACTTAAATATATACTCAGTTCCCAAATTCAAGGGTTCATCCTAGAAAAACATTGTGTATGTTAGTCAAACCAAGGTGAACACGTGTATGTTATTCCTATTATAGACTTCCACATTTTTATTATCCTAGTCCTAGCCACCTAATGAAACATTTTGGTTTTTAGTCTAATTAAGTGCATATATGACTATACCATATTTGATTACATAAAATGAAGAATGCCTAGATTATATATATACATATATATACATATATAGGGAATTCATTCTTTGTCGGGTAGCTACCAGCTCCAGATTTAGTTACTTTTTCTGGAGTTTTTACTTTACATGTGTACATGGTTACATTACCTTCTAAACTATTACTTTACATGCATAAATAGTTACATTTGTATCAAATGTACAATTATATATTTGTTTCAAAAAAATTACTGGGTATTTTGCCCAGTTTTACTTTTTTAGTCAAATAGTTACTTCTTTTTCAACATAGTTACTTTTATTGTCCAGCGAGTTAATTTTTCTGACCAAATAGTTACTTTTTGAGTGGCATGGGTAGGAATTCTAGGTACCCACGTAGGTATTAAAGATAAGCCCATATATATACATACACACACACACACTCTCTCTCTCTCTCTCTCACACATATATATATATATATTATGTATATGTGTGTGTGTTTATATGTGTACTAGTACGTATTCTCTCTACTTAGGCCTTGTAATGTCATTCACCCTCTTTATGTCATATAACTCAAGCACAATAAATGAAAGTCAATTATATATTCCACATAAAGTGTATTTACTGAATCTCTCTTATTGCAATGACTTAGGTTCAAGTCTTACACACACTTGTATGTAAAATCATGACTACCTATTATTATGGGAAAACCAATAACATAATACCTTAGGTACCGGCTTCAAACATATACTTACTCTTTTTCTCGTTTAACATTTTATTTGAAAATATGCCAATTATAGATGGATCTAACCCTACATTCTTATTGTAGTTCAAATTACATACATATATATTAGTATTAGCATAACAAGTACTATAGGTACTAAAGGTTCTATCTAATTATCATCTAAGAATATATTCATATAGTTTTATAATGATTGTTTATTTCCTATGGACTAGTATGAGTATGTTCCCATTAAAAAATGTAGGGGTATACACATACCATAACTTGATACATATGAATGGTAGATGAGTTCACCAATATGGAATTCAACTAAGTTTCATGTCGTTAGGGTTATCGTCTAACATTTTGGTTTCATTATCTTATTCATCATGTGAGCCATACTGTAAAATTTGAAGTATGCGAGAATACTAACCCCAATTCAGGTGTCTGCACTAGAATCCAAAGAGCCACTATTGTTTGAGGTTGGATTATTTCCCTTGTATACAATTGATATACTGGACTTTGTAGTTGATGCAAGACTGATCTAAGTGATCAAATTTCCTCCTTCATGAACAAGGCTGATTACAATTATATTATGGGCTTTTATTGATGAATATGATTAATCATGAAGATGTGTGGAAGGGGTGATGATGGCCCCCAATCCAACTACAACTGCCACAATAAGTGACTTAAGTTGAGGTTGGTCTAGATTTTGCACTCACTTGGTGTCTAGGAACTCTACAGAATGCATTTATGTTCTATATAAGGGGTACTTGGCAATATGTATACATTGGGTGATGTTAGGGTGATTCATTGATGAGGGGAGTAGCTATGTACAGATGCATAAGTTAATAGCAATAGGTGACTAAACATAGGTTGCAACTTCTCTAATGATGAATGTCATGACATCCACAAGGCTTTGATGGTGGCACACTTCTCTAAAGGCCTGCAGATCATAGGGAACCAGTTAGGGATGTAGTGGTCGCCATGACTTCCAATGTGAT
The DNA here is from genome assembly GCA_963693085.1 of Alisma plantago-aquatica. Lineage (NCBI taxonomy): Eukaryota > Viridiplantae > Streptophyta > Magnoliopsida > Alismatales > Alismataceae > Alisma > Alisma plantago-aquatica. Next base: position 131,554,660 of record OY856413.1, on the reverse strand, counting down.
GAGGAAAACATGAAGGATCTAATTTTGGTGCATTGAATATTGGGATAAGGTTGAATAAACTACTTGATTGTATATTTTTCCATGATCGGTCATGATGAAATGGCCAAGAAGGAAAGTGATATAAAGGGGGAGAAAGGTTAATGATGACACAAAGGAGTAGCGGTGATCTTTGGCCTGGTGATAATTGTTGGAATCTTCGACGTCCCTTGTGACTTGTGGCTACAACCATATGTTGTTCCTCCTAGTGACATAAAGAGGAAAAGCAGGTAGGATGGTGGTGGTCCTGGTGATGAAGGAAGCTGGTATTTCTATGTGTAGTGGTCTTCACCAGAGCATGTGTCGGTCACAATAGAGTTGTCAGACAATATGTTGTTGATGAGGCTGCTGGTGTGAAGAGATGGGTATGGCGAATGGTAGGGTTCTTACGAGTGGGGTGATGAAGGTGAAGGAGAAAATAGGAAAAGAGGAAGAGAAGCAAGAGAACTAATAGCAAGGAGAGGGGAGAGAGGTATAATGGAAGATGAGGAATAAATGAGAGGAGAAATGGTCATCAGATACTAGGGCACACGTTGTGCAAGACAAGAGGGTTACATGAATGCATCAGATGGCGAGGAAGACGTTACTTAATCATTACCTAACAACTTATGGGAAAGGATTCTGATAACATCTCATTTTGTGCACTTTTTGTATATGATTTATGCTTCTCCTAGGGTACCTTTTATAGATTTCTCTACCTATTTTAAGGCATTATGTTAAAAATCTCAAGTTCACACATCTTTCAGTTTTGTAGAGTCATGCCAAGACATGGCCACAGTCAACACTGTGACCGCGGTTGTATAGTCCACTAAGGACCCTATTGCGGTTGATGCCTCTACCACCGTGTCTTCACAGTTCACACTACAACCATCCACCAGCACAATACACCATAGTTGAGGCCCTACCATGATCAAGGATCCCCCTCATTCGTGGAATACATCCAAGCTACGACCAAGGACAAGCCGCAACAGAGGCAATGCCTCCATCGAGGCCATACCGCGACCGCGGCCCAAATGGTTAAGTCGATGGGCAGTACTTATAAATAGACCCCCACCCGACTTTTCAAATCATTAGACCCTCAAGGACCATAAAGTGCTGCCAAATTCCAAAGTCACTCACATCCATACCATCAGTCTTAGATCTCTGAAGACAGAAGTCAGAGGAGAGAGAAGATTGATCATCCTCTTCTTAAAAGGAAGAAGCCACTGACACATCTCCCACTCCAGATTTAGATTTGAATAAGTATAGTGGTGTATCACCATCTTCTCTATCTATCTAGATCTAACGTATTCATCACCTTGTACTCCCCCTCTTCATGGTTATTGATGTATCTATCATTTTGTGACACTATTATGCTCTCCGTCAACATGTGTGGCTAAACATCTAACTTGGGTTGGGATTATCAACTAAGGTTCTCCCAACATGTATATTCTTTCTCCCCTTTGAATATATATGCTCTTATCAAGATTATCTCCATACACTTGTTCTTAATGCTTCACTTGTATGCTTAGATAACATCTTGTGATGTTTGATTGTTGGTACCTCAAAAGAGTAGTACCATCCTTATCTAGTGTTGTGGAGTATTATGAATGCATGAAAGTGTTGGAATGCTAAAGCCAAAGGTCACATGGTGTGTTTTGTGGTTGTTGGTTTGTTATCTTGAAAGAGAGATACCTTAGAGCCTAGATCTATCCTTATCTTGAGAAAGGAGGGAATATACGTTTTGATGACTGCTTGTAATCTTGATAGGAGTATACGAAGGGTTGTGAGTTTAGCATATTGGTGAGAGATCTTAGTAGGTGAAACCTGATCCAAGTTTCTTTCCATATCTTTGTTTCTTATTGCTTGTTAACATTTTTCACCTATCTTTATTTTTATTTCTTTTACCTTTCTTTGTTTTGACTTAAGCATCATCGTTCCTTAGGGAACACCCTTTTTGAGCCACCTGTTCACTTGGAGTGTACAAGTGTGAGACTCCACGTACTTAACACTCGCCGACCTTGTCCCTGTGGTTTGACCCTGATTACTACATCAGATCCCGTATAATAGTTGTAGGGGTTTGAGTGTCGGGCTATAATCTTAAAAGTCCAACTACTCTAGATCTTCTCCATTTTGGACGTGCAGTTTAAGCCGGTCAGATTCCTTTAAGGAAGTTAAAATGAGTAAATTGTGGTGTACATTATATACATTAAATGATTGGTCAAACAAGGTTTGGAAGATATGAAATTTGGTAAACATGTTAATTAAGATGTGAGGAGTTTTATTTTAGAGTCAATTTATTATGTTGAAAATGTTGAATATTTTTTTTAGATGACAAGTTTTCATTTATGTGTTTATTTTCCCTATGAATGAATTTTAATAATTTATTCTTATCAATCTATTTACTTTCATCAATCAGGATTAGGAATATTTTAAAAGTGCCAAATTAGGATCAGACTCATTCATTGATGAAGCTAAATAATTAACTCTACAAGACACTTGATTAGTTAACTTATTAAAATGTTTTATAAATGGTTTTTGTTAAAACATTATAATTCTTGGTTTCAATTAACCTTGATTAACTTTTATAGGAAATAATATTTTATATTATTAACAATAATATATGGACCTCAGAAGATGGAATATTGAGCTAAATGCTAAGGTTCAAGTATGTTACAACACTCCATCCTTAAAAAGGATGTCATCCCAAAAACCCTCCCATTCGTATCCTAACCCACAAATATACCTGACATGAACTAAATTGCAATTTTTCCTCAATTTTATTTAGTACACATGGGGACAAGAGGTAACTCGTCACATTGATCACTTAACTTACTTTCCAAGGTAAATCTATCCACAAATATAGCTGTATAATGAGTTAGTTAATGAAGTTGCTTATGACTTACCTCTCTAGATACTTTCTATGATTCAAGGAATATAGAAATTGGCCTTCATTTGATAAGCATATCCTATATTTTGTATCAATTTTAGATTATCCAACGAATGTCTATGGTATCAATCTTGACAAGGTTAAATTACCCTAATTAGGTTGTGATTATATCTATATGATCTACGTAAAGGAACTTTCCAAAGGTTCACTTAATGAATACCCTATTAAGTTGCATTACTCTCCTAATCTTCTAAGGTACAAGAGTCAACCCTTATGGAATTAATCCTTTTATAGAACTAACATTATTGTTGGTTAAGTTAGTAGGGATTACCCATATGCACTAGCTAGGTGGTAGATACACTCATTTTACATTATTCTTGGGAATTACCTATTTATTAATTATCACCACCATTATCAATTTTTATTGATGTTAAATTAATCTACATACATAACGAATGAAGTGTATGAGACTTCATCCCATATAAAGATTAATTCATAAATTAGCTAATCATCTAGAGAGGCAACAAGGGTGGATCAACTAGATCTTATGTATCCCGACTCTTCCTATTTGTTCTCTCTACATAACACCTAGGCCTAGGGTCTCTTGATCAATCACGTCAATACCAATTTCTTCCTAAAAAGGGTTTTTTTACTACTCCAACTTCCTTATAGTGGTGACTTGGTTCTAAAAACAATCAATAAATCATAAAGAACTTTTGTTACATATTGTTTAATAGTGAAAATAAAGTTTGAGGATTAAAACTTTGTGATGAAAATAAAAAAATGGCCCCAAAATTGATCCAAGAACCAAGTCTACCACATCCCACTACACTTAACACCTATTATTATTATATCATCACTTCATTCTACTTAACAGTTATAAACATTAATACAACTAAGAGGCATACCAAAATATCCTAACATGTAGCATAGGAGGTGAAAATGTTCCCTATTACACATTGACAACTTATGTTAGATCCTACTAAATCATGAAGTCCACTATTTTTTCACCCAGGTGGTAACTTAGTGAATAAGGTCCATGCCCTCAAAAGTAGAGACCATGTTTGAATCCTAGGTTGTGCAGCCTGAGCAATCATTGGTCTTGTCACACATGGTGGCCCCATCATGAGTTTACACACTCCCCCAGATGTGTGAGTAGTTGAGGGGGAGGGTATTTACATTGCTGAGGTGGTGTCAGCGGTCTAGATCCTCCTTGGTGGTGGTTCCATTGTCTAAAAAAAATGAATTCCACCATTCTCTATTTCAAACTAAATATGATTTGCACTACCTCATATAAGTGTATAGGAGAGTCATATGTTCATGTAACATTATATGAATGAATTAGGGTTTTCTTCTCACTTGCTAGTTTACAAACATGGTGCCTTCACAAGACTAGGTGGACTATATAGTCAAATTACCCATTATCTTGTTCATTAGGTAATCTAATTACACTATGGAGATGAGAGAGGTGAACTTGTAAGGACATTCTACTAAACTAATAGCTTCCATCCACTAATTCTCATGCATGAGGCACATCAATCACAAAAAGGTTGGTATCCAGTCCTTAGATAAATGGCTTTGCAGAATAGCTATGATGAGATACTCCATATTGAAGGTAAGGCATGCCTAATCACTTGAAAGAACATTGTACCAAACTAATATCTTCCATCACTAATTCTCATTAATGAGTCACATCAATCTCAACAAGGTTGGTATTCAATCCTTAGATAAATGGCCTTGGGGAATAGCTATGATGAGATACTCCATACGGAAGGCAAGGCATGCTTAATCATAGTTGAGTTAGGTCAGATTATCACTTAATATCAAGGAAATTATCTCAAATCTAAAGTTTACTCAGGGTTTTGCATTTTTCTTCTATGCATGCGATGCATACTAGTCATACTAGAAGGACAACAAAGAAAAGGGTTTAAGGTGAAAACTAGGGTTATGCTTATCTATGAGTTTTCAATTCAACCTACAATTTATAATGCTTAGACTAAATTGCTAGAAGGCAAAAACTACAACATTTATGTTTCCACCTCCATAAATAGAGTAAGGTACTTAGGGTTATTAAATACTAAGCGTAACTACATTAGTAGTTTTGGTGTGGAAATGATCAAACTAGTTAGGTATTGAAACCTTGGTTGACATTCCATGACTTAGGGGTAGTCATAACAATCTATATAGGGTTACTTAACTACATAATCAAGGAACTACATGGGATAACTTGAATTATTTAGATTACATAGTGCTTTTGGCTCTAATACCATATTGTAAGAAGTGGGACCTTAGAGAGGATCTACTCAAATGGTATAATACAAAGATACATGCAAATATAAAACAATAGATGAATAATGATTACAAAGTTACATCTTGGTTCATGTATAATTATTCCTCACCATCAAAGGTGATACTACAAACAATATGGGTACATCTACTAGTACATAAGCCCAACTGCAGACAGAAACCTAGCAATTTCAAGCTACCCTAGATTCAACATCTTGAAGATCATCTTTCTGAGTCATTGTCATCTATTCACCTACACCTGGGTAGTTTGAAAACATCACCCAAAAAGATAGGAAACAAGGTATATGCATTAGTAAACATTAAATATGTGCACAACAAATATATGTGGACATTTGCAGCTTAGATATGTATAACAATGGGGGATCCCATTAAAGAGGGGGCTACTTACAAGCGTGTAATTTTAGGAAGATATAAATAAGAGAATGAGGCATTTAAAGAATAATAGATCATAAAGTGTAAGATCCTCAAATTTTAGTAAATTTGAATTCTATAAATATAAGGATTGATTTGATAAGAAAAATCCCTAATTGTAATTTATAGAATAATAAAGCTATCCACATTGTGGCATGGGTTCAACCCATGGCCCAAGTGAGGCCCATGACACTATTTGCTTTGAAAATAGGTCCTTGTGGCACAAGTTTTAGGAATAAGAGAATTCATGTATAAATAAATAGTATTGGCTTTATGAGTTGTTAGATAATTGAAATATGGAATACTGAGCAAGATTCCAAGAGATTCTAAGATAATTTGTAAATTTGATAATTAATGGAATAATTAACTAGTCCTAACTTGTAACACAAATTTGGAGGCATCAAATAAGGCATATTTCAATATGTATTTCAAAATACTTAAAATTAATGAGGAAACAAAGATAATTCTATAATTTGAGAAGAAAAGGACTTTCCATATGAGATGGGTGATTAATTTAAGGATATACTTAAAGAGAAACTTTTGACTACGCAAGTTATACCATTAAATCCCAAAAATTATGTATAAGATGGGAAGATATTAATGAGTTTCCCTCCAAATTTCATAGTAAAAGGATGTTCCTAGTGATCTAGAGAAAATTATAAGAAATAAAGACTTAATCAAAATAACTAAATGTGTTTTTGTTTTGAAAACCAATTAAATGATTTCCAAATTTAGCACAACACATTTGTGTGCCACTTGATGTGTCACGCCAAGCCCAGCCGCTAGATCAGAGATCTAGGGCTCCGGATCCTTCCTCAATCTCCAACTAAGAAAGGAAATATGCACCCAACTACTTCCCTTCCCCTCAATCTCTTGCTCTCTCTCTCTAATCCTCCTCTCACCTTGAAAACTGCTCCACAACCTTCCTCTCTCCAACCTGAGTTGAATGGATAGTGAATTAAAGGCACTTTGTGCCTTTGACACCAAGGAAGGCCATCTTGCTGCCATGGCTCTCAACTGGAGAGAACTAGAGGTTGAATCCCTAGGCCAGCCATCTCAACCACTATAAATCCTACCCTTAGATATTTGTATCGCCTCCAAAAACTCAACTCTCACTTATACTCATGAAGTCAAGCCCTAATACTACCTCTTCTCCCTCATTATCATCTTACAGTGAAAGCCCTACACTGCCATAAGGGAGCCTTTCTCCCAGAATGCCCCAACAGTGGACAATGACCCCTTCAACTTCATGAGGCTGACCCAAGGACCACAACCTAGTTCATGAGCCACACCTCCTCCTCCCTCTTCTATTTCCCTTCTGCTCAAAAGAGCACCTTCGCCATGGACCATTGTTTCTTCTCACGTGAGGAAGTAAAGAAACAGTCATCCCATCAATGATTGGGTCAATTGATCTGCAAGATCCAAAGGCTAGAGCATGGGCCGAGCCAGGGCTGGTCCAATACCCTTGTGGGTCTTAAGATTTGGGCGAGAGACCAAAAGCTACCACTGATACTTAGAAATGGTGGGAAACTTTGAGACAATTTTGATCTATTGATGACACTGCCCCCAAGTGAGTGAAGCCTCAAGCCCACAAGGGCATGGGAAAAAGAGTCACTACACCCCCAATCAGGCTCCAACCCACGTGGAGTGCACACTAAGATGGCTTTAGCTTATTGGACATGCCCCGCCATGTGGAAAGTAAGGTAGGGGCTTCTTTTTTTGTCATGACACTCTACCTCTAATCAGATTAATGCTACTTTGCAAATATTATATTAAATTATTGATAGCTCAGAATATAATTAAAGTATATATCAAATTGATAATAAAAAGGAGTAGAATACGAATAAAATAATTTCAAAATATAATTATGCTTCTTGTTCCAAAAGTATGCCTAGAAATTGTATATAGGATGATTAATACATGGAAACCCTATAATTGATGATTAATGTGTTTAATACATTAAGTATGCTTGTTTTGTGCTATAGTATGATTATTGAATATTATGAGAACCCATGATGATAATGATAATATATTAAAGGTTTCCAAATCAATAATTATACATGGAATGAATTTGGCTTTTAGAAATCAAAGATTATACTTGCTATGATATTAATGCACCTGATCTAATATAAATGTTCATAATAAACTAATATGTTCAATATAATGAGAGTTCAAGTCCTCGATACATTTTGGACAATAATTATCATGATTAAAGGTTCTAAGTTATAATATGATAATTAGGGTTTAGAACCTAATGTACTTTGTCATTATGATCTTGAGTTGCATAATCAAATATAGTTTCTCTAAATGATCTAAAATGCTTAACTTGATAATTAGGGTTTCACCCATTTCCCCATTTGGGTTTTAATCATAATGGATCATGGTGCATCATAAGTAGGGTTTGTACCCTTAGTCCTTATCCAAACATGAGACAACCCTAAAACCTAGTCTAGGACATATGATAGGTTCATATGTCTTGAATATGATTGGTGACACTTTAGGATATGCATACATGTAGATTAAATGTCAATTGCTTGAATCCATCTTCATTTTCTTGATTGGATGGTATGATGATTGCATATTCTGCATGGTTCTACATTGAGGTACGAATTGTAAATACTCATATTATCGACTGCCGATGCTTGTTGAGGATTTCTTGGAGATTGATGAAATAAATTGTCGGATGATTATTTACATTATGTTCAATTATAGTACCACTATGAGTATCTCTTAAAGTAAGATATCATATGTTGAATCCTAGGATGACATGTATCAAGCGATGATGCACATGAAACTTGGGAGGGACAATGTTTACAACCAAGATAGCATATCAAGCATGGGTTAGAATATGTAACAAAAATGCCAGTTCTTATTTGCAAGTAATTGATTGATTATATGTTGTTATATTACTTGCACATGTTTATATACACCCAACATACACAATATAGCAATATCTAATCCCCGTTTTGATTTTCAGCATTTTAGGTACTACAATACATGAAAATATCAAGACATGGTGAAGACCATGAAATTAATTGAAGGTATTAAAGCTAAGTAAAAGAGGAACAATTAGGTGCATCTTCTAATATGTAATGGTTTTCCGTATAGCTCCTTTGAGGGGCATCACTATACATTTTGTAAAAATATTTGTGAAATAATAGAAATTATTTGCTATTATTTATTATTTGCTAAATCTGGATCTTGGGAATTTAGGTAATACTCTCCACTTAAAGGTCTTTTATTAATTGGGGGACACTAAAAAGTGAGGTCGTTACATTTGGTATCAGAGCCCCATATTTTTCAAAAAATATTTAATATTTGATAATTTCAAATAATCTGTATAAATATACAGAGAATTATTAGGGTATAGCTTAAGGGTAATGGTGTCTAGAAAGGATCATAACTTTGGGGACTAGAAATATTTTCCTGCGCACCATTAAATTGGTACATGAGGACTCCCTTAGCCATGGTGATACCTTCCTGATACATATGAATGGTATATAAGCTTACTAATCTAGAATTCAACTACGTTTTGTGTTGTCGGGGTTACCTTTCAACATTTTTGCTTTCATTATCTTACTAACCATGTTAGTTGGACTAGAAAATTTGAAGTATATGAGAACACTAGCCCCAATTTAGGTGTTCTTAGTAGAATCCAAAGATCTACCTTTGTTTAAGTTTGGTTCATTTCCCTTGTATTGAACTATCATACTAGACTCTATAATTAATGGGAAAAGTGATCTAGGTGATTAACTCTTCTACTTCATGAGCAAGAATGTTTACAAATCATGTTCAAGGGTTCTCTTGATGAAAATGATTCATCATTGAGATGTGCAGAAGAGGTGGTGATGGCTCCCAATCCAACTGAAACTGCCACCAGTTAGCGACTTTAGTTGAGGTTTCCACTAATGGTTTGGATCTTGCACTCCATGTTATGTGTATGAATTTTAGATAGTGTAGCTATGCTCTATTCAAAGGGTACTTGAGAATTTGTATACATATGGGTGATGTTAGGGTGATTTTTTGATGAAGGGAGTGGATATGAAAGGATGCATAAGTTAATGGTGAGTAGGTGTTGAAACACAAGTAGTGGCTTCCCTAACGATGGCTGGTATGTTGTCCTCAAGGCTTGGATGGCGACACCCTTATATAACATGCCTACATATCATAGGGCACTGGTTAGGGATATAGTGGTTTCCATGGTGATGAGGAAACCCATAGGGATCTGATTGCAGTGCTAGGAAGGTTGGGAAATGGTTGAAGAAAATGCTTGATTGCAGATTTTTCCATGACATAATGAAATTTCCAAGAAGGAAAGTGATAGATGGGGTGATACAGGTTGATGATGACACAGAGGAGGAGTGGTGGTGATCTACAGCCAGGTTCTAGTCATAAAAACCATCGAAGTACCCTATAACCTATGATTGTGGTCATCTATTGTAGCTCCTAGAGACAAAGAGAGGAAAGGCAAGTAGGCAGGTGGTGGTCCTGGTGATGAAGTTGGTACTTTGCATCTAGTGGTCATTTCCAGAGCGTGTAATTGCCACAGTACCGTTACTAGAGAATATGTTGTTGTCGAGGCCAATGGCATGAAGAGATGAGTATGACGGATGCTAGGGTTCTTTAATTAGGGAAATGAAGGTGAAGGATAAGAGATACAAAGAGGAAAAGGAAGAGAGGCAAGATGAGTAATAGAAAGGAGAGGAAAGAAATGCACATTGGAAGAAGAGGAATGAATGAGGAGGAGAAACATCAGATGGGTACCAGGGAACACTTTCTGTAGGACATGGGTTTACATGAACACATCAAACAATGAGGAAGATGTTGCTTAATAATTCCCTACCAACTTAGGTAAAAGGATTCATTTAAGGAAGTTATGAGTAAATTGTGGTCTACATTATATCCATTAAATGATTGGACAAAGAAGGTTTAAAAGAGATGAAATTTGGTAAACATGCTAATTAAGATGTGGAGAGTTTGATTTTCAAGTAAATTTTTTCTTTGAACATTTAATATTTTTCTTCTTTATTTGGATGGCAAGTACTCATTTAATGTGTTTACTTTCCCGTGCTAATAAATTTAATAAAAATTCTTATTAATCTATTTACTTTCATCAAATAGGATTAGGGATATTTCCTAGTTCCAAATTAGGGTCTAGACTGATTCATTTATGAATCTACATATTAACTCTACAAGTTGCTTAATTAATTAACTTATTAAAACATTGTATAAAAGATTTTCATTAAAATATTATATTTCTTGGTTTGAATTACCCTTGATTATGTCACAAAGCAAACCTTCTGGTGAGGAGGACATGCCATGCCCTCGAAGGTACCCTCCAGAGCTAGAACCAGTCATCAATTTTATCCACCATGTTTGGCTCACTCTCACCTTTGAAGTACGGTGGTTGCATCTTGATGAAGTACGTAAGGGTGAACTCCTTCTGCTTGGCTGCAACAGCTGTAGCATTGGAAAGTTGTCCCATCAAGGTAGTCAAGAGCAACTAGAGCAACATGGTTTGCTTTTACTCAGGGGTCAGAAGAGGGGTGCTAACATGGGCAGTAGGGACTATCCCAGTGTTGGAGGGAGTCATCAGAGTATCCTAGTTGTCGCTGTTGTTGGAGGTGGCTCTAGAACAAGACTTGTTCATTATTCCAAACAAATCTCCCTTTCTAAAAGATAAGGGTATGCCATTAGATAATAGGAGTAGGTAACAAGGACAGCTAAGGCTACTATTCCCTCTGAGCATACTATTTCAGGTAATCAGTATCAGCGCAGGCCAGACCAATATCATATGGATCTGGGAGTCCCCGTAAACCAAGCTAGTGGCATAGAGAAAATATTGCCAGTGTCTAGACCGTGTTCCATTCTAGACACCCTTGCTTTCAGCTTATGCCCTAGTAGTTGCCCAACAGGGTCTGATACTGTGCTATAAAGAGGCGAGATCACCTCCTTACTAAAATGTAAAGGAAATACAATACATCCACTTTTTCCAAGAAAAATAAACCATGCGGAATGCATATATAATATTCCAAGTAAATAAGCATGATCCAGATACATATGTAATGTCAATAGCAGCAGAAAGAAACAAAGTTATTATATTGCTTTTTGAACTCTTGTTCACTACATGAGTTTCTTCGAAAAGGAAAAGAACAGAAAGAAACTAAAGGATCTAGAAACAAGAAACCTAGTCATCCTTGATACCAAAACTTGAATCTACTACTCCTGAACTTGATCCTCTTGGTCTTGTTCAACACCTTGATCTAACCCTAGGTGGTTGGGAAAACACCCAGCAAAAGGGAAAGAAAAAACAAGGTATGTGTCAGAGAAAATGAACAAGAAAAAAGATGAGAACACTATAAGGAAATAAGTCTAGGATTTCATCATGAGATGAAGATAGTCTAAAGAATGAGGCATAATTAAATAGAGGCTTTCCATAACAAAAATAATAAAAAGGTTGCATGCATGATTAATATTGACTACCTAAACTATGTAGGGTTGAGGCACCTACCTAACCTCAACTAATAGGTGAGGGAGAGTAACACATTCCAATCACCTACAAATATTCTATATTGGGGAGAGTAACACATTCCCCAGGGCAAATTTACACATGCCCTATCTATAGTTGGTTGTATAAAAGTATCACTATACTAGTTCAATAGTCTAATAAAATTAGTATGCTAACAAATATTGCAAGTATAAGCATCAAGTAAAAGTATGCATGGCAGTGGGGTACAAGACCCAAGAAATAAACATTAAAACTGATTTTGAGGCAAATAGCAAAGGAATTGTCAAAAAAAAAATTAGGGTTTCATAGAAGCCTCATTAGGGAAACTAGGTTAAGTTACAAATCTTCCCAACTTAGGTGTAAGGAAAGCACATACCTTTTCTTAAGAGATCCAATTACTTATTCTTCACTACTTTAATCGATTCCAAAGCTTATTTTCCTATTTTCAATGTTTAAACATGAATTAGGGTTTACTCATGAGTAAAGGCAAGGGAACCCTAACTTTTGGACTTTATGAACACAACCTTGATTTTGACTCTAAAACTATCACCATTGACTTGGTTAGGTTTTTCTGATTAAGAAAATATATAATATTGTATATTTTGTAGTTATACATATTTAGGTGTATTTTTGGTGATTTTTAGCATTTTAATTAATTTTCTAAAAATCACATTTGACAAAACTTGAAATCATCCTTTGGAACTATTTTTATTAGAAAGATGAGATTTTTTTGAATTCTAGACATATTTTATTTTTAATTTTGGACATAGGAATAATTTGTTATGATTTTATGAAAATCAGCCAATAAGAGCATGCCACGTAGACAAAACCGATCACAAAGAACCAAAGCAAAAGAAAAGAGGGGACTCGCCTTGCTGACTTGGCTCAATCAGAGCCGACTAAGTTAGAAGCCAAAGGTGTGGCCTTGACTCGTCCCAAAACAAAACAAAAACTGGGCAAAAAGACATCTCTGCCCTTGGGTGGAAAATGAAGAGAAGAAGAAAACGAGAAGGGCAGAAGAGACAAATCACACAGGGGATTCATCCCCTTTGTTGTGCCACCCCATGGATGATGAGAAGCAGCTCATGATTTTGGAAAAATCGCATGAGTTGATCCAACTAAAAAAACATACGAGAAGAACAAGTAGACGATCACGAACCTGTTGAGCCAGTCATTTGGGATTGAGATGCCAAGGATCTCGAGAACGATCTGCCACAAGCATAGGGACAAAACTTGATCACTGACGAACACCCACAAGAGCACGAGGGAAATTGAGGGGATGGTTGAGTTGTAAGGGAACCCAGCAAGCCTCAGGTAGGGATATTTATATGTAAGGTTGTGTAGGGAGGCGAGTAGGTAGTTTCTCGAACTTTCTTGGAGAGCAAGGTTTGGGGCTTTCTTGAAACATTGAAAAAACACCAAAATATAAGGACCAATCAATGCAGAATCAAATTTGGAAACCATAGGAGAAGAAATCATTTGATTTCATTAAGAAACGATCGAGAAATCTCAAATCAAAATCCCAATCCGAGTTGTCATCTTTCCTTGCTAGTCACGAGCTAGGTGATGAGTTCCTTGCCATTCAATCAATCAAGCAATCAGTATGGGTCGTCTGCTGGTGTGAAGAAAAGAAAAATAAAGGAAAAATACCGTGTGACAAAATAATTGCAATCCTAAACCAATTAGGACTAAAGTGTGGATATATTAATTTCCCTTTTTTCTATCCGCATTTGAAAGGGTAAACATGTTCCAAATTAAATGAAAATCAACACCAAGACTAATTTTGATATGAGAAATCTGAATATACAATTAGTTTTGCCTTTTGGGATCTTTTAATGTGTTAAATAAATGAATACTTATTTTCTCTTTCCTCCTTCATTAATGGTGATAAGATTCTCCAAATTTGATGAAACTTCACCCAAAAGTCACATTAAGTGCCTTGGATATGAATTTGCCATCAATTTTACATGTTGGGACTATTTGATCACTTATTTAATATATTAAAAGTTCTACACACTTTCTCTCTCCTAATTTCACTCTTTAATCAAATATTCTCCAATTTGAGTGAAAATTCATCCAAAGGTACATTTCAATATGTAGAACATGAATTTGGCATCCACTATTACTTCTGGAGTCATTAGAGATTTTATTTTGTATTTTTAAGTTATCCCCTATTTTCCCTTTTCAATTAATTCAATTATAATTACCAATTTTCCAAAAGCTGTAAAATTTATCACCCAAGCAAACTTATACACAAAGGAAATGAATTTGGATTTAGAATTATCCTCTGAGTTCCACTTTTATAATTTTAGGAAATTTATTCTTATATTCATTCAATGGGAAAATAAATTCATTTATTGTCACATTATCTTCACTTTTAGGATTTTCTTTCTTTACAAAAGCCATAGAAACTTCTAGATCGGTTTTTATTTTATCCTTATCTCTCTTAAGTGGACATTTTGCAAATTAAACTCATTAGTGAACTTTCACTGAGATATTTGTGCTTAACTCCTTACAAAGTAAAATATTGCGAACAAGCGTACACCAAACCTTAATAATTTCCACTAATTCAACATCAAGGACATAAAGGAAAGAAAAGCTTAGAAAAAAGGTTGAAACTAATATTATAAATGACTTTTAGTTCATTATAGCACTCCACATGTTAAAAAGGATTTTGTCCCCAAAATCTCATACAAAAAGGGAAGGGTGAGTACGTAACATCTCATCTCTCCCAAGTGGTTTCTTCCAAACCATGATATTGCCATAAAACCTTCACCAAATTGATCTCCTTATTCTTCAATTACTTAATTCGAAAGTCAAGGATCTTCACGGGTAACTCTTCATAAGACATATTTTCTTGAATCTCCAGAGGTTCAATTGAGAGTACATGAGATGGGTCCTTCACATACTTTATCAGCATAGAGACATGAAACACATTATGGTTCTTGTCATAGGTAGGAGGAAGAGCTAAATGGTATCCACAGTCTCCAACCTTATCTAAGATCTCAAATGGTCCAACATAACAGGGAGTAACCTTGCCTTTAACTTTAGATCTTACAATAGAACATATAGGCTTGATCTTCAAGAAGGCATAGTCGCCTACTAAGAAACTCACGTTAGACCTTTTCTTATCAGCATACATCTTCTATCGATCTTGAACAAATTTCATTCACTTCTTGATCAATTGAACCTTCTCTATCATCATCTGCATATCATTAGACTTCACTAGAGCACATTCTCCCTCATCATCCCAGTGTAACAGAGAACGACAAGGTCTTCCATACAAAGATTCATACAGTGGCATACCAATACTAGCTTGGAAGCTATTCTTATAAGCAATCTCTGCTAGTGGAAGAAACTCATCCCATACACCTCCCTAATCCATAACACAGGAAAAAAGAAGATCTTCCAAAATTTGCACTGTCCTTTCTTATTGGCCATCAATTTGAGGATGATAGGCGGTACTGAAATGCAAGTCAGTACCCATATCTACTTGAATCTGACTCCACAATTGAGAGGTGAACTTCAGATCATGATCAGAAACTATCACTTTAGGAACTCCATGCAGATAAACGATCCAATCCACGTACAACTAAGCCATCTCATCAACCTTGTAAGTGGACTTGAAAGGCAAAAAGTGGGCAGATTTAGTAAGCCGATCAATCACAACCCACATGGCATCAAAACCCTTCCTGGTTTTAGGTAAACCAGTGACAAAGTCCATAGTAATCTTCTCCCATTTCCATTTTAGAATCTCAAGCGGGTGTAGAAGACCACCAGGTCATTGATGCTCAAACTTGACTTGTTGACAGGTCAAACACTTCATGATGAACAAAGCATTATTCTTCTTCATGTTCTTCCACTAAAAACTTCATTGCAAGTCTTTGTACATTTTGGTAGTACCAGGGTGTGTGGTGTACTTTGACCCATGGGCTTCACTCAAAACCTTCTGTCACAGGTTCCTAACTTTAGGTATCCACAACCTTTGTCGAAAATGTACAACTCCATCAACTCCAACTGAAAAGTCAATCTGTGGCTTTTCAACTGAGGCTTTCATCTCTTCAAGCTCGGAACTTTCAAGCTATGCGGGAACAACTTTTGAGATCTAAGAAGGTGAAATGGACAAACTAGCCATGTGAACACACAACTTCTCAACATCTTCATCATTAAGCTGTGGTTTCCAACATGAAACAAACTCTAGGTTAATGGCAACAAAAACCACATTCTTTTTCCGACTCAAAGCATCAACGACTACATTCACTTTACTGAGATGATAGGTGATGGTAAAGCTGTAGTCCTTGAGATACTACATCCATCTATGTTGCCTCACATTTAGATCCTTTTGTGTCAGTAGATATCTCAAACTTTTGTGATCTGAGAAAACTACAAACTTTACTCCATACAGGTAGTGTTTCCAGATCTTTAAAGCATGCATGATAGCTTCTAGCTCTAAGTCATGGGTAGGCCAGTTCTCTTCATTAGGTTTCAACTAGAACAAAGCATAGGCGATCACTCAATCTACTTGCATCAAGACACTCCCTAATCCTTGCTTAGAAGCATCAGTAAAGATAATGTAGGGTTGCCTTCAACAGGTAGAGCAAGAATAGGAGTAGACGTCAAGCAACTCTTTAGCTTCTGAAAACTGTCCTCACATTCAGGTGTCCATACAATCTTGACTTCTTTTCTTGTCAACTTTGTCAGAGGAAGAGCCAACTCAGAAAAACTCTTGATAAACCTCTGATAGTAACCTACTAAACTGAGGAAACTACAAATCTCAGACGGGGTCTTCGGAGCTTTCCACTTGGTCATAGCTTCTACCTTTGTAGGATCAACAACAATATGTAGAAATCACATGACCCAAGAACATCACTTCCTTGATCCAGAAATCACACTTTGAGAATTTAGCATATAGTTCATTCTCTCTCAGTGTGTTCAGAATGATCCAAGTATGTCCACAATATTGTTCTTCAGATTTGAAGTAGACCAACACATCATCAATGAACACCACCACAAACTGATCAAGGTAAGGATGAAACACTTGATTCATCAAGTCCATGAAAGTAGTAGGGGCATTAGTCAAACTGAAAGGCATGACCAAGAGCTCGTAATTCCCATAACGTGTTTTGAAAGCTATCTTTGGAACATCCTCATCCTTTACGCACATTTAGTAGTAGCCACTTCACAGATCCATCTTTGAAAACACAGTGGATGACTTCAGTTGGTCAAACAGATCGTCGATGCAAGGCAAAGGATAGTGGTTCTTTATCGTCACTTAATTAAGCATACAATAATCCATGCACATACACAATGAACCATCCTTCTTATTCATAAACAAGATAGGGGCTTCCCAAGGCAAAACACTAGGGCGTACAAAACCCATGTCGAGAAGCTCCTGAAGCTGCTTCTTAAGCTCAACGAGTTCTATAGGGGACAAGCAATAAGGAGGCTTTGATATGGGAGAAGTTACTGGTGTGAGCTTGATGGAGAACTCCACCTCATGAGTTGGGGGCAAACCAAGAAATTCCTTAAGAAAAACACTGGGGAAGTCCTTCACAACATCTATGTGATTGAGAGAAGGAGGTGTAGCATAAAGGATGATAGAGGCTAAGAAAGCTCTACACCCTTGCAAGACAAGTTTTCCAGCTTTGATGACAGAGATGAAAAATTGTCGATCCTCTCACTTCCTACCCTTTACACACATCCTTCCCACAACAGGATGTAACAAATTGACTTTTGATATCTTACAAAACAAAATAGCTTTGTACCTCTTCAACCAATCCATCCCTAAGATGACATCAAAGGCGGTCATGTCAAGCAAGATTAAATCCAAGGAAAACATTATACCAGAGATATAGAGGTCCATAGTCGGGAGTTTAATATAAGAAGAGAAGATCCTACCACTAGGGGTTTTAACATCTAAAATATGATTCATATATTTTGATTCTATCTCTAACATGGCAGCAAACTCAGATGATATGAATGTATTCGATGAACTAGAATCGAAGAGGGCTTTAACTGGATGCATATTAAGATGTAAGGTACCTTTGATGACTTCATTATCTCCTTCATCTTACTCAAAATTAAGGGTAAACCAATAGGACTTGGGTTGCTAAGCTAACCCCTCCGGACCCAAAAACATGATTGGGGACCATTTCATCTTTCTTCTTGTAGGTACATGCAAATGGATTGACTTGAGCTATTGAATTGCAAATTGACTTCTCAATCCACATGAAAAAAAAGGTGAGATGTGTAGAGGGTGACAACAAGTGGAAAAAGGAATGGTAAGAACAAAGGTAAAGGTTTTCTTGCTTAAAACCAATCCTAATTTTTTTTGTCAAGTTAGTGTGCACTATGCATGTGGTTTTTGAGTCAACAATGGTATTTTGTGATTCTCTTCACACTCTTGCTCAAAAACTATTTCTAATGCTTTCATAGTGCATTACTAACTTTCTTACACATGTTTGGATATGACTTATATCTTTAGCATGTCTCTAAATATGTTTTTATGAAATATATGTGCCTTTTGAAAATAACTTTGTCGGTCGAGTTTATCCTGTTTGAAACTTAAACGATAGGCACCAATGGGTGTTTCCAGAAGCTATCATCGATCGAGTTGTCAATACACAGATTTCGACCGACAAAAGTGTGCACAGAATATACATCTAGCTTATTGAATGAGAATTTCCCTCTCAATTAGATTTTCTCAACCAATAGCCTTATTGAATGAGAATTTCCCTCTCAATCCACATGAAAGAAAAAAGGTGAGATGTGTAGAGGGTGATAACAAGTGGAAAAAGGAATGGTAAGAACAAAGGTAAAGGTTTTCTTGCTTAAAACCAATCCTAATTTTTTGTCAAGTTAGTGTGCACTATGCATGTGGTTTTTGAGTCAACGATGGCATTTTGTGATTCTCTTCACACTCTTGCTCAAAAACTATTTCTAATGCTTTCATAGTGCATTACTAACTTTCTTACACATGTTTGGATATGGCTTATATCTTTAGCATGTCTCTAAATATGTTTTTATGAAATATATGTGCCTTTTGAAAACAACTTTGTCAACCGAGTTTGTCCTGTTTGAAACTTGACCGATAGGAACCAATGGGTGTTGCCAGAAGTTATCATCGGTCGAGTTGTCAATACATAGAACTCGACCGACAAAAGTGTGCACAAAATATACATCTGGCTTATTGAATGAGAATTTCCCTCTCAATCAGATTTTCTCAACCAATAGCCTTATTATTTGGCATTCTCTTTTGGTACCTTTATATATGCATATTGTCATTGTAACACCCGAGCCCACTGTCGAAGGCTCTAGCAGAGTTTTAAGAATGATGACTGGCCCCACAGATCACTACTAGCTTTAACTGCGTGCTTTATCCTCACTCACGCATAAGCCGGGGTCAAATTCCCGACTGGTCACCCATCCTAGTACTACTCTAAGATGAGCACGCTTAACTATGGAGTTCTTTAGTGATGAGCTCCCAGAAAAGGAGGTGCACCTTGGTGATATGGGTAGTCCAATCATTCCTTTTAAGATCATTATATCTGAGGCCTCAAATCCTGAGATGTTACAATCTCTCCCACTTAGACTCTTGACATCCTCATCAAGGCTTACCTATGTGGCCTCATAATATTTCCCCATTTCAATGCAGACCCATCATGGCCCATGGACACCCAACTCCCAATCACGAAATACCAGCGCAAGGGTGGCTACATCACCATGGATAGCCCTTTCCTACATGCTTGGACCGTATGGCTCAAGACTGGCATGCCACATGCCCATGTGGGCCCCACCTATGGGAATTGGCTCTGATATCATTTGTAACACCCGTGCCCACTGTCGAAGGCTATAGCAGAGTTTCAAGAATGACGAATGGCCTTACAGATCACCACTAGCCTTAACTGCATGCTTTATCCTCACTCACGCGCAAGCCGGGGTCAACTTCCCGACTGGTCACCCATCCTAGTACTACTGCAAGCTGAGCACGCTTAACTATGAAGTTCTTTAGTGATGGGCTCCCAAAAAAGGAGGTGCACCTTGGTGATATGGGTAGTCCAATCATTCCTTTTAAGATCATTATATTTGAGGCCTCAAATCCTGAGATGTTACATTCATGTCCTGTATTGCCTATCTTACTTACAACTCTATCTCTTTTAATTGCTCTAAATTGGTATATCTATATCTTGCAATTACTTGCTTTGAGTTGTTTTGTAGATTTTGATGATGATCTCCTTGGATCTCTTAGTTGTCTCTAAAAATGCTTCCGTTGTACTCTAACTTGCTACATATATCTAGATGTATATCTTGTTTTGATACAACCTTGAGGTTCTTAGTGGTAATCATCCTTTGGTAATGATGCATATTTGTTAGTGAGTTATATCCTTTCAGGCTTCTAAAATTGCATATCTCTTTATTTGGATATATCTCTCCATCTACTCATAGCTTGATCTTTAACTTGTGTATCTCTTGCTATGATCTAGATCCTACTAGTAGTCCTAACTAGTGATATCATCTACTAGTAATTCATATACATGTAGTTCTAGCCTTGTTCATCAAGTGGTATTCTATTATATGCTATGCTTGTATCTTATTTCATACTTTCTCAAGCTTGTTCCTTGAATTTCATATCTACTATCTTAAGTTGCTTACATGACATTGTGATGCAGGACACATAGAGCTACATTGCATGTAGAAATTGAAGTATTTTTGGATTTTATGCAGATTTTGCTCTAGTTTCAGTTTTTGGTGCAAGAGTAGTGTTTTTTAATGCAGAAACGGCCTGCTAAGCAGGGATCATGGTGCATTTTGGGCAAATTTTGTCATCTTGAGGGTCAAAATTGCAATTTATTGTTTTTCTGTAGCACTTTATCTTGCATTTTGGGTTGTTCAAGTGCATGTTTTAACTTGATTTTCTTTCTATGCTTGGACAAACCCCTATCTGTGCTTACTCTCCTTTTATAACTTTTTGTTATCTCCTTTCTCTTAACAAGTGGTGTTTCTTATTTCTTCATACCCCCTCTTTTTGAAATGACAAAGTGGGAGAAATGTATGTCTTCTTTTGACAAAATAGGGAGAAGGTATGTCTTACATGAAGAGGAGAAGTGTGTCCATTTAAGGGGGAGAAGGTAAAGGGGAGAAGTCGTATATGTATATAACATATATGAGTAGAAGACATAGTATTCTATAAATGTTATGAAAGCTAATCATGCAGGATAACTAGCACCAATTGAAGGGGAGCATGAGAACTCCACTAACATCAATTGAGGGGGAGCATATGAACTCAATTCTATTGAAACCCCTTGGTTTCTCCAAAGGTATAACTTTACTTAAATGCTTTCTATACATTTATGAAATGGTTTGTCATCTTCAAAAAGGGGGAGAATATTGACTCAAGGTCTAAATTGACTAAACCCTTGTTTTGACGATGACTAAACCATTCCACTTATTTGTGTCTAATGCTTCTACTTGAGTGATTTCAAATTAAGTATAGACACACTCCAAATGCCCTAACTTGCACATATCAAATTAGAGAAAAGATGTAAGTCAAAGTCAATACAAGTGCATATTTTTGGGATATGATGTAAGTCCATTAGAATCATGTTGTAAATCACTTGTAATTATTGTGTGACTTGTAATTAAGCTTAAAATAAATCATGATCACTTAGATCGTATGTTTAAGCACTCAAAAGCCATTTTCTAAAATTCACATCAGGTTGTTCATCGATCGAGTTGCAAACTCGACCAATCCTGATTGGATCTTGAAAATGACTTTTGATCAGTCGAGTTTACACTTCACAAAATTCAACCCATCCCTCTACAGATTAAAATAGATTTAAGTGAATCGGTCGAGTTACCCCAGGACAAACTCGACCGATGGTCTAAATTGGTCTTGTCTCTTAGTGGGATCGGTCGAGTTGCCTTTATAGAAACTCGATCGATTACACTATACAGAAAAGTGCAGAAAAATTTATCTAGCCGTTGTGGAGTTACAACAAGTAAAGATATATTCGTTGCAAGCCACAAAATGGCTAGTTTTCATACTTAAGTGTTCCCAAAGGCTAAGAGACATCCCCAACTATAAATAGGACCCCTTGGGCTTCATTCCAAGGTTGAGCATTCAATGCAAAACTCTATATGAGGTTCCTAGTCTATAGTTGAGTGCCTCCTACAACCTCCTCTCTCTCTCTCTCTCTCTAAGCTTAATCACTTGCTACATTCGTTGGAGTGAGTAGGAAATCTGTAAGAGAGCTAGTCCTACATGTATATTTTGTGAGGTTCTCACTTCCACGACCACCCTATCTCTCATTTCAACCATGAAGATGAAGGTTCTCTCTCTTGTCTAAGAGAGGAGAAGAAGAACATGGGAAGGTGTCCCTTGGTGAAGATCAAGGCTGAAGACTTGGAGCAAGAGTGGGTAAGACTTTGGTGAAGGCAGAAGACTCCTTGCTTAAGTGGGTAAAACTTGGTGGAAGCTTCTCCGAGTAAAGATGAAGGCAAAGGATGAAGATCCAAGAAGAGTAGAAAAGTCCTTAAAGGTGGAAGACTTGTGCTAGAGTGGGTAATACCTTGGATAAGGATGAAGACTCTTGGAAAAGTGGGTAAGTCCTTATTAATGTGGAATACTCTTGGTGTTTGGATGGGTAAGTCCTTTAGTGGCCATGTATTGTAAGTCTTATGAATGAATATAAAAGTGCAATGGTTAAGAAATCCTAGAGGTTGGCCTCTCTAGGTAGTGGACTGACTCACTTCTAGTTTGAAGTGTGGAACCACTATACACAGCTTATTACTTGGTGTATGTTCAATCTCTCTCTCTCTCCCTTGCTATGCATGTTTTAGTTGCACTGAAATTTCTTATTTAACAATCTTATCTTGTGATATATCTTGAAGGTTTAATGAATTTTATTTAAGTGCATTCATCTCTATTCACCCCCCTCTAGAGCATCCAATCACCCATCTAGGATCCAACAATTGGTATCAGAGCGGGAGATACTTCATCAACCTTCCAATCTTTGATGGGAGTAACTTCCTCTATTGGAAAAGATGGCTAGAATTCTACATCCAAGGATCAAGTCTTGAGCTATGGCAAATGGTACACCATCCATACAAGCTACTAGAGACCAAGATAGAAGAATGGGATGAAGCTACAATAAAGAAAACCACCTTGAATGCATGAGAAATAAACATTCTCTATGCCACCATGACCTCCACCGAGTTCAACCAGATTTCATCTTGTGAGACGGCCTATGAGGTATGGAGAAAGCTATGCATCACATATGAGGGGACAACTCAAGTGAAGGAATGCAAAGTCTAAATGCTCAAAGGGCTTTTTGAGAACTTCAAGATGGGAAAGAAGGAGAAGATAGCCAACATGTACTCAAGACTCAATACAATTGTAAATGGCCTTGCTATTCTAGGCATCCTATGAGTAGAGGAGAGATCAACTCTAAGATCCTTATAACTTTCACCAAGAGATGGGAACCCATGGTGACTTCTATTTAAGAAGTAAGGTTTGTTGATGATATCCCCATTGAAGAGCTCATTGGAAATCTACAATCCCATGAAGCCACACTTGACAAAAGAAAAGAAGTTGAAAGATAAGAGGAGAAACATCTAAAGAGAATGAAGAAGACTGAAATAAAGGGTCAAATTGAAGTTATTATGGGACAAGCCTCTCCATCCTCTCATGTTGAAGAAGATGCCATGTACTCCAAGGGTAGATTCTACAAAGGAAATAATTCCTCCTCTATTCGGTGCCTCAAGTGTGGAAAGAAGGGTCACTTCAAGATAGATTGTCTACAAGGAAAGAAGACCCATCATTACAAAGAAAGAGAAGAGAAGTACAAGATGAAGGAGAATTGACACTCAAGCTCAAGTGACCCCTCCAACTCGAGCTCAAGTGAAGATTTAAGTGGAGGATCTAGCTCAAGCTCTAGCGTTGAAAGAGAATGCAATTTTGCTCTTATGTCTTCTACAAGAGAAGACTCAAATGAGGTAAATCTAAACTCTTTAGATAAAGAACCTTTATTTGCTATCATTTATTCTACTCGTGCCTCTCTTAAGTCTTCTAAAAGAAAAGGAAAAAGCATGCTGGAATTGTTGATAATATGCATGTATAATTAGATGATCTTGAACATGCTAATTCTTGCTTGTTTGATGACAAAGACGCTTGTCTTAGCCAAGTAGACTCTCTTAAACTTGAAAATGCTAGTTTTCTTGATAAGATTAGATTTCTAGAAGCTCAACCTCTTATGCCTAGTTCTAATGAAGAGCATACTTTAATTGTTGATTCTCTCGTGCATGATATTGATGCTCTTAAATCTGAAAAGAAATATAAAGATTTTGTTTTGCAAGGATTAGAATCTGAAAATGGTGTTTATCTTTCTAAGATTTCTTTGCTTGAAACAAAAAATGCCTCCTTGCTTGCTAAAATCAATGTGTTTGAATCTTATTCTAGTTCTACTAGTAGAGAGAATATTGTTGCTGCTCTTTATATTGATAGAGATTCTATTTTAACTAAAGCTCTTTGCTTAGAAAATGATCTTTTGCATGATAGAGATAATATCAATCATTTGTCTTCTACTATTACTTCTATTATGCATGATAATCATAGTTTGAGATCTTCTTTGCAAAGATTCTTAGTTGGTAAAAAGAATCTTAATGATATCCTATATCATACTACTAAACAAATTGGTAGACATGGTTTAGAGTATAATGGTAGTCAAAGGAACAACAAAGGTAAAGAACCTCCAATATTCTATGAAGAATCCTCTAGTTTCAAGATTATGGGCACATGCAACTATTGCAATAATTTTGTCCATTATTCTACTTGTTGTCCTTTTTGGAAAGCACCCAAGAGCAATAGAACTTGGGTTGCTAAGCTAACCCCTCTGGACCCAAAAACATGATTGGGGAACATTTCATCTTTCTTCTTGTAGGTACTTACAAATGGATTGACTTGAGCTATTGAATTGCAAATTGACTTCTCAATCCACATGAAAGAAGAAATGTGAGATGTGTAGAGTGTGACAACAAGTGGAAAAACGAATGGTAAGAACAAAGGTAAATGTTTTCTTGCTTAAAACCAATCCTAACTTGTTTTTGTCAAGTTAGTATGCACTATGCATGTGGTTTTTGGGTCAAAAGTGGCATTTTGTGATTCTCTTCACACTCATGCTCAAAAACTATTTCTAATGCTTTCATAGTACATTACTAACTTGCTTATACATGTTTGGATATGGCTTATATCTTTAGCATGTCTCTAAATATATTTTTATGAAATATATGTGCCTTTTGACAACATCTTTTTTGGCCGAGTTTGTCCTATTTGAAACTCGACGGATAGGCCCAATCGGTGCTGCCAACAACTATCATCGGTCAAGTTGTCAATACATAGAACTTGACCGACAACACTGTGCATAGAATATACATCTGGCTTATTGAATGAGAATTTCCCTCTCAACTAGATTTTCTCAACCAATAGACTTATTCTTTGGCACTCTTTTTTGGTACCTTTATATATGCATATTGCCATGTCCTATATTTACTATCTTGCTTACAACTCTATCTCTCTAATTGCTCTAAATT
Source organism: Alisma plantago-aquatica (assembly GCA_963693085.1). Taxonomy (NCBI): domain Eukaryota; kingdom Viridiplantae; phylum Streptophyta; class Magnoliopsida; order Alismatales; family Alismataceae; genus Alisma; species Alisma plantago-aquatica. Next base: position 131,528,942 of record OY856413.1, on the reverse strand, counting down.
GGTATATCTATATCTTGTAATTGCTTGCTTTGTGTTGTTTTGTAGGTTTTGATGATGATCTCCTTGGATCTCTTAGTTGTGTCTAAAATTGCTTCCATTCTACTCTAACTTACTACACCTATCTAGGTGTATATATATTTTTGATACAAGCTTGAGGTTCTTAGTGGTAATCATCCTTTGGTAATGACACATATTTGTTAGTGAGTTATATCCTTTCACGCTTCTAAAATTTCATATCTCTTTGTTTGGATATATCTCTCCATCTGCTCATATCTTTCTCTTTAACTTGTGCATCTCTTGCTATGATCTAGATCCTACTAGTAGTCCTAACTAGTGATATCATCTACTAGTAGTTCATATACATGTAGTTCTAGCCTTGTTCATCAAGTGGTATTCTACTATATGCTATGCATGTATCTTGTTTCATTCTTGCTCAAGCTTGTTCCTTGAATTGAATATCTACTATCTTAAGTTTCTTACATGATATTTTGATGCAGGACACATAGAGCTACATTGTTTACAGAAATTGGAGTATTTTTGGATTTTATGCAGATTTTGCTCCAGTTTCAGTTTTTGGTGCAAGAGTAGTGTTTTTTTATACAGAAATGACCTTCTAAGCAGGGCTCATGGGCCATTTTGGGCAAATTTCATCATCTTGAGGGTCAAAATTGTGATTTATTATTTTTCTGCAGCACTTTATCTTGCATTTTGGGTTGTTCAATTGCATGTTTTAACTTGCTTTTCTTTCTATGCTTGGACAAGCCCCTATCTGTGCTCTTCTACTCTCCTTATATAATGTTTTGTTATCTCCTTTCTCTTAACAAGTGGTGTTTCTTATTTCTTCATACCCCCACTTTTTGAAATGACAAAGGGGGAGAAAGGTATGTCTTCTTTTGACAAAATAGGGAGAAGGCATGTCTTACATGAAGAGGAGAAGTATGTCAATTTAAGGGGGAGAAGGTAAAGGGGAGAAGTCATATATGTGTAGAACATATATGAGTAGAAGACATAGTATTCTATAAATGTTATGAAAGCTTACCATGCAGGAGAAATAGCACCAATTTAGGGGGAATATGAGAACTCCACTAGCATCAATTGAGGGGGAGCATATGAAAGAAATTCTATTGAAACCCCTAGGTTTCTCCAAAGGTATGACTTTACTTAAATGCTTTCAATACATTTATGGAATGGTTTGTCATCTTCAAAAAGGGGAAGAATGTTGACTCAAGGTCTAAATTGAATAAACCCTTATTTTGATGATGACTAAACCATTCCACTTATTTGTGTCTAATGCTTCTACTTGAGTGATTTTAGATTAGGTATAGACACACTCCAAATGCCCTAACTTGCGCATATCAAATTGGAGAAAAGACGCAAGTCAAAGTCAATACAAGTGCACGTTTTTGGAATATGATGTAAATCCATTAGAATCATGTTGTAAATCACTTGTATTGATTATATGACTTGTAATTAAGCTTAGAAATAATTAGGAGCACTTAGATCAAATGTTTAAGCACTCAAAAGTCATTTTTCAAAATTCACATCAAGCTGTTCATCGGTCGAGTTTCTAACTCGACCGATCCTGATTGAATCTTGAAAATGACTTTTGATCGATCGAGTTTACACTTCATAGAAATCGACCGATCCCTCTGCAGACCAAAACTGATTTAAGTGAATCGGTCAAGTTACCCCAGGATAAACTCGACCGATGGCCTAAATTGGTTTTGTCTCTTAGTGGGATCGATCGAGTTACCTTTATAGAAACTCGACCGATTACACTATATGGAAAAGTGCAGAAAAATGTTTCTAGCCATTGTGGAGTTGTAGCAAGTGAAAATATATCTATTGTAAGCCACAAAATGGCTAGTTTTCATTCTTAAGTGTTCACAAAGGCTAAGAGGCATCCCCAACTATAAATAGGACCCCTTGGTCGTCATTCCAAGGTTGAGAATTCAATGCAAAACTCTATATGAGGTTCCTAGTCTATAGTTGAGTGCCTCCTATAGCCTCCTTTCTCTCTCTAAGCTTAATCACTTGCTACATTTATTAGAGTGAGTAGGAAATCTGTAAGAGAGCTAGTCCTACATGTGTATTTTGTGAGGCTCTCGCTTCCACTTCCTCCCTATCTCTCATTTCAACCATGAAGATAAAGGTCCTCTCTCTTAGCTAAGAGAGGTGAAGAAGAACAAGGGAAGGAGTTCCTTAGTGAAGATCAAGGATGATGACTTGGAGCAAGAGTGGGTAAGACCTTGGTGAAGGCATAATACTCCTTGATCAAGTGGGTAAGACCTTGGTGGAAGGTTCTCCTAGTGATGGTGAAGGAAAAGGCTGAAGATCCAAGAAGAGTAGAAAAGTACTTAAAGGCAGAAGACTTTTTCTAGAGTGGCTAAGACCTTGGAGAAGGCTGAAGACTCTTGGAAAAGTGGGTAAGTCTTTGGTAAGGTGGAATACTCTTGGTGCTTGGATGGGTCAGTCCTTTGGTGGTCATGTATTGTAAGTCTTATGAATGAATATAAGAGTGCAATGGTTAAGAAATACTAGAGGTTTGCCTCTCTATGCATTGGATTGACTCACTTCTAGTTTGAAGTGTGGAACCACTCTACATAGCTTGTCACTTGGTGTATGTTCAATCTCTCTCTCCCTTGCTATGCATGTTTTAGTTGCACTCAAATTTACTATTTAGCAACCTTATCTTGTGATATATCTTGAAGGTTTAATGAATTTTGTTTAAGTGCATTAAGCTCTATTCACCCCCTAGATCATCCAATCACCCATCTAGGATCCAACAATCCTAATGAGATTAAGTACCTAGAAGCATGCATGTAACCGTGACAAGGAGTTGTGCATACCATCTATCTAAGAGTTGTATGAGATGCAATTGACAAATAATGTCTACCTAAATAGTCAAGTTGTGGGTAATCGACCAAAGCTCACTCATGATTTGACAAAAAAATGGATCTTGGCTCACTAGAAGATTGTATGTTGGAATCTTCTGAATTGATATGTGAGGGCTATCAATTTGAATAAAATAGGAGTGACATTTAATTAAAAACCTTATGAATATCGTCAAACTTTTCAAATCAAATCAAATCTAAAGTGTTTTCATAAAAGTTACAAATTTCTTTTTTTGAATCTAATAGCAAACAAATTATCTTTGCAATCAGTTCTTAAGAAGGAAAAACTAAATATGAAAAACTTCCATGACTAGTTCTAGACTTTGTGAAGGATTCTCAATGATGAGCATAAGCCTTATGTCTTGTATTCACCAGTTCCAGAAGAACCTGCTCCTGATGCACCTAGGGATGAGGTGGATTATTATTGGAAGCATCCCAACGATGCCTTAGAGATGAAGCATCTTATTCTATGATGCATGAACTATGAATTGCATGAGTAGTATGAAGACATGGGGATTCTTGAGATGGTGACACATCTTAAGAACATGAACTAGAATCATGCAAAGCCAGAAAGGTACAATGTCTCTAAAGTGCTCTTTGAATGTAAGATGACAGAAGGATATCCAATAGAGACCCATGCACTCAATATAATGGGATATTAGAACATCTAGAGAGATTCGATTTCCCTTTTATCCAAGAGTTGGCCACAAAATTGATTATACAATCTTTGTCTGAATCATATAGCCAGTTTATCAAGTGTTATTACTTGAGTAACTTGGTCAAACAACTATTAGAATTACTCAACATACTGATAAATGCCTAAGAAAGAATGAGGAAGGACAAACCTATGATGATGATCAGTAGAGTGAATTTCAATGATAAAGTCAAGGCCAAGAAGAGTTCTGAGGCTAAGTTGAAGTCAAAGTCTTCAACACTCAAAATGAGGAGAAAGGTAAGTGCAAAATGAACCCGTCCTTTGCTCTTAAATTAGACTCAGAAGGAAGAAGGAGATAGAGATCTTCACTTCAATATTCAATAAGAAGTAAGATAGAACTATATGGAGCAAGAGTTTCTGCCACTACAATTGGAATATGTCTTTCAACCTGATGGTCATGTAATAGGATTCGTAAATTGCTATAATGTACCTGATATTAATGTAAACATCATGTAACTTGTATGGACAAAAATATTATGAATATATTGATGTTCCCTTTTAAAAGATAATATCTTATATGGCAGTGCCCTGTGTCTCATAAACTATACTTGATAGTTTTAAAATGAATTTATACGACACATATAATGAATGACTTGATGACTAAAATAACGTATACCTATAACATTGTCATTTTGAGAACATAAATGAGAAATGCATTTCTAAAGTCCATAATGATGGATGTCTAGACTCTTTTAGTTATTGAACCAATAGAGACATGCAAGTATATTTTTTGGGCAATATGACAAAAGCATCTTCACTTGATTTAGTGGGAGAGCAGCTATTCTATAAGGGCTCATACTGACTGATGTATATAGACCTTCTAGAATTTTTTTAGAGGTGGTTAATAGTACCCCATTGTATTTACTGATGATCCCAATATATATGGTATTTTGTATTTAATGAAATTCAAGTCTGAATCTCTTGAAATGTTCAAGGAGATCATAAATGAAGTACATAACCAACATGGTATAAGTATTAAAAAAATTATATGATCACTGTGGAAAATATTTAAACTAAGAGTTTGAGTACCTTCTAGGAGATTATAATAGTGTATCACAATGAACTCCACCTAAAACATAATGATGTATCAGAAAGAAGGAATGACGCCCTGTTACTCATGATGCGATTATCAATAAATCTAGCTAATCTTCCAATTTCCTTTTAGGCACATGCTTTACACTAAATAATGTATCACTGAAATGGTTCAAAAGACACCATATGAGATATGACATGGGAAGTGTCCTGATATGTCTTTTATAAAGATTAGGAATGAAAGCTTATATAAAGAAAATTGGTTTCTTAAAAGGCTTTGTCTACAAATCACATAAATGTTGTTTTGCTGAATATTACGTTTATATTCCAATCCAACAACAAAAATGTTTGTTGCCAAGATGTTTGTACTCCTATAAGGAATTTAGTTCCTAAGGAATCAGTGGGAGAAGGTTAGAACTCAAAAAGTTTGAGATAAATAAGAAAACATTGAACCTAAAAAAGTACAATGGGAACAATGAGAATCACAAATTGTTGTGGAATCTCAAGTTCCTTATGTAACACAAAACTCATAGATCTAGAAGACACACCTTGAGCTTGAAATATTATGATATCTTATATAACTTAAAAAGATAATGAGTTGGTCATAGATGATGAGTTAACAACCTACCTAGATTCTATTGAGGACTAGAGTATGAGAAATAGCTTGAAGCCATAAGATCCAATATGAAGTTTGTGTACACGAATAAGGTATGACCTTGATGGATCCATCTCAAATGGTGAAATCCATAGGGTGCAATTTGGTCTTCAAGAAAAATACCAACATGGATGGTAATGTACTAACCTATAAGAGCAGATTGGTTGAAAAAGGGTTTCAACCAAGTTCAAGCTATTGAACATGACAAATCTTTTCTACAGCTGCATGGTTGAATCCATCAAGATCATGCTTGCCATTGCAACTTAATAAGACTATGAGATTTGGCAAAATGGATGTTAAAATTGCATTCCTTAGTAGGAATAATGTAGAGAATGTATATGTGAAACATCCTAAAGGTTTTATATATATAATATTGCAAATAAAGTCTATAAGCTACAAAGGCCAATCTATGGATTGAAGCATCTTAGAGCTAGAATCTTCTATGTGGCAAGATAGTCAAAGTGTTTAACTTTAGTCAGAATGACAATGACATCTATGATTACCAGAATTTAGTGGGAACATATTTATATTCCACATAATGATGGGGAATGATGTCCTTATCCTATATGTATTAAAACCTAGCAAGGAAGTACCATGTCTATGAGGAGTTTAGGCAAAGCATCCTATGTGATAGGAATTGAGATCTACAGAGATAGTTTCAGAAAGCTTCTTAACCTAAATGAGAGCACATACATTAGCAAGATACTAAAGGGGTTCAACATGCATGACTCAATGAGAGAGAACTTGTCCATATTCCATGGATTTAGTCTCTTGGTGGCTGAGTGGCACAGTTCTTGTGAAGAACATGAATACATGGATAGATGCCATATGCATTCACAATTGGATCTATCCTGTATGCAATATTATGTACTCATCCCGTTATCACATATGTATTGGAGATGACGAGAGGAAATATACACATCCAGTTATCTCGTATGTATTCGATGTGATGAATGGATATCTATCATAATCTAGTAAAAGTCACTAGACTACCATAAAGAACATCCTTAAGTACTTGTGAATCAATAAAATGATTGATTCCTTGTTTATGATAATAAGGAAGAGTCAGGTGTAAAGGGTTATGCCAATGCAAGATTGTAAAATGACAAATAAGATTAATGATCACAATATAAATTTGTCTTTGACAGTAAAATGAGAACTGTAAGCTAGAAAAGTTTTGAGCAAGAGACAATTGCTTAATTCTATATACCTTGCTTCTTTGTGAACAACAAAGGATACTATATTGGTCAAGAAGTTCACGTAGATGAACTTGTAGGAGGTTCCAACAATTAATGACACAGTAAAATACTGTGACAACAATGGAGCTACTTGATAGGTAAGGAATATCAAATAACATAATACAATAGTTCCATCTCATACAAGAAGTCATACAGTAAGGAGATATGAAACTTGCAAAATGTTGCTAACCCTCTTTAAAAGCACTTACGTAGAAGAAACATGATGGAGATGCTACGATGACTTTGGATAAGATCCATGGGTGATTGGATCTAAGTGCAAGAGGGACTCTATTGGTATGTATGCCCAGAGATCCAATCATACGATGATTGCCATTGGGCATGAGATACCTAATTTGATAATGATGAAGGTAATTCCATCTATTATGTTTGTTTCAATCATGAGATGATGACACAGACATAGTAGATGTCTAAAGAATGATGTTACTCGATGACATGTCTTCAGGTTGAGGACTTAAACAATGAGATCATACATATGTTAAGAGTATATACATTCTTGTTATGTCCTTAGTCAGATATTACTGTGAAAGAAAAATAGACTATAGAAATACATAAGACTAGAGTGTGTGTTGGTTGATGATAGAATCTCACTAGTCATAATATGTGATATCAAACTAAGCACATATGTACTTGTTATAGAATAGTGTACCCAATAGACCCACCTTGAGACCGATACATGAATACCATGGAATGGTAGTCATAATCAACTCTCATAGTGATAGTTTTGATTGTAGTTCTTAGACATGATGTCACTACACTCATCACATGTTGTTCAGTGTATTTTGACCTCATCCAACATGACCTTGAATAAGGGTTGCCACAAAAGTGATGCTCAAGTGCTTTGTGACACATGGGGATTGAGTATAACTGATGTAAATGGGATTTGTCCCTCCTATAAGAGATTGATATCTAGGCCACTTGATAAGTGAGACTGAGAAATGTATGGACATACTCATGTGACTCAATATATGATATGTGAGATCACACATATCTCAAACAGACTGCTCTAGTTCAAGGTACATGGATTGAATTTTAAAGAGGATGATGATTCCATGCCCTGAGTTCAATCGGGATATTAGAGACAAAGGAACTATACGATCACGACAACACTAATCATGAATTGTAGGTTGAAGTTTTTCTCCAAATTTCCAATTACTTGGATAGCAATGATGTTTTGCTAGATATAACTAATTTCTTGTGATGTCATAAATTAGTTATGGACATACATGAAACAACCATTTAATAAGTGAATGAACCATTTCATGATATGAAACAACCATTCACAAGTGAAACGACCGTTTCATGATATAAACAACCACTTCAAAAGTGAAACGACCGATTCAATAGTGAATAGACTAGTTTTACTATTTGCAGCTTCCAAAAAATTTAGGAAAATCTAGATGGACTAGAAACCCAAACTCTAACCCCCCTATAAATAGAGGGGTACTAGGGTCTTTGCAAACACAACAATAAGCTTTGATAGTTGTTGTCTTATCTGGTTGTGGTAACTAAGAGAGCCTGAAGCAAGTCCTACCCGTGAAAGGAGGGACAATAAGGGAGAAATGATTGGGAGAGTGGATCAACTCTAGCAGGTTGATGTTTGAAGGGACTACTCCTTCTTGTTGACTCTAGTAGTGAAACATGTAGTTGTTGTCCGCGTAGACTACATAGAGGCATGGAGGACATTGTCGCTCGATAGGAGGACAACCACCACCATCGTCCATGGTGGTGTCGCCCCGACAATTGTTTGTGTGCAACTTGCAAAAGAAGCACACTGCTATAAGAGTTGTCACTAGACTTAATCCACGACCAGGTATATCTATTGCTATCCTAGATACATTTTTGTTGACGTGATCTACTAGTTAGGGAATCAAACATTAATTTTTTTGTTTCACTACCTTATCTGTCACCCCGATTTCACAACAGACAAAATATTTAATGAATTTTAGGATTCCCATCAGGGGTTTATCATTGGGCTGAATTGCATGGTTCTCATCGCTTGACGGGAACATGAAATTTTTAGAGGTCATTCCATCCATTGGGGCCATTTGTTGGGATGGGGTGTAGGTCTTCAATCTGTCGACACATGCAGAAATACCATCAGTTGACAGGTCTTTGTCGGATAGGATTATAGCCGATTGATAGATGTAGAATCATGTCAATTGATGGGTTTTCGATGGGAAAGAGTTTCCATCAATGTTATACAGGTGGAATGGTAGTGTGAAAAGGTCGAAGATCTTCTAGGAGGATGAAACCAACCCCATTTGTGTGGGTTGTAGGGGATAAACTGGTGGTACTTATGATTGAAGAAACATGGCTCGCTGATGTTGCGTGATGGAGGCTCACATCATTGAAATCTTGTCTATTTTATCAATGTTTATTGGTCACACTAGTCGGCTTGCGGGATCACCACCTATTGCACTCTTAATATGCAATGAAGTTCAATCCTTCTTTGAAAAAAAAAGAATTTATATCGGGACTTTATAAATTAACATTAAATTAAGGAACCTAAATGCAAGATAGTTTGAGGTAAATGGTTGAAAATGAGTGTAAAATTATCTTTAAAATGCAAGTAAAACAAGGATGAATATGCATTCATCAAACAAAATCATAATTAAATGTTACTTATTCTTGAGTAACACAAAATCTAAAACACTCATTAAATGAATACTTTCAACCAAAGTGATTGCCTCACCTTCACACCATGCTCATTGTCCTACCACCTGATATGGCCAAGCTGTCCAACTTCCCAAGATCATGGAACACATCCATCCATGTTTTGTTTCCAATTTTTCTTCCCAAAAACACTTCTCACCATTATTTCCAACATCAAGCATATCTAAGAGTTTTCATGAGAGTTCACACAATTTTGTGAATCGACAAGTATGTACACAATCTAAGACTGGGGCTGCATGGAAAGGATATCAAAATGAGACATCCATTGAGTCCCTACGTAGAAAATGGAGAGAAGGGGTTACAAAAGGAATATGGAGATATCTTCTCTATTAAACTCGAGATTGCTTTTATTTGTGCAAATACATATATTGTAACATTTTTTGTGTGCACATTGACATCTTTCTCTTTTTGGTGCCCCTATTACATAGAGAGGGTTATGGAAGAAGCGAATAGAGTAGAGAGGGGGTGTGCCACCCCAAACATGGAGTTTAGAACCTTTTATGGCTTTTTATTTTCTTTTAGATGGATGCAAGATATGATGCAAGAAGAAGTGTAGAAGAGGGGTCAGATTGATATGCAACTTGATTTACAGTTCAATGCATCAGACTGTTCTCCTAGTCTTACTATGCTCAAATGATGACATGATAAAGGATGATGTGATGACTCCTTGAATTTTTTTCACTATTCATTTAGAAGAATGATGTGTTTGATCCCTCCGAGTTCTTCAAATACCTGCCATGTTTTCTAGGGAAATATGGTTTTTGGGTTCCTAGACTACATGAGGTGATTTCTAGACATTGGTTGTGTCAATTATGGGTCATTATGAAGTTTTTATTTGTGTAAGGGGAGTTAAATGATATTGTCATGCATGGATGCACACAATAATTTGAATCTAATTTGACTAGATAATGTCTTTGATTAGTCTAGAGATGATTTTTTGTGAAAAATTTAATCCTAAATGCATGCACGAATGCAATGATTAGATAATAAGTTACAAGACAAATAGATGTGGGTAGAGAGTAGACTATGTACCACCCACACTCCACCCGAACATAGATATTTCTTGTCCTCGAGAAAACACTAAATTAAAGATGGAGGGGAGGAACTTTGGTGGTTGGTATATGGGTTGTGGTTTCTCTCCCTTAAGTAAGAATACATTCACCTACAATCAAAATTATTATAATTTGTGGTCTTTTCATGAGATGCTTACTAAATAGTTAAATGCAATATGAAATAAGATGTAAAAGCAACTAGAAATTTAAGTAACATTCGGGCTGCCTCCCGAGAAGTGCCTTTGTTCAACATTCACTGCTCGACGCATAAAAATCTATCATGATATGTTGGAGGGAGAAGTGTGAGTGGTCCATTCCTACATATTAGAGATAGTGAAATAATGTTTGAATCAATGGACATTGATTGTGAATTCTCTAGACTTCTCACTCCAAAGTATGATGTATACATGAGGGAAGTTGTGCTTGATGATGAACTGACCCGACCATCATGCCTTGACCTTTTTTGGAAAGAGACAGAGACAAGAGTTGTGTAGTAATACATGATCTCCTACATGCAAATCATTCCTCTTTAGGTGGACATCTTTCCACATCTTTGTGCGCTCCTTGTGCATGCATGAATTTTCTTAAGCTAGCATCCATAACTCTTCTAGCTCTAACATTTGAAATAGATGATTTTCTTTTACTGCAAAAGGTTTGAGGTTAAGCTGCTTGATGGCCCATTGAGCCTTGTGTTTAATATATTCTTGTAAATGACAAGAATTCTCATAAATGATATAAAAATGTGTAGTGCCTAGGGGAGTCTTGTATGCAGTTTGATATGGCCATAGTGTGTCATTCAGTTAGTGAGACAATCTTGCCTTGTCCTATTGACAATCCTCTCTAGAATGGCTTTGATATGATGGCTGGAAACCTCCACTTGGACCACTCATTTGAGGGTGGTATGGAGTACCCACATGATCCCCCACTAGAAATGATAGTGTGGGGGACTGCAATCATGGAAAGATAAATATCTTTGAATAGTTCGATCACTGGCTTGGAGTCGCTAGATTTTCCGGGAATGGCTTCAACCCATTTGGAAACACACTCAATATCAACTAGAATGTAGGAGAATCTATAAAAGGAGGGAAATGGACCCATGTAGTCCACACCCCAAACATCAAAGATCTCCACTTCTTGCTAAAGATCGAGGGGCATATCACCCCTCTTAGAAATATTACCAGACCACTAGCATTGATCACAAGACTTGACAAATCTATGAGAATCATTGAAGATAGTAGGACAAAAGAAACCACGTTGGAAGACTTTAAATGTAGTTTTCTTAGAGCTCATATGGACCCCAGTTGGGGCAAAATGAAATTGTTCAAGAATAAGAGGGCCTCCTCTTTAGAGATGCGTCAATGATGAAGGCCATTTGAACATAGTTGGAACAGATAAAGCCAAGTTAATCCTAGAACCCCACTTTTGAGTGTCCCCGTAATCAAGTTGGACCTTAAAGCCAAGGGTCATTACCTAAAATTTTAGATCTAACAAATAATAAATAATAATCAATAATTTCCATTAAGTAAACACATATTATTTACAAAATTTATTCTTAGGCTCCTTAAGGAGTTGCATGAATTTTTCAAATTAAACTAGCATATACATGGGAAACTAATATGTATGTGAAGAACTATTAGAATTTCTAGCTAATCCTCCAATGATCTTTAGCATGTATTTTTTTGGTGCCAAGTCCTTGATATCAATGTATTCCAATAGTAGATGTTGTTTAACCTAAAACACTGAAAATCAAAGATATAGATCAATACATCGCTATACCGCACACGCCACACAATCAAAATGTGTGCAACTATTATAACAACATATAATATTCATAAACTAATATTTTCACATACAAAACTAGTATTTTCATTTCATATTATAAACCATGCTTGGTATGCCCTTTCGAGTGTAATCACTATCCATCATTGAACTTATGTGCTTTACCCCTTTACGGGTGTAACCCATGATCTAGAATATTCTAATCTACTTTGTGTGACACTCATAGTGGCACTATAATGAACTAATTAAAATAAATATTCAATAGTTTATTTATTGAATCAATACATCAAGAATCATTTGGAAAACCATCGAAAATTGATAATGTAGGTTCTAGCGTACCGAAATCTGCCTAATCTGACTTGAGAAACCATAATTCTATGAATAGGAGTTTATTATGCCCGCTCATTAGATTGGACCAAAAAGGTTAATTAAATATTGTGAGAACCCGTTACACTAAATGAGATTACTCAAAACATAAAACATAATCAATCACTAATTGATCACATACCCAAAAATATGGGTAAATTAAAATTGATTTCAACATCAACACTCGCCCAGAAATGTTTGAATAAGATCCCAACATATTTCTTATATCCATACTTTGCTAAGAATTTGATACAAATTGTTCTATCTCCTTAACCATAATATATATACACAGGAGAATAATATTCATATATGCCACACAAACAAGCATTAACATGTTAACGAAAGTTCAATTTGTTTGAAACACCATATACAAACTTTTCCTACCCGGACCTGAGAGTACAAGGATGAATCTAGGACACACTAGACATCTAATCAAATTTCTCAAAGATTCGTTACTATAGATCCTCTTTGCTGACACATGTTTGTTTTTGTCACTTTTGATTACCTAAAAAAATGTGGTGAACCACAAGGGTGAGACCCATGTCCCAGAAAGATATATAACCTCCAACAACATTTATTGATTACAAAATTTTTAAGTAATTAAATAGTTAAGCACTTTAATCAGATATAACAAATAAGCTCAATAAAACTAATGATTAATAAAATACATAAAGGAGCAGATAATAACTATCTTCATTAACCAGACTATTCTCATATCCCTATTAACAGTATAAGGAGTCTAGCAACATGAGCATCTCTAACATCATGAATAAGTCTAGTATCATATGAATAGCTAACAACATCAGCATGTCTAACAGGTTGAACATATCAACATCATAAGAAGAGCTACAACATAAGCACAACTATCTGGATAAGCATGATTAGCAGTATATGCATCTCTAGTTACAAAGGCATGACTAGCATGCTAAACATAACTAACAACATGAGATAGCTAGCATCATGATTATAATTAGCAGTACTAGTATAGTTATCAACACAAGCATAGCTATTGTATGTACACATCTACAGTCTTAAGTATATCCACAACCTAAGTATATCTACTATCTCTTAATTGCACTAAGCATCATCTTTATGTAAAGATAAAAAACAAGGGTTATCATCCAATGTGAAACGTCATATATAACCCTAAACAAATATGGTACACGACTGTATTACATCTTTTATTAAGCCCTGGGGAATTTGAATCGTACCATTCAAAGTCCAACTGACCCCTGTGAAGGGCTATTCGGTTCCGTACAAGATCTAGGAGTGCCAGTATCCTAAGATCTCTTCCCCTCAGTCAGTACGAGTAAAAAGGCAGTGACATATCAGTCAAAGTTGCCACCACAGTGACATATAGTCCTATAATTATCCCACCTTGGTACATGTCACGTCGCTTGCATCTAGGGTATTCAAATCCAATCACTGAGGTACAACCACAATTTTCCTCTAATCACATCATATTATAATCACTGAGACATGACCACAGCCGTTCTCAATCACATCAGATGTATGAGGTATGACCATAGCCAACCTCCACAACCTGCATTGTGGATGACAAGGATATATCCTGAACCTGCCACCCCCACATACTCAACTGTATGTGCTCTGAGTTTCCCTTAGGAATACTCATTTCACCATCCAGAAAGTGCTGACACTAAAGATGGCTCAACGACATAGGGTACTACATGATTAGAGTTGCACTTGATTAGTTATGCCAATTGGGTGAATTAAGGCTGCATCAAACAAGTGGACATACAAACCCTAATTCACTTCTAGCAAGCATATAAATATCACAACTACAAAAGATATAAAACATGTGAAACATAATTTCTCATCTCACCATCACATGGTACTAATCACTTGCCATTCATGCGACCACACTAGTCATCATACTATCACAATATATAAGTCCTTTTCACAATATCACAGGGTGTCAACCCTTATCAGCACTAGAGGATTACACCTCATTCAGGGCTCAACCATGCCCAAAGGTCATTAAGACCATCATACCATCACATGATATAAATCCTTTTCACAATATCAAAGGGTATCAACCCTTATCAACACAAAAGGATTACACCTCATTTAGGGCTCAACCATGCCCAAAGGTCATTATGACCATCATACTATTCCCTATAAGATCATCATTATCTTTGCATGCCTTATAACAAGGCTCAACAACATCACTTACATATAATACACCGAATGAACACAATATTGCATTAATGAGATAGGAGATATTCATAAAAAATCATAGCAGGGTTATATTAACATTAAGAGCATTCCTTTATTACATCAACATGCAGGGAATCTAGATATGATTAACCCTCATCATATTCATAATGCACATGTTTAGAAAAAGAAAGTATCAACCATGTGGCTATGATAACCACAAATTAACATATTATGGTTATGATCATATTAAGGAGGTTACTCCACCATCATTACATCAAATAAGAATGTTAAACATGAATACTCATCTTTATCTATTTGCATTAGAGTTAGGTTCAACATGATAAATTATATCAATGTTACTAATCAACACTTATACCCGAACCCTAACTCACGACATCCCCATTGGATCATGGATGCATAAGGTGAAGCATCACCATCACATTCCATACTATTCTCAAGTATGAACCCACACATAAATCAATGTCTAACCATCAGGTTATAGCATACTAAGGTTTCAACAACAATAAGAGAGTACTCCATGATTGTATTCATTATTCAAGAACTATTAATACCCAATTACCATCATTTAGTTATATTAAAGCTAGGTATAACAAGCTATACCACATTAGGGTTACATATCAACACAGTATGGTTATCATCCCTTCTATTCATATGAGTGAATAGGTAAGACTACCTTATTATGGGTAACCCTCCATTTGTTCCATCATCTTTCAACCCATATCACCATACCACTATGTCACCCAGAATCATTGGATGTTTAAAAGGTAAGATCATTGGCTGTTTACATAAGTAAACACCTTGGATAAACCACCTATGAATTCCTTGATTTGTGCTCTAGAAAGAGTCACCATTTAACCCTAGACATCCCTTGATTAACAACATTAAAAGTTCCATTGAGAGTAGGGTAAAACCACAAGCGATTGTTTATTTAAAACAAGTTGTCACTATATGAGATTCATAAGTTGATCTCATAAAGGAAAACATATAAATCACTTTATTAGGATCAACATATTACATTAGGCATCCTTCCAATTTATTGGATGAAGAAACATTAAATCTTAACCATTAGGTCAAGTTCATATATTAAAACCATCTATTGTAGTATAGGTCTGACCATTGCATCAAATGACCCAAGAAACCCTTCGTTTAAGGCTTAATTGATGCTACAACTACATGCTTAACTAACCATAGGTTGTGGAGACCTGATCCCCCATTATTAGTGACCATTAATTCACCATAGGTTGTTAGATCAACACTATATTCATTAATCACCATCGAATATCAAGCTAATGTCACCATTGATTGATAGCATCATTAGGGTACTTAGTTGTTGATCATTAAGATTCTAATTAAGCCAAAACACAACCTAAGGGGTAAACATAAGTTGACATCCTTGATCACCATAATTAGTTTTCATGAAGACAACACCATCGTTTGTTGCAATTGTACCACCAATGGGTCATGTGTTTATAGAAGAAATCAGCTTAAAACCCTAAAATTTACCATTGGTTGATATGTGCTTAGCACCAAAGGTTGTCAAACCAACCTGATTCAAGTCATATTATACCTTAGGAATAATGTACACATGATCATAAGTTCATCTAGAATTGAAATTAGAATAGGGAACATTATAAAAATCAAAATCCAAGTCAAGCATAGCTTTTCAGTGCATGGATCATCATTTTCAAGCAAGAACATGAGCTAGAAAGCTTATGGTAAGAAATAAACGTGGAGCAAGTTATAAAACTTGCCTCTAATGAGAAGATGAAATCCCAAAAAGAATAAAACTCGAGAAGGTAGGGTAGAAAATTCAAGTATAAGCTGTGAACTAGTCCATCTAGCACCTTTATTCATCAAATGAGCAAACCCTAAGCATAAGGAGCAAGAAAGGTATGGTTTTAGAGTTTTGTAGCAATTTCTACCATGGAACAAAAAGGTTATGACCTGTATAAAGGTAGGAGGAAAGATAAAAAAGAAATAAATAGAGGAAATAAGGGGATTCTTACTCTTTTAGGTCAAGATCACTAGAAGGAAATTTTTTTAAAAGGAAGTCTATTGCAACCCTAGATTCTTTTTCCAAGAAGGTCCCCTCTTTCTTCTTCCTTGGATAGGAATTTCGCAGAAGCACAGTGGGAGGACAAGGTTTGTAGAAGGAGGGAAGTGGTGGAGAGAAAATGGTTCGTTTTGGTTCTTAGGGATAAGTATATGAAACTTTAAGATAAAGAAAAAGAAAAAGTTGAAGTTCTAGTATCTTTCCAAGTGTCCATTGCCTTAAACTATTAATAATATACAAGTATACACACAAGAAGCTCCCCCACCATCCATAGAGACATGCTTATCACTCGTTTCTTGAATTTCCAAGCAAAACAAATAATTCATTAGTTGATAGCTACTAAAGGTAGCTCATCCATGAAGGGGTAAACCCTAAAATACCCTTGGAGAAAACACCTTTAAACCAAGGATTAAATAGGTTCCCCATGGATAAACAAGCTCAAGAATGATGATATAATATCCAAGGAACATAATGCAAGTGATAAATTGCAAAGAAAACCTCTCAATTGGGTAAATTGTAGAAAAGTCCAAAATGTGCATAAAATTGCATAACTTGCTCAAACAATGTCCAAATTGGACCAAATTTGAAAATTAAGCTTGTCTTATGATTTCAAAGTATATCAAAAGGTTATATTAGGGTTATAAGAATTCAATTATGATAATTAAGCTTATTCAACTGATTAAGCAAGTTTAGGGGCCTTACAAATACCTTGACATGCTTGGATGTGACATAATGAACATATAATGTACATTCTTATTTAGTGGCTAACCATAATATATGTTTGGTGACATTAATAATACATCAAGTGACTTTGGTTATATAATAACATCAAATAGCATGATACACTCATATCTACATAATGACCTAACCATGACCTAATATGTGAATCAATGCATGAAATATATGTCACATTATTCAATATTTCACATATAATGACCTAAGTGTGATTATTAAAGATTGGATGTGTAAATTTGAATAAATGATTGGGATGGTATCTAATGTGATTAAATGTGTAATGGAACAATAACTAGACTTTTCATGTAAAAAAAAATGAGTAATGTGCCATTATTTGGGATAATGTGAAATTCATGGAGATAATGGATTTGATAAATAAAATATCACAATTCGTGTAAAATAATAACATGTAACCTTTATGGAAGTTAGAGGATGATAATAGGAATATAAATCCTAAATATTGAAGATAATGTGGGTATATAATGATAAACAATGGGATAATAGTGTTTAACCCTAGTTGTACTAAAACTCATACCTGGTAACTTCAAAACCTAAATGTAATCCAAAAATTGGATTCTTTGGGTCCTAATTAGTTTAGACGTTTGAATTCATTTGGATAATTTTACTAATCTAATTTAATAATTGAAGTTAATATTAAAATATGAATACCAATATGTATTAAACTTTGTTTTTATTCAATTTAAACCAGATTTTGATTATTGGTATGTCTACCCATAGAGCAAGTCATATGGTGATTGTAATGGGATACTTTGTAAATGATTTGAATAATAATAAAGGCAATTTCTGTCTATATATTTTAACTATTTTGAGATAAATAGTATAACATTATAGATGTCTAAAGAATTGTTTAGCTCAATGATGTATGCCTTCGGGATGAGGACCTGAACGATGAGATCATATGGATGTTAAGAGTATACATTCTTGTTTTGTCCCTAGTCAGTTTTTATTGTGCAAATTACCATAGACATCAATAACACATAATACTAGAGTGTGTGTTGGTTGATTATAGAATCTGATTAATTGTGATATAAGATATCAGACCAAGCACATAGATACATGTTAGAGAATAGTGTATCAGATAGACCCACCATAAGAGTGATGCATGGAAACCACGCTTGCTTAGTCAGGATCAACTCTTATTGTATTGGTGGTGACTGTGGTTCTTAGACCTGAAATCATTACACTCAACACATGTCGTTGGGTACACTTTGACATCATCAAATGCAATTCTGAAATATGGATTGTTATAAAGGTGATGATTGGATTACTTTGACACATGGGGTTTTGACTGTGAGTGATAGATATGGGATTTGTCCCTCATGAGGGAGTATGATATCCTATCCACTTGATGAGTGAGACTGAGAAAAGCATGGCCATGTGCATGTGTGTCAATGTGTGACATTGAGCTTACATATATCTCAGACAGTCTACTCTGGATCAAGAAACATGGATTGAACATTTGTAGAGGATGACATGCCCATGCCTTGAGTTCAATCTGGATATCATTGACAAAGGAACTATACATTCATTGTAACACCAATTACGGATTGTAGGGTTGAAAGTTGTTCTCCAACTTTCCTTTTCACTTAGGTAGCACTGATGTACGACTAGGAACCAATCTTTTCTTATGTAGTCATAAGTGGTTATGGATTTCACTACCAATGTGAAATGGGACCTATAGGGTCACACACATAAGATTAACCTAGAAGAGGAGTTTATCCATGAATGATGTTTAGAGTGATTACTAAAGTGTTGAGGTATTCAATAAAACATTCAATCAATAGACTTGACTCAGAATCATCAAGTTCAAGTGTTGAACCAATTTGATTAGAGTGTCAGATTGATTGAGAACTACATTGACTGAGTTCTGCACAACATGGACCGCCAAGCGACTGGTTCACTGGGTGAACCTATTGACTCATGGTCAGTTAGATGACCGGTTCGCCTTGATGAACTGATCGGTTCAACTGGACCAGATGAGAGAGGTAGGGTTGTCTCAGTTTGTGAGCAAAGATTTTCATTTCACTTGTACAATTCGATTGGGACAATAATTGATCTTTGGATTAATTGGAAATGAAAGAGGAAAGACAATTACATGCCAGTCAAGAATGTGAAATGATTGGTTCACTGGGTGAACCGACTGGTTCACACTCCCAACTGACCGATTCGTTTGTGAAATGACCGATTCGCTTGCCACAGTACAATCAGTTTGTGGAAATTTCGGACCCTTCTACTCTTGCACATATTGGGAAACCTGACTTTGCCCTCTACTATAAATAGAGGGGTATAGGGGGGGGGGTTCCCCAAATAGCACAACTCAGAACATCAGTTTCTCTGCAAAGTTGTCATCTCTGGTTTTGGTAACCAAGAGAGCCCAAGCAAGTGCTACCTGGATAGGGAGGCACAGTGAGGGAAAGACAACTAGTGGTGGGAGAGTGTATCAGTGACTAGTACACTGACAGGAGGGGATGACTCCTTCTATTGTCCTATGGGACATGACGACTAGAGTTCACAACGGTCCATGTGGACTATCTGTAGAGGCGGGAGGTTTCTACCGCTCAAGAGGATGACTGTCAACCACAATTTGGGTGGAGACCAGGAGATGAACAGATGTCATCAAAGACTAGGTGGTTGAAGGCTATACTAGCTGCGAGGTATTGTCACTAAACAAGCCTCATGACCAGTTACACCTTGCTAAAACCATCCTTCCTATTTCATAGTCATTGATGCGATCTACTATTTTATGGGTTTGTGCTAGAATTTTTTTTTTTATTTCCGCTTGCTTCTCTGTCCCACAAAACCCAACAGTGGTATCAGAGCCACGTCAACATTCTATGTTTTAGGATTAATCGATACGATAGGTTTTGGTTTTATGCCTTTTATTTATTACATGTGATGTGAATATTTAACTGGCTTATATGCATGCCCAATTTAAATCCACAAATCCCAAATATACATATATGATACGATATATAAACGCATTCAATACAAATCGCCTTAAAATGGTTTTTGGTGGATGTGTAACGTGATTATGGCATATAAACCCCTATGTGTGCTTGGTTGGTTGTGGTTGTTTTCATATCGGTCTGTGTACTAATTCCCTTCTCCTATTCCGATGTAACTCGAGATGACTCAAGCTTTCTCTTCTACCTTTGCTCCCCTAGAATGTAACTCAGGGTTTCCCAAAGCAACATTTAAAATAGGATAGTTTATTTCCTGCTATGTTGAATAACAACGGGTGCCCAGATGAGCGTTTGAAGGAATGAGATGACCGGCTGGTGGACCAAGACGACCATCTCAAGGAATGAGATAATCGACTGGTGAACCGAGACGACCGTCTCAAGGAGAAGGATGAGCGGCTGGTGGCTTGAGGAGATGCACGATGACCTGACGAATCGATCATTTGGAGGAGCCAGACGATCGGCTGGTGGCACCCAACCGACTGGGCGGGAGGCAAGCCGATCAGTCATGGGATGAGCTGATCAACCCAAAGTGGCTGCAATACAGGAATTCATCTTGTATAGGTTGTTGCATATGATGTAGACCTATATGACCGTAATTCCTTGAACCTTGTGGCTTAAGGAATTACAATAGGATGGCCATAATCATCACTTTATCTCTTCGCATGTTTTCTTGTGGGACATAGAATGTATATGATACATACTATTTTGGTGATTGGATATATATATATCTATATAAAAACCAAACCCCTCATGATAATATTAACTTTTAGATGCCTTCCATTAGCGGCACACATGAAAAGCTTGATCGATAAGCATAGGAATCCCAAGGGTGGTGCGCTGTCTATCTCATGGAAGTGTGATGGTAGTTGTGTGGGCCTGCCAAGCGGGGTGCACTTCTATCGTATCTACTTTTGGGTCAGAATTAACTAAGTGGTCTTAATTGGATTAAGCACTTAGAGGCATGTAGATGTTCATGCCAAAGAGTAGTGCATGTCATCTATCCAAGAGTTGCATATAATGCAATTGGTAAGTGTTACCTACCTTAATAATTGGTTATGGACGCTGGAATTGTCTGGGTAATAATGCAATTATTTTGGATCTTGGCACACTAGAAGGTTGTACACTGCAATCTTATGAATTGATGGTGAGGGCTATCAATTTGATCAAAATAGTGGGAGAGGTAATTAATTAAAGGCCTAACTAAATATCATCAAACTTTATTCAAATCAAATCAAATCAAATCAAAAATGAGTTTTTGACAAAATGCAAATGTTTTCTTTTGTAGAATCAAATGGTGAAAGAAATCATATTTTAAATCAGGAAAATTAATTGAGATAAATTTTTGTAACTGGTTACAGACTATGAAAATGTTCTACATAATCCTAAGATACCAGTGGACTTTGAATCCGCTCTATGTATGCTGAAGGCGTTGTTTGAGGCTGATAAGAAGAAGGATAGTTCCATGATAGTGATCAGTGGAATGGAATCCAAGGACAAAGGCAAGGGAGAGAAGGGTTCTCTCACCAAGCTGAAGTCCATGTCTTCTGCACTCAAAACATGGAGAGGATTGAAGGAATCACGGAAGATGAAGCAAGAGATAGAGATATCTACTTTAGGTGTATATGTGATAGAGATTAACTTTACTACTTCTTCATCATGGGTACTTGATACCAGATGGGGATCACACATTTGTTCAAATGTGAAGGATCTAAAAAGAAGTAGGCCTTTAGGGAAAGGCGAGGTTGAACTACATGTTGTAAATGGGGCAAGAGTTGCCTCCAGTGCCGTAGGAACCTATGAGTTATCTCTACCAAGTGGGCTAATAATAGAGTTATAGAACTACTATTATGTACCTACCATTAATAGGAATATCATTTATGTATCTTGTTTGGACAAGGATGGATTTGAATTTCTTATTAAGAATGGAAAGTGTTCCATTTCTAAAGATGGGATCTTTTATGGCAGTGCCCCAATGTCTTATGGTCTATACTTGATATATCTACAGACAAGTGTATACAACATAAACACCAAAAGACAAAAACTCAATGACTCAAACAAAACATACCTTTGGCATTGTCGTCTAGGGCACATAAATGAGAATCACATATCTAGACTCCATAAGGATGGTTATCTGGACTCTTTTGATTATGAATCAATAGAGACATGTGAATCTTGTTTGTTGGGCAAGATGACCAAGGCTCCCTTCTCAGGAAAAGGTGAGAGAGCCAGTGATCTATTAGGACTCATACATACTGATGTATGTGAACCTTTTAGAATAAGTGATGGAGGTGGGTATTCGTACTTCATTACCTTTACTGATGACTTCAGTAGGTATGGCTATGTTTACCTGATGAAACATAAGTCTGAAACCCTTGAAAGGTTCAAGGATTTCATGAATGAAGTACAGAACCATCTTGGTAAAAGTATGAAGGCACTTCTATCCAATTGAGGTGGAGAATACTTAAGCCAAGAGTTTGAAGACCTTCTGAGAGCTCGTGGTATTATATCACAATGGACTCCACCTTGAACACCACAACATAATGGTGTATCAAAAAGAAGGAATCACACATTATTGGATATGGTGAGATCTATGATGAGTTTTTTCGATCTTCTAACTTCCTTCTGGGGTCATGCTCTTGAAATTGCCATTTTACACTTAACCGCGTACCATCTAAATTGGTTCAATAGACACCATATGAGATATGGCATGAGAACGTCCCAATGTGATTTGGGGTTGGGAATCTTATGTCAGGAAAATGTTTTCTGAAAAGTTGGGACCCAAATCCGATAAATGTTATTTTGTTGGATACCCTTTAGAGACCAAAGGATATTACTTCTATTCCCAATGTGACAACAAAGTGTTTGTTGCCAGGGATGTTGTATTCCTAGAGAAGGAATTTATTTCCAATGGAAGCAGTGGGAGGAAAATAGAGCTCAAAGAGGTTTGAGCCCAATAAGAAAACATTGAACCAATAGATGTACAAGAGGAACACAGAGATTCACAAGGTTTTATGGAATCTCAATCTCCTCAAGTAATACAGGGACCTGGTAGATCTAGTAGGACAGGCCTTGAACCTGAGAGATTTGGATATCTTGTGACTTAGTAAGACTATGACTTGGTAATAGATGATGAGCCAACTATCTATATAGAAGCTATGGAGGGACCAGATTCTGAGAAATGGCTTGAGGCCATGAGATCTGAGATGGAATCCATGTATACCAACAAGGTATGGACCTTGGTGGAACCACCTGAAGGGGTAAAACCCATAGGGTGCAAGTGGGTCTTCAAGAAAAAGATTGACATGGATGGTAATGTGCAAACTTATAAAGATAGATTGGTTGCAAAGGGTTTCAGACAAGTTCAAGGTGTTGACTATGACGAAACCTTTTCTCCAGTTTCCATGATTAAGTCCATCAGGATCATGCTTGCTATTGTAGCCTACTATGACAATGAGATTTGGCAGATGGATGTTAAAACTGCATTCCTTAATGAGAATCTTGTCGAGGATGTGTACATGACACATCCTGAAGGTTTTTTAGATGCAAAGAATGACAATAAAGTCTGTAAGCTACAAAGGTCAATCTATGGATTGAAGCAAGCATCTCAGAACTGGAATCTTCGATTTGACAAAGAAGTCAAAGAGTTTGGCTTAGTCAAAATGAAGATGAACCTTGTGTGTACAAGAAGGTTAGTGGGAGCATGACTACATTCCTCATATTATATGTAGATGACATACTGTTAATGGGGAATGACATCTTTTCCTTACATAAGGTAAATACATGGCTTGGAAATATATTCTCAATGAAGGACTTAGGAGAAGCATCCTATATCTTAGGAATTAAGATCTATAGAGAGAGATATAGAAGGCTTCTTGGACTAAGTCAGAGCACGTACAATGACAAAGTGCTAAAGCAGTTCAGAATGAAGAACTCAAAGAGAGGAAACATACCCATGGTGCATGGAGTTACCGTCTCTAGTGCTCAATGTCCCCGATCTTGTGAAGAGAGGGAGCGTATGAATGGGATTCTGTATGCATCAACCATTGGATCCATCATGTACACAATGTTGTGAACCCGTCTCAATGTCTCATATGCACTCAGCATGATGAGTAGGTACCAATCAGATCCAGAGATGCTCATTGGACAACCATAAGGAACATCCTAAAGTACTTGAGGAAGAGTTGGTTGTAAAGGGTTACACCGATGTAAGATTCCAAACTAATAAAGATGATTACACATCACAGTCAGGATTTGTATTTTGCCTTAACAACAGAGCTGTGAGCTGGAAGAGTTCCAAGCAAGAGACAGTTGCGGATTCTACTATAGAGGCTGAGTATATTGCTACATCCCATGTAGTAAAGGAGGCCGTGTGGATCAAGACGTTCATCTCTAAACTTGGGGTGGTTCCTAGCACCTGTGATGCAATTGAGCTTTATTGTGGCAATAATGGAGCTATTGCTCAAGCTAAAGAACCCAGATCCCATCAGTGGTCCAAGCACATACTGATGCGCTTCCATCTCATATGATAGATTGTATAGTGAGGAGATGTGAAGATTTACAGAGTACCAACTGAAGATAATATTGTTGATCCCCTGACGAAGAGACTTTCACAGCAGAAGCATGACAATCATGCTAGGTCACAAGGGCTGAGGTTCTTGGGTGATTGGCTCTAAGTGCAAGTGGGAGTCTGTTGGTATGTATGCCCATGGAGCAAGTCATATAATGATATTAATGGGATACATTGTAAATGATTTGAATAATAATAAAGGCAATTTTTGTCTATATGTTTTAACTATTTTGAGATAAATAGTATAGCATGATAGATGTCTAAAGAATTGTTTTGCTCAATGATGTATGCCTTCGGGTTGAGGACCTGAACGATGAGATCATACAAATGTTAAGAGTATACATTCTTGTTTTGTCCCTAGTCGATTGGTATTGTGGAAATAACCATAGACATCAATAACACATCAGACTCGAGTGTGTGTTGGTCGATGACAGAATCTCATTAGTCATGATATAGGATATCAAACCAAACACATAGATACATGTTAGAGAACAATGCATCAGACAAACCCACCATAAGAGTGATGCATGGAAACCACTCTTGGTTAATCAAGATCAACTCTTATTATATTGATGGTGACTGTGGTTCTTAGACTTGAAATCACTACACTCAACACATGTCGTTGGGTACATTTTGACATCATCAAACATAGTTCTGAAATATGGATTGTTATAAAGGTGATGATTGGGTGACTTTGACACATGGGGTTTTGATTGTGAGTGATATATATGGGATTTGTCCCTCCTGAGGGAGTATGATATCATGGCCACTTGATGAGTGAGACTGAGAAAAGCATGGCCATGCACATGTGAGTCAATGTGTGACATTGAGCTTACATATATCTCAGACAGTCTACTCTGGATCAAGAAACATGGATTGAACATTTGTAGAGGATGACATGTGCATGCCTCGAGTTCAATCTGGATATCAATGACAAAGGAACTATACATTCACTATAACACCAATTACGGATTGTAGGGTTGAAAGTTGTTCTCCAACTTTCTTTTTCACTTAGGTAGCACTGATGTGCGACTAGGCACCACTCTTTGTTTGTGAAGTCATAAGTGGTTATGGAATTTCACTACCAATGTGAAATGGGATCTATAGGGTCACACACATAGGATTAACCTGGCAGAGGAGTTTATGCACGAATGATTTTTATATTGATTACTAAAGTGTTTAGGTATTCAGTTAAACATTCAATCAATATACTTGACTCAGAATCTTCAAGTTCAAGTGTTGAACCAATTTGATTAAAGTGTCAGATTGATTGAGAATTGCACTGACTGAGTTCTGCACAACCTGGACCACCAACTGACTAGTTCACTGGGTGAACCGATCGACTCATGGTCATTGAGATGATTGGTTCACATTGATGAACTGATCAGTTCAGCTGGACCAGATGAGCAAGGTAGGATTGTCTCATTTTGTAAGAAAAGATTTTTGTTTCACTCGTACAATTCGATTGGGACAAGAATTAATCTTTAGATTAATTGGAAACAAAAGAGGAAAGTCAATTGTAGGCCAGTCAGGAATGTGAAACGACCAGTTCACTGGGTGAACCGTCTGGTTCACACTCCCAACTAATCAATTTGTTTATGAAATGACTGGTTCGCCTGCCGCAATGCAATCAGTTTGTGGAAATTCCAGACCCTTCTACTCCCGCACAGATTGGGAACACTGACCCTGCCCTCTACTATAAACAGAGGGGTCCATGAGGGTTTCCCAGATAGCACAACTCAGAACATCAGTTGCTCTACAAAGTTGTCCTCTCTGGTTTTAGTAACTGAGAGAGCCCAAGAAAGTGATACTCGACTAGGGAGGCACATCGAGGGAAGGACAACTACAAGATGACAACTGGTGGCGGGAGAGTGTGTCAGTGACTAGTATGCTGATAGGAGGGAATGACTCCTTCTAGTGTCCTATGGGACAGGACGAATAGAGTTCCTGGTTGTCTGTGTGGACTATTTGTAGAGGTGGGAGGTTTCCGCCGCTCAGGAGGATGACTGTCAACCATAGTCTGGGTGGAGACCAGGAGCTACACAAATGCCATTGAAGACTAGGTGGTTGTAGGCTGTACTAGCTACGAGGTATTGTCGCTGAGCAATCCTAAGGACCAGGTACACCTTGCTAAACCATCCTTCCTATTTCATAGTCATTGATGTGATCTGCTATTTTATGGGTTTGGGGTGAGATTTTTTTTTGTTTCTACTGCCTTCTCTATCCCACAAAACCCAACATTGATGCCACGATCCATGTCATTATGTATGGAATGTGTCATCCCTCTTTCCCGTTCCTTCTTTAAATGGGATTCTACAATCCACATGATTTTCCTCTCCCTCACTTCCTCTCTATTGATCCTATGCTATAGATTAGTTTCCTATAGTTCTCTTTGATGTGCACCTTGTGTGGTGAAGAGAAATGTAAAACAATGAATATTGTAATAGTTAGATATTAAATTCTACTAGCTATACTTTTGGTATTTGATGCATTACATATGAATTATAGGTATCATCCTTTTCAAAAATATTACTAGTATTTTTCTTGGTGGGAAATAGGGTGTTGTGCCTCTTTAATCATTTCAAAAGGAGGTATTGCAGTGATTATAGAATGCAATCGCATGATGTACATCTAATAAGAAAAGGAAAACAAAGAAAAATAGAAATGCACATCAAATTGAGAAAGTAACTATACAAGGATTTGAGGTCATTGATATAATTATCCAAAATCACTCTAGTATCTCTATTGATGTCCATAAATATCCTTCCATTCCTTTCTCTCCAGATCGAATAGATGAGCAAAATAGCAAGACTTTTAGCTTCCTTCTTCAAGAAAAGCAGATCTTTAATAGAGCATAACAAATAACCATAAGCATTTTCAAACCATCTCAATAGTTCCCTAGCATAAACACACTTCAAGAAAATATGGCTAGATATTTCTGCATCCACTCTATAGAGTGGGCATCTAGAAACACCCTGAAAGCCCATTCTTTACAAATAGTCCATAGTAGGTAACTTCCTTAGAAACAACTTCCAAAGAACTACACAACACCTTTATGGGGATTTGCCTGACCGGGTCCATTTCACCCAGCTAAATTTTTGATGTTTCTTTCTTGAAATCTTCCAACCAATTTTCAAACTGAAGGTGCATTTTCCTTTGAACCAAATACAATCATCCACATTAGAGGGCTTCCTTTGCTTCATTAGGATATTTAAGATAGTCTCACTTCCTCTGAAGTTGGCATAAGACAAAACACCATCAAATATGCAGTTGATGACTTTACAATTCAGACCTTTCCCCATTCTAAAAACCATATTGGAATCAACAACATCAAAAAGCTTCATCCTCCCTTTCAACCATGTGCCTCTCCATAATAGAAATTTATCATCCCTTCATAGACATAGATCAATTTCCTTTAACATTATATCTCTTTGACTTATGATTCTCTTCCAGATCCGTGATGAGTTTCTCCTGGCCTTAACAGACCATATTGACTCATCTCTTATGTACCTCTCATGCAACCATTTGACCCACAAGGACTTTTTATCAGTAGTTAGGCTCCAAAGATTTTTAAGAAGACCAAAAATTGATCAGTCTTCAACTGATCTAATACCAAGACCCCCTTCATCCTTTGGCCTACATATAAATTTCCAAGAAACAGTATGCAAATGTCTCTTCTCCTCAGTATCATTCCATATGAAAATTTTCATATTGTAGCATACTAGATCTCAGACCATACCCTGGAAGTTGACATTTTGGACTTAGCCAAACAAGGTTGAAGGTTAAACCTAAATAGATGTTTAGTATAACCCCAATGACCTAATGCATGTATATATCACTTTAATGTAACCCAATGTTCTAACATTAATCTTAGGTTTACAATGGATACATAAAATATGCCACAAAACATATTTCGGTGATAATATGAAGATAATGAATTTAATTGGATGAATAATTTAGATAATGGGCCGTTAATGGTCCGTATGAGATATCTCATAAAAATAAGTCTAATAAGTGTAAACAAACTTCAAATTCAAAATCTACATATTAAAATTAGCATACATGTCAAATTTCATCTAATTTGGACCACCTTGAAATATTAGGATAAGTTTAGGAGAGAGAAAATGAGTAAAAGGCATAAGTAATGAATAATGTGATTATATGATTTCAAACTATGGAAATAATGTCAAATTCATATTCAATACATCGAAGATAACTTGTGGATGAAGTTTGGTCCAATTTGGATGTTGTTTGTGCAAGTTATGCAATTTAGGTACATTTTGGACTTTTATGCAATTTAACCAATTGGGAGGTTTTCTTTGAAAATTGTCACATGAATTATAATCTTTAGATATTCCCTTACTATTCTTGAGTTTTTTAACCATGGGGCACCTAGTTGCACCTTGGTTTGAAGGTGTTACTTTCCAAGGGCATTATAGGGATTACCCTCTTTATAAATGAGCTTATCTTTAGAAGCTATCAACCAATGGGGTTATTTGTTTGATTGGAGGTCAGTTGGGATGGCATATAAGTGTCCATAAATTTACATTTGATATTCAAGGAGCCTCTATGAGCTGTCCTCTTGCATGGCCATGAAATCCCTAGGCTAAGGACACATGGAAAGCTCCATGGACACCTCATGCTTGACTTCTTCCTTATCCATAAAGGTTTGCATGTCCATACGCACCCTTAGCATTGGACACATGGAAATTAACTTGACACCTCATGCTTGTCTTCTTCCTTATCCATAAAGGCTTTCATGTCCATGGACACCCTTATGCATGACACATGGAAAGTCTCATAGACACCTCATTTTTGACCTCTTTCTTTATATAGCCATATCTACCCCTTCCCAACTCCCAATTTGAAAACTTTTACTCTTCTTTCTTTCCCCTAGCTTAGAGCATAACTCCTACTCTATTTTTCCATGAATGTGTTGTCCCAAGGTAAAAGGATGTGCCTACCTTGGTGACGAAGGCTCCTAGGGCTCCAAATTTCTCTACTTAGATTTTCTTAAACTCCTCCTTGGTGATTTTGACGAAAACTAGTAAGTATCCTCCTTTCCTTCCCTATTTTCATGTTGTTAGTATTCCTTCCACCTTCCTCCAGGTTGGAATCATGGCCTTACATGGTGAAACCCCACCTAGAACCCATAAACACCTCATCTCCATGTTCTTTTGTTAGGGTTTTTCACCTTTAAAGTGGAGAAGGTGCTTCTTGCTCAAGATAGGAGCTTTGTTGGAGAAACCAACCTCTCTAAGCTTGGGAACCTTACTTGTTGGACCTTTCCACCTTCCCTAGAGGTTGTTTGGAGGCCTTGGCTTGGATCTAGTACTGACTTGGACTATTTAGACTCTGAAGTTGATGTATGATCTATCCCCTATTCTTCTATGTTGAGAAATTCGCCTATGCTTATTCATTCTCGTTGTCCTATGGACATTAGCCTATAAATAATGTATTTTCTTTTGAAAACCATGATTCCTATGAACTACCTTATTTGATATTTATCATGTGATCATGGATATTCTTTTGAACTCTTATCTTATGCTTTGTTCATGATGGAACTCTAAAAGATGACATGTGTCTTTTTCCCACTTATGAGGTGGATGTATATGTTGGTCACTTATGTGGTGACTAGTTTATATATTATGACTATACTTTCTAATTTCCTCTACATTTAACATGCTATGTGATTCAGTAGCACTAGAGTAGTGTAATTGCATTGGTTTTTATGGCAGATGTGTTATTTCCTGCCGAGCAGATGTGATATTTCCTACTCTTTTGGGATGGAAAAGAACCTCATACCCAAGGCAAGATGTGTGATTCTTGGCCCATTTTTTGTATATTTGGGAGATTGGAAGTATTTATTTATCTACCAGGTTTCAAGTTTATGAGACTAGGCCGCCTTTGTGTTTATATTGTTCTAGGGCTATGTTTATGTCACATGCATGCATGTTGATGATATGGGGTGTGCGCCCTAATTCTTTACATGTGCTTGTGTGGCACAATCTTTATGTTTTATTAATGGCAAGTATTCTTTTGTTATCATATGATTTCAATTCCTTTTCTCTTGATACCCATCTGTGTGGTCCTTATCCTTTTTATGGGAAGCCTTTATATTTGATGTCCTTTATTCCATATATTGCTCAATTTCCTATATAGTATGCACATACCAGCCTTTATTGATGTCATCTATTTTCTTTTCTTGTTGGGGTATGCTTCCAACCCTAGGTGAAGGAGTTGGATGATAAGGCATGAAGTTTTGGACTAGCTTAAGGAGTTAAAGCTTGGAGACAAAGTTGTTATGGTTTAGATTTCCCTCTACTTAGAACCTTAGGTTGTATCATACATGTAAACCCTTACGGGATATTATGATGTACTTTTGTAATAACCTTGTTATAAATTAAATATACAGTCAACATTTTATTCCTTTGCTATACTTTGGTTGTTTTGAATACCATTTATTGAAATTTGAAAATGTCATACCTATTCCAGCATACCTTTGAGTGTGTTTGGAGTGGATGTTTTATTCTTCAATTTTTCTTTAGTAAGGGGGTGATCCCGCCCCCTTACAACATGGTATTAGAGCCCATGGTAGTCGGAATATGACTATTTCAATTTTGTCTCCCTAGTTAGAATACTTGCCTTACCTTTAAGTGACACGTGTGCCCTAGAGTTGATCAATAGATGATGATGGGTTGATTTAGGATCCTATAGTTTCACATTTGAATAATGATGAATAGATCCCTAAAATACTTACAACTAAAGTATGCATAAGTAACCATAGTAACTTGAGGTTGTTTAGCTTGACCTTTAGGCAGATACTAGGACATGAAGTTGAAAGAAAAGGTGTCTATAAAGGATTAGGGTTCAGGGGATGGCAAGATTTTCCTCCACACCACTAGCTTGGTTTACGAGGACTCCCGAATCCATATGATACTTGCCTGGCCTGAGCTGATATGAATTGTCTGAAATAGCATGTTTTTAGGCAATAGTAGCCTTAGACATCTATATGATTTATCTTTAAGGACCCTAATATGTTGAACTAGTCTCCCAGGTGTAAAGACTTGTTTGAGGATGGACAAGATCAAGTTAACCCATAGTTCATAGTTAGTCTTTACAAGTTATGTTTTTTTTACATGGTGCTTATGTAGTTGGATGTAAGGAAGTGTAGTTGAACCTTTTATACCTAAAGAATAGTTTTGACTTAATAAGATGAATCCTTTAAGGGGTGGTGAATAAATTGTTTTCTTATATATGGATGTTTTGATTTTGAGGATGAAGTCCCTTTAAGGGGTGGTGTGTTGTAACATACTAGATCTAGGACCCTACCTTGGAAGTTGACATTTTAGACTTAGCTAAACAAGGTTGAAGGTTAGACCTAAATAGATGTTTAGTATAACCCCAATGTTCTAATGAATGTATAGATCACCTTAATGTAACCTAATTTTCTAACATTAATCTAAGGTTTATAATGGATACATAAAATATGCCACATAACACACTTTGGTGATAATATGATGATAAGGAACTAAATTAGATGAATAATTTAGATAATGGCCCGTTAATGGACCATATGACATATCTCAAAAAAGAAGTCTCAAAAATGGAAACAAACTTCAAATTCTAAATCTACATATCAAAATTAGCATACATGTCAAATTTCATCTAATTTGGACCACCTTGAAATATTAGGATAAGTTTAGAAGAGAGAAAATGTGTAAAAGGAATAAGTAATGAATAATGTGATTATATAACTTAAAAATATAAAACAATGGCAAATTAATATTCAACACATCAAATATAACTTGTGGATGAATTTTGGTCCAATTTGGATGTTGTTTGTGCAAGTTATGCAATTTTAGGTACATTTTGGACTTTTATGCAATTTACCCAATTGGGAGGTTTTCTTTACAAATTGTCACATGCACTATAATCTTTAGATATTCCCTTACTATTCTCGAGTTTTTGAACCATGGGGCACCTAGTTGCACCTTAGTTTGAAGGTGTTACTTTCCAAGGGTATTATAGGGATTACCCTCTTTATAAATGAGCTTATCTTTAGAAGCTATCAACCAATGGGGTTATTTCTTAGATTGGAGGTCGGTTGGGATGGTCTGTAAGTGTCCATAAACTGAAATTTGATATTACAAGAGCCTCTATGATCTGTCCTCTTGCATGGCCATGAAATCTCTAGGCTAAGGACACATGGAAAGCTCCATGGACACCTCATGCTTGACTTCTTCCTTATCCATAAAGGTTTGCATGTCCATATGCACCCTTAGCATTGGACACAAGGAAATTAAATTGACACCTCATGCTTGAATTCTTCCTTATCCATAAAGGCATGCATGTCCATGGATACCCTTATATACATGACACATGGAAAGTCTCATAGACACCTCATACTTGACCTCTTTCTTTATATAGCCATATCTACCCCTTCCCAACTCCCAATTTGAAAACGCTTGCTCTTTTTTCTTTCCTCTAGATTATAGAATAACTCCAACTCTATTTTTCCACGAATTTTTTGTCCCAAGGTAAAAGGAGGTGCCTACCTTGGTGAAGAAGGCTCATAGGGTTCCAAATTTCTCTATTTAGGATTTCTTAAGCTCCTCCTTGGTGATTTTGACCAAAACTAGTAAGTGTCCTCCTTTCCTTCCCTATTTTCATGTTTTTAGTCTTCCTTCCACCTTCCTCCAAGTCATAACCATGTCCTTCTATGGTGAAACCCCACCTAGAACCCATAAACACCTCATATTTATGTTCTTTTGTTAGGGTTTTTCACCTCTAAAGTGGAGAAGGTGCTTCTTACTCGAGATAGGAGCTTTATTGGAGAAACCAACCTCTCTAAGGTTGGGAACCTTACTTATTGGACCTGTCCACCTTCCATAGAGGTTTGTTGGAGGCCTAGTATTGGATCTAGTACTGACTTGGACTATTTAGACTCTGAAGTTGAGGTATGATGTATCCCCTATTCTTCTATGTTGAGCAATTCACCTATGCTTATTCATTCTCTTTGTCCTATGGACATTAGCCTATACACAATGTCTTCTCTTTTGAAAATCATGGTTCATGTGAGATATCTTATTTGATATTGATCATGTAATCATGGATATTCTTTTGAACTCTTATCTTATGCTTTGTTCATGATGGAACTCTAAAAGATGACATGTGATGTCTTTTGCCCACTTATGAGGTGGATGTATATGTTGGTCACTGTTGGTTGTTTACACTAACGAGTTTCAATCATAAGAATGATCTTTTAATCAACTAGCTATATCCCGTAAGTATACAAGAGTAGTTGTAGTCAAGGTCAAATCAAGGAGCGTTGGTTAGTTTGGCTCAAGAATTATGATTTTTAATAATCTAGATCGTTGTACACAAGATGATTGGATTAGAACAACTAAATTATATATTTAAACAAAACATTAAATTATCACTTAAGAAAGGTTAAGATTCAAATATGGAAGGATCTTGGACCTAGTATTTCACCAACATATCATAGCTTAAAATAGGAGCATGAAATTTAAACATACTAAGCACTTGTTTTAAAAGAGAGTTGTATGTTGCACTTCACCTCTCGGTGCAAGTACAATGATCCTAACTCAATTCAACATTCCCATGTATGAATTTCATTTTGAATAACAAACCAACTCCTCAACTCCATAATTTCCACTCTCGTGGTAAAGAAGGAGTTTCCAAGAGAGTACCTCCTTACTCTCCCACCTATCTTCTCAGATCAAGAAAAACGAGCATAAAACATACACATAAGGTGGCCAGCAATACATGCAGAAAGGAAGAAACTGGTACTCGGAAGGTGGAAAAACAAGCAACATAGTATTTAGTACAAAATTACCATGTTCCAAACATTCTATGACACGAGAGCTACTCTTCCATGTCCAAGAAAAGGAAACTACTCGTCCATGAATGTGTACATCAGGAAATGTGCAGAATTTTTAGAATTCAACATGATTTAGAGAAGGAAAAGCTTAGTAATCCCAAGGTGTAACCCAAGAAAGGTAGAATTCTGACTTGAGGATGAAATCCCACTCCTACAACTGCTCCAAACCAGACAAACTTTCCTCCCAAGAAGCTTTGTGGAGTGAAGAAGCTCTGCTGCACCTCCGGAGAAGAAAATGGAGAAGAAGAGAAGAAGAATGGGGGTTCTTTGGCAAGAAACCACCTTCTTCCACCCAAAATCACCCTCACTTGCTCTAGACCTGCTCTGGGATGAAAGACCTTTGAATTATGACAAGTGATAACCACTCCATAAGTTAGTTTTGTCTTTAAAAATGAGGGGCGTCATTTTTCAGTTCTGCTGAAACTGACAGCGAGACGACGTGTCCTTTATAAGACATGACATGTCTTATGCAATAACTAAAGCTTGGGTCAAGTTCTGTAAAGCGACACAGAGTGTTTTTAATAAGACATGACGTGTCTTTAATAAGACACGATGTGTCTTTATTAAAACACAACATTTTTCTGCAAATCTGGAGTTTTGCATTTAGTTTCTAGACTAAGACACGGGGTGTCTTTTATAAGACACGACGTATCTTTTTAATACATGGCGTGTCAATGGCTATTCTGGGCTGCTGTGTATTCTTCTTATAACTTTCAGCGTGTAGGGCAGATTTACATGCCGTAAAAAGTGGTATTCACACAGTTTCGAACCCCGTAACATGTAGATACTTGAGGAGTGATCCAATAAGTGATAATATGATATATTACTCATCATTTTAATACAAAATATAGTACCTACAATCCAAACCATGAGACAAGTAAGAATAGCTAAAAATATAGAATCTAGCATGAATGAGAGTGATAATTGAGTCAAAACAACATGGATATGCAACCAAACATGATCCAAAAGATGATATGATTTGTGCACATCAAATCCCCCTAATCTTAAACCATTGCTTGTCCTCAAGTAAAAAGAGCATAGAAACACAAATGAAAAATTGTCAAGTTCATGCATAGATCAAATGAAAAAAAAGATATGTATAAGACCAAGCCAACCATGATCAAAATGTTTATAATCATAGACATCAATTCAACTTAAACACCTAAGAAAGATTTTTCTAGTTCAGCAAGAGTGGTCACAATTAAATTAATCAATCAGTTAAATAACTCTAGTAGATTTTGGATGACCAAGCCAAACAATTAGTGGATGTGCAACTCAAACTCTCAGCTATTAAGGATACAAATGATGAAATATTAGTTAAAATTAACAATTTTAGTTGTACTCTCCTTCTTTCCAAATATGATGTGACAATAGATTATATGTTTCGGCACTCAGCTACTAATGTAGGCTTATGCACATGTGGATTGTTGGTTGGGGTATTTTACCCTCTTTTAAGACATACCGCCTAACCATCGTGGCCAGATCCGACTTACACTAGGCTAGCATGATATGTGGGTGGTTTAGCCATCTTTTATGGAGTATGAGGATGAAATAAGCTAAAAGAAATTAAAAAAAAAATCCATAACATAGGAGAGTCAACTAAATTGCAACATTACTAGATTTCATTCATTTGTTTTTATTTTTTTCCACTGAAAGAGTGGCTAAAAATACACTAAGAGCTTGGCAAGGGCATCCCATATTCTAAATAATGTTGTAAAGTTGATTTACTCACAAAAATTGAAACCATTACATATTTTAAGCAATCAAGGATGTGAAAGATGAATGTTCATGCTAGAAGCATAAACCAGAGTTAAGCACATGTTGATGGCCAAAAGGTTTCATTTGTTTAATGTATGCCTTTTACAATTTCTCCAAATGATATTTCTCATCAAAAGAGGACAATCAGTTAAGCATAGGAGTTCTATCTACATATAAAAGATAAACCTCATATCATACTAGATTTTCCACCAGAAGCACAGAACTAAAAACAACAACTAAGAAAAAGATGATAAAAGGGAAATAAAACTACACTACTGATCGTCCTAAATCGCGCATCCAAAAAGTGGAGGCAGATTTGAAGTAGTCGGACTTTTACATTTATAACCCGAAACCTTCTAGGCCCTCACAACTTTGTTTACGGGGTCGAAGTAGATATACGGGGTCGAACACAGGGACAAGGGTGGTAGTGTTGAGAACACAAAATCGACACGTTACACTCCGGCAAGGGTAAAGAGATGGTAAAATTCCCAAAGAGAACGGCAGGATAAGACCGATAGAACAAAAGAAATCTATCTCCAACTGGAGCTACGAGGAAAAATTAAGGTTTTAAGCATTTATCAGTTTTTAGGGATTTTCATGCAACGGAAACAGAGAGATAATACTAGCGCTAAAGTAAGGAACGAAGGAGAAAACTTCAGTAAAACAAGCGGCATCAGAAACATCATGTACCCCTCCTCTCGAAGTGGGTACCTCTAACCAAGCGTCAACACCCCTCTCAAGGTTGCTGGGCTTAAATTAGAGTGGAAAGGTTACTAAAGCAACTCCGATTCCAGGAACTCTCGTACTCCAGTATCGGACCAAACACTAGAGCCACAACACCTCTCTCAAGGCTGTTGCAACGGGAAAACACGATTCGGTAGCTAATAGAAAAGCGATCCAAGCGTACAAGCTAGAGTTTAGATGTTAAACATAGCAATCTTCCAACAAAGGTACCAAACATAAAGAAACGGATGATTAAAACTCTTCTATTTCCATAAACATATAAGGGTCTGATTACATTGCATAAGATAAAGGAAGTAAATGACTGAAATGATAAAGATAAATGTCGCCTTCTTGATTTAGAAGGTCGACAGACAGCAGCCGACTCTCCAGCCCGATACCGGGCAGGAGCCCCACCCGATACGCCCGTATCGGGTGGCACACCCTCTCAGGCGACACGCTCATGACGGGTAGACGTATCACGTGGGGCGCCCTTGCCTGATATGATCATGTCGGACGACACCCTCTCGGGCGACACACCGTGACAGACGATACATATCGGGGTTCGATGTCGTGTCGGGCTTGGAGTGTCACTTTAAGTATCAGTCACTTGTATCAGGTATCCTTGTTGGCCGATATCGGCCTGTAGTGGTGCCCGGAATGGCCCTAAGTGAACCATTCCCTCCCTCTCGGGACGGGGAAGTGCTCACCTAGAATCGCCCGACACAACCTCTGAGGCACGATACACTAGCTCCTGAAGCTTTTCTGAGTTGGATTGCGTAAGGTTCCGACCTTTCCCATCGGAGTCCTGTAGTTGCTATTTATAGGCAGCGGTTGGAGGAAGTTATGGTGCTCCAGTCGCCACGTGTTCTTCATCAGGTATTGCGGCCTTTAGGGGCACCCTATATGCGTATCGCCTGGCACAAAGATTTTGGGCTGTCAGTCATCACGACGAGTGGCACCTGCCGGTGGGTGGCATGTATCGTGACACGCTACAGTCGTGGCGAGTCTGGCTCCCTGTCAGGTAAAAAGGCATATTGCTCATCTGCTTGCTCTTATGCGGAACCCTTCTGTCACACGTCAGTGTATCGCACTACCCTATCGGGCAGCGAGCGTATCGGTCAACTTCCTGGGGAAAAGGGCCGATGCAGGTAGAACACGTTTATGGGCCGGGATGAGCCTTTTCGATGATAAATGAGTAAAAAATGGAGGAAAACTCTGCAAAAGATGGAAATATTGGGTTAAGAGCGTAGCATGGCCTGTTATTGCAAAAATACATATAAACAGAGAGGAAAATAGTTTAAAAGGGCAGTTTTGATAACAAAATAACAGTCAAAAACATCACAAAATTTGGTGTTATCAACTCCCCCAAACTTAGCATTTTGATTGTCCTCAATCAATATTTAAACTTTATTTTGTGATGCTTCTTCTTGACCGGTATAGTTTTTAGACCATGGGTTAGAGCGAGAATTGAGGTGTCTTTCTAAGAATACGGCCCGGTCACGAACAACAAAATTTATTTTCTCCTACCTTATTTAAGCAAAATTTTTCTCCACAGCTTCAGTGAGACTTAGGTGCATGATTTCAAAGTTAGCTTTCACACCAGCCAGCTTTTGGGGAAAGAAAGTTGTGTGTTTGGGTAGGCTTAAGGCTTTTTTTTGGGTTTTTCTTGTTTCCCATCAGTCCATCCAAGTACGGGTCCGTTAAAGGGCAAGTGGTCCCTGCAGTCCAAGCCAGTTGGCTTTAGAGCAGTGATTTCACATCCTACGTACCACTGCCCCGGATCTACCATGCCTAAAGATGGGTACTTTTGGAAAACAAGTGTGTATATATATTTTTTTCTTTTTTTCATTTGGCACAACTCTCATGCTTTTATTCACTCTCATAAGGTTATTATCTCTTTTTGGGATTTTTGTTGGGTAAGGGAAAACAAGATGAATTTTGTTGTTGTTTGGGCAGCTTTTTCCATCTGCATACACGTCTCTTAGCTGTTGCAAGATTATATTTCGCAATTTTTGGCGTGGAAAGTTGTAGTCTTTTGTTGTTTGAGGCTGCATTGTCAGAAAGTCATAACAAAATTTGCATCTCCTTGGGCACATAGAAAACAGACTGGAAAGAAGTCGTATCAGGTTTTTACTATATAGTGTCTTTGTACATATGTAAGGAGACAAAATAAGCAAAATAAGCAAAAAAAATTTCAAAATTTTTATATGAGCATGTATATGTACACATGATATAGGAGAAAAACAAAAGAAAAAAGGTGGAGTCTGAAATTTTTTGAATTTTTGTACCTCCCTCACTGGTACATGGTACCCCCCAAACTTACTCCACACTCTGTCCCAGAGCTGTGAAGTGGATAAGGTAGGGTAATGTTACCCCAGTGAGGGTTAGCTGGTGAGCGCGCCTGCGCCAGATAGAAGATCCCACACATATTCTCCCCATTTGCTGTGGTAATCAATGTGGTGGAGCTGGTTAGGCATCGATTCATTCGATATCCATTCCAACACGAAGATGCCGCAGTCATTGGATAAGGGAATCTATTGTGGACTGCGGTGGTAGAACTGAAGCTCGTGCCATTTGGATGCTGCTGTGTCTAGGAATGGTTATATCAACGCCACCACATCCTTGTAGTATTTTCGTACTAGGTGCTCGAGGGAGGTCAACGCTGTTGATGTACACTGCACTGGGTGATCTTTGTTGCTATTTGAGCTGTTGTAGAAGATTCCTGCTCGTTGGCGAGTGTACATCATCAGGAGCGTCCAGTGGTTGTAGTGCAAGATGGGTAGGAAGATAGTCCGTGGAACCCTGCTCTCCAACTCTGCCAGAAATTCTTGCTTTGCTCCTGTTTCATCGGCAAGGCAGATGTCATTGAACAACATTGGATGAGCTATGTATGCGTGTTCGAACCTTGGTTGTAGTGTTTGGATGTAGGCGGCCGCCACAAATACTGCCAAGCATCCTCCATCTTTGACCATGTCCCGTAAGTCATCAACCGGGACTATGACATTGCCTGCCTCGTAGATGACATCCGCCGGGTAGAATAAGCTAATTTCAGAAGAATTTCGTTGACCTTCTCCTATGTGAGTGTAGCACACAAGAATCGGTCAAAATTGTTGATCAGTCCTTCTGCAGTTTCAGGCGAAGTAGGGTCTTCAAATCTGTGCACTTTTCACATGATCTCCAACTGCTTTCCTGCCCCGT
Source organism: Alisma plantago-aquatica (assembly GCA_963693085.1). Classification (NCBI taxonomy): domain Eukaryota; kingdom Viridiplantae; phylum Streptophyta; class Magnoliopsida; order Alismatales; family Alismataceae; genus Alisma; species Alisma plantago-aquatica. Next base: position 131,488,396 of record OY856413.1, on the reverse strand, counting down.
AGGTGTCAGTCTCCATCTTAGCTTCCTTCTCAAGAGTGTTGCTGGGTTGCGAAGATGCGTCTTCTAGGTCACTGTCCAGAAGCCTCTCTGGTATACCCACATCTAGGAAATAACGCTTGTCCTTGATCAGCAACAGTGCATATATGCTTCTGAGCTGGTAGAAGTTTTGGCTCTGGAGTTGTCTTAAGTACCCAAAGACATGTATCATCTCCATGGCTCGCAGGACTATAAAGGCACTGTTTCCACTTCCCTCTTCCTCTTGGATAGGTAAGTCCCTCAGTGTGAAGAAATTCCAGACACCACCGTGACGTTGGGTTCCACTCTTGATAACACGGTGGAGGCGCAGTGGGAGTAGCCTCAGAAGTTTGTCTTCGGGGTGTACAAAAGTGTTGCCTATGCGCGGGACCTCTTTGTTGCAGCAGCTGAGTAGTTGAACATCGTGACTGCGGAGGTCAGCAACGCACAAGAACCAATTCTTTCGATGTTTATAGGGAGCCAACACAAGGTTTGGGTTGTGCTCTTCAATGTGCTTCAGCATACTGGCCACCTGTGTAGATTCATACAAACCCTTCATTAGTCTTCTCTCCAAGGTCGGGGTGGCATTGTAGATCGTCTGTCGGCCTGTCCTAACACCTACGTTATCTATCACGGTGCCTTGTAGGACCCTGAACAGTTTCTTTCCAACGACGGCTGGGGAGTGGAATATGCTTCTTAGTGCTCCCCGTTGCACTAAGAAATAGCTGTCACTCCAGATGACTTCTTCTTCGTGTGACCTAAAGACCTTATTCAGCAGCTTCTGGTCCCTGATCGTCAGGTATCTGATGGCTCTTCTGTCGAAGTCTGTCATCTCGAAGGAAGGTATCTCCGACGGCACAGAGAATGCATCTGCCGTCGAGTTTCTTCCTCTGGGGGGTGTCTTTGGTTGGCAGCGCAGATGTCCCCCCCCTTCTCCCTCCGACTCGTCAGAAGAATCTTCCCCGATGCTGACAGATTCGTCGTTGTCTTCGAATTCATTTAGGGAGGCGGAGTGAGTGAAGTCTTCAATGCCTCGGGAGCTCTCCTCTCCTGCTGGAGATTCTGTGGCAGGCTTATGCGTCATCTCTTTTTCGAGCGTTGTAGAAGGCCCGCTGGAGGAGGAAGATGACGATGATCCCGACGAGGCTGCCGATGAGGGGGGTGGAGAGCCTGATCCAGGAGGCGACGGAGACCTTCTCGGCTGCCTTGGGCGCGGATGGTCATCCCCCTATTAAGTCTTTCCTCGATCACGTCAAGGCACTGGAGGGCCTGCTGAAGCGTTGCATTGAATACCTCTAGTTGGTCAGGAAGTCCAACTAGAGTTAGCAGCGCCTGTTCCTGGTCATTTATCTTCTGCTGGAAAAAAGAAAACTTACGGGCTAGAGAAGTAAATGTAGCTGAGTGGCTTTCTGTTACCTCCCGCAAGTATTCGAATTCGTGCCCCAACATTTTTCTGAGCGACGGAGGGGTTCCTGCAGATCTCCCTCTCATCCCCGTGATACCTCTCTCGCACGAGGGTCTACCTAACGAGGTAGATCCTATCTCGATTGTTCGTGAGGCGGACGCTGTTGGGCGAGGCATCAACACTCTTGCAGCCGTCACTGTCTTGCCTTCTTATCGTGGTTGAGATGGCCGCGGTGTGGGTGGATGCTGCTCCACCTCTACATCGTCGGCGATCTCGTCAGCAGCTGCTATAGGAGATACCGGCGTCGGTGGCAGTGTTAGCAGTGCAGCTCCAAGCTCCATCTCGAGGATCTCGGCAAACACCCTATCATCAGTATCCTAATGTACCTCTTCGTCTGCCTCTAAAGGCACTACAGAAATTTCGGGGGCTGCAGCCGTCTCTTCCGCGGCAGCTCCCGTGGTTGTTGCCTCGACGACCTCAACGATCGCCGATTCTTCTTTAGCCACAACAGGTGTTGTTGTGATTGTGGCTGGTATGGTAGGAGCGACGACAACTCTATCATCTACTGTCGTCGGTGGCTCTGGATTGGCGGTTGGCTCGGCAAAGGCCGTTGACGCTTTGTCCTACCTTGGGTCGAGCAGAATCGGTTCTCTTCTCGCAGCTGCCTCCTCTTGAATTCTGGTGGTGGCGGCGTAAGCGGCGTCCACCGCCACAACTTCTATTTCTTCGGCGGTGAAGACCAGTTTTTCTGTGTCGTAGGTGGTGTAGCGAGGGAGTGGAAGGAGGGTATTCATCCTTGCAAACTTGTAGAAATAGCATCTCCCCTCCTTATTTATAATACTGACCCTCATGAGGTACTTGAGGTCGATCATCTCGTCGCCCCTTGTCCTCGAAAAACTGCGCGGCTCTTGTGGGTACCCAAACCCAGCCGTGATCAGGTTGATGATGCCACCCATGTAGTATTCCTTGGTGGCATCCTTTATTGGGTGAAGCCTGTTCAGTAGAAACTGTCCAAGGTTGATCACTCTGCCCTCCATCATGTGCCACATGACGTGGAGTTCTTCAGTGTAAATGTTGCTGGACTCGTTCTTGCTGAACAGTAGGCATGCCACCAGCTTGTGCACTATTCTCCAGAAACATGAGTGCACCGCTGCCACCTTGCTTCCCGGCTTGAACGAGGTTTCTTCGGTCAGCCTTTTCCAGAGCTCCACAGGATTGAACCCGTCTCCTTCGGTGATCCTTTCACCGTTATTTAACAGCTTCTCCTCCTCCTCACTGGAAGAGAAGATCTTGTTGAGAAGCTTTTCGAAGATGACGTGCTCCGAATTGTACATCCGCCCCTGCAGTCTGTCTGCTCTGCCATATTCTTCAATTTCCTCAGCAGTATTCTTCACCTGGCGGAGAGATGACATGAACTCCCTCGTGAGTTCGGTGTAGGAGGCAGAACGGCTGAGGCAGATCTTCCTCAGTCCTGCCGCGGCGAGGACGCTCTCCAGTCTTCCAAAAATACCTAGCTGAATGAAAGAAGACTGGTGGCAGAATCTGCTCGGCATGTAGAGCTTGGTCTCCAGTTCTGCATACCGGCATCCATGCTCGTCATCTCTCGGCACGAACCTTCCTGGCGTGTGATCCAGGGGTTCTGCCACTGCGATTGGAGCTGTTGTTGGAGTCGCCACTTCTCCCGTTCTTGTTCTTTTTTCAGCGGTTGATGGCCCAACCGCCTCTGGATTTAGGCGCTTCTGCCCGAGTGTTGTCGCTTCAGCTGCGGCCTCGGTGTCGATTCTTCTTTCATGTTCGTCAACTCGAACGACAGTTTGCTTTGTACGGGCCATTTATGTTAGCATAAAAAAATTTCATTGATCAATTTAAATGTGTCGATATTAATGTAGGCAGGAACTAAAATTTGATACCGACATTTTAAAAGAAAATAGAAAATATGATAAAAGTTGGCCCGATACAACATTACTCGACACCACTATATCGGGCGATACATAGCTTTTAAAGATGTAGGCCCGTGCCCGATACGAGGTGAAGGTATCGTTCATCATGTCGAAAGAACATCTGAGAACAAGATGATACAGAGGAAACTGCGCATCAGGTTCGTCGCCCGACATGGGTGTGTCGGGCGATACGGTTGTGAGAAACAAAGCGCTCGATAAGGTCTTCTTGATAGAAAAACAACGTGTTGCCCGAAAACAAAACAAGCGAGACATCACATGGAGGGTGACACATTTATCACCCGACATGGCGTATCAGGAAACGCGTGCTAAAGGTGTGTCGCGCGATGCACGTGTCGGGTGATACAAGGAAACTCAGCCAAACCCGTTGGTCCGATATGTTATGCGCGATAGGAAGGTCGTGTCGGGCTAGCCAGGATGATACGGTTGTCGGGCTATACCTTTGCTATTTTCTTAGGTTATCTACGTGACACAAGAGCAGAAGAGGGATGCACGGCATGGGAGCAAACGAAGGAAATCACAACACGATATGGGTAGGTGAAATAGTAAAGGCAGTAGCCCGACACGGTAAAACCTCTGCGCTATATATAGCGATCCCAACCGGGGGTAAAACAGGTAATTCCAGGATGCTCGTTGGCCGTTGGGACAAGTCTTTCCCAAGACGGGCAGTCCATCTGTCGACACAAGGGTTATTACTTATCTTGCAAGATACTGGTGCCCGCCGCCCAGGCATGTCATCCGTCACGACCGTTACGATTCCCAAAATACCATCGCCCGATATGAGCGCGTTCAGAGCGCCGGTTGAGCTGCTGCCCGACACGAAAACTTCAGAACAAAATCAAGGTGAAAAACTTAAAAACAAAGAAGAGAAAAGGCGGTTGATGAGTAAAACATCATTGACCAAGGTTAAGATCCCGGCCTCAGATAGTATTACCCATCTCAGTCCATGAAACAGAGCAGTGGCCCATAAAAAAAAAGAGTCAGCGCAAGTGCGCATGTGCTGACTTGGGCCTTATTACAGTCCAAATGTTTGTTTTGTAGGAAAGTAAATTGCATCCTATTCTAGGAAAGAAAAGAAAGCTCAGGATGCCTCCCGAGAAGCGCTGTAGTTTTTGTCTCCAGCTTGATGGTTCCAGCTTCTTCACTCTTTAGCCTCTAGCATCATCCATCTCTTGCAACTCTATCCCTGTCTCTCTCGATCACAGCCCTGCCTTCTTGGCAGTTTCAGTGTTGGACGATATTTTGCCTGAGGGATTCTTTATTAATTCGGCTATCTGAGCTAATTGCTAATCAATCTGGCATTTATGCGCCTGCATATCCGCCATCTGGACCTGCAACGAGTTCAGAACACCCGAATTTGAAAGCGCACTCTGCGCTAACTGGTTATTAATTGTGTCCTGTCTTTTTACAAAATCAAACAATTGTCCGATCACATCTGATTGGTTTGGAACCTTGTCCTTTCCCTGCTCCTTGGCTGATCCTTGGTATTTAACTTGCCCCTGAAAGTTTCCTTTGTTTGACTGGAAGGGGGTGTTTTTGACGAATTGACTTTGTCCTCCCCTTTTCTCGAAGGCTTGAGGTGACTTGGAGGAAGTATGTAGCTGATGTGAATTCTCAACTACATCCTTGTTGCCATAACTGAAACCGGGACGGTCCGGCCTTTTGAAGTTAACAAAAGAGACATTCTCAGTCTCCTCATCCTCAGTTTCAGTATCGCTCGATGTGTCGGGTCGGGTGTAGATGCATATATCTACCCCGTGTCCTCCCTCTCCACAGGTAACACACTTGATAACTTTCTCGAATTGCTTCTTTCCCTTCCCACTGGACTCTTTCAGCTACTTCATATCAGTGGCGATCCTCTGGATCTGAGAAGTGATGGTCTCCAGATCCTTGGATTCAAAAGAGGGTCCTTCACCAGCCTTCTTAGCTTGTCCCCTGTCGGTTCTATCATAGTCAGTGCCGGCTTGCAGCTCGGCCATGTTTTTGATGATCCTCTCGGACTTGCTCGGCTTCTTTCCCAGAAAGTCACTTCCTACTGTTGGATTCAGTGAAACTCTTTCCTCGGGGGTTAAACCATTATAGAAGGTGATGACTAAGAAACCTTTCTTGTAATTGTGATGAGGGCAGTCCCTCTGATATTCCTGATATCTTTCCCAAGCGTCGTGGAGGTTCTCGTTCGGCTTTTGCATGAAGGAAGTTATCATTTGTCTGTTACGCACGGTCTTCTCAGTTGGATAGAACTTGTTCATGAAGGCATCCGCCATCGCTCCCCATCCATTCAGGGCTTGGTGGGGAAGCCCCAGATACCATGTTAGAGCCTTATCTTCCAAAGAGAAGATGAAGCCCTTGCAGTAGATTACCTCCTGGGGAACCCCCCACATCTTGATGGTGTCGCAGATATTTTTGAAAGCATCCAAGTGGTGGTAGGGATTATCATTCTTAGAATTCCCTCTAAAGCTTTTATTTTGAATCATGGAGATTACCGATGGCTTGAGCTCGAAATTGGTGGCGTTGAATCGTGGAATGATGATAGGGCATTGGGAATTGTTAGCCTTTGAGGAGGCTAACTCCCTCAGAGTCTTTTCTTCTTCTTCTGAATCATCGCTGTCGCTGCCTCCCTAGCACTGTTCCTGATTATTGTGGTTCCTCCTGTGCCTTTGGTGATGATGGCGTCTATCCTGGCGATGATCTTCCTTGAATGGCTCCATTTCTGGATCTTCAGGCTGATCATTGCCATCGTAGCGGTCGTTATCTTCCGGTGGGGGCGCGTGAGGTCTGGCCCTCCCTTGGCGTTCACCTTCTGAAAGGGGTTGTTCAACACACGACGGCATGTTTGATGGTGTCGGTGCTCAGGTTAGCTGAAGGTCTTCCCTCTGAGTACCTGAGCATCGTGTAATAATCAAATTAGAAAATCTGTCATCAATAATATGAATTATTCATTTCAGGCAAATAATAATAATAATAATAATGAAAGGAGAAAAAAAGAGTGTTGTCAAGCTTATTTCTAAGTTTGAGGCACTGGAGTGTAGTTAGTGGATTCAGATTCGTCAACAGTACTGTTTTGCCTTATCCCCGGCAACGGCGCCAAAAAGTTGACCAACCTAAATCGCGCGTCCAAAAAGTGGAGGCGGATTTGAAGTAGTCGGACTTTTACATTTATAACCCGAAACCTTCTAGGCCCCCACAACTTTGTTTACGGGGTCGAAGTAGATATACGGGGTCGAACACAGGGACAAGGGTGGTAGTATTGAGAACACATAATCGACAGGTTACACTCCATCAAGGGTAAAGAGATGGTAAAATTCCCAAAGAGAATAACAGGATAAGACCGATAGAATAAAAGAAATCTATCTCCAACTGGAGCTATGAGGAAAAATTAAGGTTTTAAGCATTTATCAGTTTTTAGGGATTTTTGTGCAACGGAAACAGAGAGATAATACTAGCGCTAAAGTAAGGAACAAAGGAGAAAACTTCAGTAAAACAAGCGGCATCAGAAACATCCTGTACCCCTCCTCTCGAAGAGGGTACCTCTAACCAAGCGTCAACACCCCTCTCGAGGTTGCTGGGCTTAAATTAGAGTGGAAAGGTTACTAAAGAAAATCCGATTCCGGGCACTCTCGTACTCCAGTATCAGACCAAACACTAGAGCCACAACACCTCTCTGAAGGCTGTTGCAACGGGAAAACACGATTCGGTAGCTAATCGAAACGCGATCCAAGCATACAAGCTAGAGTTCAGATGTTAAACATAGCAATCATCCAACAAAGGTACCAAACATAAAGCAACGGATGATTAAAACTCTTCTATTTCCATAAACATATAAGGGTCTGATTACATTGCATAAGATAAAGGAAGTAAATGACTGAAATGATAAAGATAAATATCGCCTTCTTGATTTATAAGGTTGACAGACAGCAGCCGACTCTCCAGCCCGATACCGGGCAGGAGCCCCGCCCAATACACCCATGTTGGGCGGCACACCCTCTCAGGCGACACGCTCATGACGGGTAGACGTATCACGCGGGGCGCCCTTACCCGATACGATCATGTCGGGCAACACCCTCTCAGGCGACATGCTGTGACAGACGATACGTATCGGGGTTCTGTATCGTGTCGGGCTTGGAGTGTCGCTTTAAGTATCAGTCACTTGTATTGGGTATCCTTGTTGGCCGATATCGGCCTGCAGTGGTACCCAGGACGACTCTAAGTGAACCATTCCCTCCCTCTTAGGATGGGGAAGTGCTCACCTAGAATCGCGCGGCACAACCGCCGAGGCATGATACACTAGCTCCTGAAGCTTTCCTGAGTTGGATTGCGCAAGGTTCCGACCTTTCCCATCGGAGTCCTATAACTGCTATTTATAGGCAGCGATTGGAGGAACTTATGGTGCTCTGGTTGCCACGTGTTCTTCATCAGCTATTGCGGCCTTTAGGGGTGCCCGATACGCGTGTCGCCCGGAACAAAGATGTCGGGCTGTCGGTCATTGCGACGAGTGGCGTCTGTCGGTGGGTGGCCTATATCGCGACACACTACAGTCATGACGAGTCTGGCTCCCTGTCAGGTAAAAAGGCGTATCGCTCATCCGCTTCCTCTTGTGCGGCACCCTTCTGTCGTGCGTCAGTGTATCGCGCTACCCTATCGGGCAGCGAACATATCGGTCGACTTCCTGGGGAAAAAGGCCGATGCAGGTAGAACACGTTTATGGGTCGGGACGAGCCTTTTTGATGATAAATGAGTCAAAAATGGAGGAAAACTCTGCAAAAGATGGAAATATTGGGTTAAGAGCGTAGCGTGGCCTGTTATTGCAAAAGTACATATAAAAAGAGAGGAAAATAGTTTAAAAGGGCAGTTTTGATAACAAAATAACAGTAAAAAACATCACAAAATTTGGTGTTATCAACTACTAGACGGTTGCTCACCCCATAAGCTTGAAATTTGCAGTGTCCTCACTACATATAACAAACTCAAGAGGATTTCAATCGGATACCTATCATGGTGAATGATGAAGATGGAGGTCCATTGCTTTGATTTGAGGCTGGAAATTGTTGTGCTAAAGATTGATGTCTCCTTGCAAATATGTCCTTCATTTGGGGCAAGCAAAAGCAGCTATGATCTGCAGCAAGAATAGTCTTTTGTACTCCAATACTAATTGTCTTTTCGTTCTCCTTTGAAGCATCATCAAAATATGAGTTGGGAAAAGTGTTCTCATTATAAACCAATGTGTCATCTAGAGTGTGAGGAGGAAGGACATGTGGCTTGCTTAAAGAATCTAAAAGTAGATCATGTTTTGTAGATTTCTCCCCTTGATTTGCAGCTTCATAATCATCATAGGTATCAACATCATCATACCTTGAAGGATATACTTCTATGACAACACCATTCTTCAATGTCACCAACCTAAAATATGTAGGATCCATCTCCGGTGGACTAGGCAAGAAAGGTGGAAATGCTTCTTTGCTAGAAAGAGCTTATTGGGAAATTTGTTTCTCCAAGATGTGTGCATGAGTGGAAATATTGTCCACCTTAGAAGGGAGTTGGAAAATGGAACCCTTCATTTATTTTCTTTGTTGATGGAACTCCTCATTTTGCTGCATTTGAGTTGAAATAAATGTTGCAAGCATGCACTCTAATGTAGAAGTTACTTGTGGTTTTTGTTGCTGAATGAAATTCGGGTTCACATTGTTGTAGAAGCCCGGTGGAGTTTAGCCCATTGGAGAATAAATATAAGAAGCATAACATGTAGAAGATGAGTGTCTAAGCAACCCACATGCATCACAAATAATATTGGATACTTGAAATGACTGTGTGCTTAGCTTCTCAAACCTTTGTGATAAAGTGTCTAGCTTTGCTGCAATTATGTCTATAGCACCAACTGCGTGATCTTCCACTTGCATTCCGGAAGCAGTATGTGAAAAGGATGGGTGGTAGCTTGTAGCCAGACTCCATTGGCAATGATTTTCTACCATATCTTCAATAATAGCATAGGCTTCTCCATAAGATTTTTTCATTAGAGCTCCATTTGTAGCTGCATCTATAGACATCCTTGTATTATAGCACAAACCATTATAGAAAGATTGCAATTGTGACAACCCCAATTTCTACATACTTTCCTTAGTGACATATACAGATATGCGTGCACTCATATCTATAAATGTCAAAAGCGAAAATAATAGAAATCAAGATAGTCAACTAAAAACAGAGATAAGCCAAGATTATGTTCACATCATTAGTGATAGCCACACAACACTTCATTCATTGATAAAAGATAAAGTCATACATAATAATACTTGAGAAAGGAGAAGAATAAGTCTATGAAAAAGGAAATGCGATTATTACATAGGATCTATAGTATCCTATTACATCATCTAGAAGAATGAAAACTATCTAACTGAAATGAATATGATGACAAGTGGAAATCTATCTAATGTTATCCTCCATGATCATTATTTAGTGGCTTCAGGTACTTTGATGTGCTTCATATATTGTCAATTGTTCCTTGTACCTAGAAAATATGAGAAAAAATACATCAACAAAGTTGGTACGTGGAATTAAAAGCTATACCATGCTGGTATATAAAATACTCAAAATTGGAGAAAGAGAATGAAAACGTTATTTAAAGGTAGAAAATCAGGAAACCCCAAGTTATTATCCTTATTTAGAATGAATATGCATTACTATGGTGGACTTAGCACAATCATAAATATGGGGCCCTATCCCTGTGTACCTTGTACCATTAGGGATCTCCCTGCGTACCTTGTACCATTAGGGAGGTGCTAGTCAACATTAATGCTTTCCCTCTCTAATAGGGAGATTAATGAGCACCACTAGTAACTACATTTCACTTATATTCAATTATGTTCCTTTTATGTTCAAGGCGGTAAATCATCAACTATTCATAAATATACACATCCATCAATGTATGTCAATTTCATGCAAACAATTACATATATTTAGCATCCAACAAAATATAATCATATAATTATATCCACGTACCTTTAATTCTCAGATCTGGATTCCACAAGTCTTAGATTATGAGACAGATAGTAGATTACCCTGAAATATAAACAAAACCTAAAGTTACCATGGATTCTCATTATTCCACATTAGGGTTTCTTAGTAGGGTTTAGGTCATTTGGGATATCATTTTTAGGATACATGTGATTCGAGAGGTCAGAGTTGGGTTCTAAGGTCAGGGTTAATCAAAATCATTTCAGGGACAATTAATAGTTAGGGTTTGACATAAAGTTGTGTAAAGTATACATTAGGAAAGGAGGAAATTGGAAATTAGGGTTTTTCATCATTGTTGGATCAACTATCCTTCTTGGATATGATTTCGGGTAACATGGTGTTTAGAACCCTAATTAGGGTTTAATCTGTTCCCAAGGCAGATTGGAAACCAGTAATGACCATTATTACAATATATATATATATATATATATATATATATTAAGGGGTCATTAGGTATGTAGGCCATACTTTCAGAGAAGGAATCAGATCTAGATCCTGGGATTATTTTATTTAAATATATTTCATTTTTCTGATGAAAATGATATATAGGTTCGATATATTTCAATATTCTTATCATTTTCTAGGGTTTCTCTAAAATCTAACCAGTCAGGCAATTTCTAAGGAAATAAACAAATAGAAAAAAAAGAAAAGGGGTCGCTGGTCTCGCGGATCAGAAGAGGGATCTGGCTACGCGGATCCTCTCCTTAACCCGCGAGCCAACCTCATTCAATCGGGTCAAGACTGAGGTAAAGGACGTAAATGCCCCTTTGGGGGTTTGCTTAGCATCGTGACAGGTTAGGGAAGATTAGTAACTCCGCCTCCTCGATTGTTTTCCTCACGCGCGCAGAAGCGATGGTCGGGCAATGGAACAGAAGGAAAGGGAAGCAGCTCGGGCTGGCTAGGGGGTGTCTGGGGGTGTGAGGATGGGCGGATCCTCTTCGCGAGTTTCCCTCAAGTTCAGTGAGCTCAGCAGATCGATCAGAGGTGGTCTGGGCGTCGTATTCTGATCAAACCAGGTTGAAAACAAATTGAAGAGTGGAGTTGAGGTTTACCTGCCCTTAGGTTGGATTGAGGGAGTCAGAAGCTTCGCGGAGGTCTACTGATGCGTTTGCGATCTTCCCGCAGCTCAGAGATGGCTCCAACCTCGCCGACAGTGGAGCTTTTAGAGCTCAGCTGCGAGGCTTGTCGACCCAGGCCTCTGGACCTTCGCTGCTCCAACCGAAGGTGCTCCTCGACTCGCCAAGATCCCTGGATGGTGTAGCCGCACCCAATTGGATGGAGGGTGCCACCAGAGTGAGGGGGAAGTCGAAGTCAGGTGAGGTGGAGGTGCTTGAGGTCGGGGAGATGGAGGCGAGGTCTGGTGAAATTGGTAGTGCGGAATGATTAAAGGGGGGTCAGAGAAGCTTGAGGGAGCTTTTTATAGACAAGAGGTGAAGTAAAGGGCTAAGCCCTAATTCATACGTCGCCGCCAGTGAGAGGTGTGAGGGCTCGGGAGGTTGTTCTCCCTGATCCGGGGGAGATGGGTGACGTGGTAAGGATCGTTGAGCTCGGTTTGAGGAGAGGAGTTATTCCTCCAAAGATCTCGCGGTGACGAGGCGAGGTTCGGGCGTGAGGGTCGTTGGAGGAGTCGCAGTTCAGCTACCGGCGGGGGCCGAGTCTTTCGGAGGTTAGAGATGACTTGACAGTCGTCGGATCTTCGCGCGTTCTGTGATCGACCGATACGATGGTGGGGATTACCCCCCCCCCCCTTTAATTGAACCGTGCCCAAGGCCAACAGCAAGGCTGTGTGACACATTAATATCAAATAGAAATGGAACTTACGTCATAGGTATTAATAGATGACTTAAAAGACATAAAATTCAATTGTGAATAACTCATGATTGGTATGTCCAATTTTAATAAGATTTTAGGAATAGCTTTATAATGGTATGATGTAGCTATGGTGCAAGATTGGAGTCAAAATTTGATTATTGACTATGTCAATTGACTAAATGTCATAATGCTTGTATTATTGACTTTATGTATTATTATGGATGATCTTAAGTGAAATTGATATTCCATTTAATCAATTTAGTGAGAGAGAGAGATGATTGAGGGCATAATTGGAATAATTAAAATTGTAAGAGAGAGGAACTAAATAATGTATATGTAAATACTCACTCTGTCACATTCTCCCCTCCTTTTTAAGAATTTTGTCCCCAAAATTCAAGCAACCTGAAAAAGATATGAATACTTCTTCTCGACCTCGGTCTTTAGTTCCCAGGTGGCATCTGTTTCATCATGGTGGCTCCATAGAACCTTCACCATTTCAATATGACGATTATTGCGAAGCTCCTTTGACTTGAAGTCGAGAATTTTGACTGGGGATTCAACATATGATAGATCATCCTTCAATTCGAGAGGCTCATGATTCAAGATATGACTAGAATCCTTGACGTAGGGCTTCAGATTAGATACATGAACCACATTATGCATGGCACTATACTGAGGTGGCAAAGCAAGACGATAGGCACATTCACCAACCCTTTCTAGAATCTCGAAGGGTCCAACATAACGAGGACTGAGCTTTCCTTCGTTCTTGGCCAAAGCTCGAATAGGCCGAATCTTCAGAAAAACATGGTCACCTTCCTTGAACTGTCGTTCCTGATGATGAGCATCTGCATAAGACTTCTGCCTATCCTGCGCGCGCTTCATCCTCTACCTAATTAGAGCAACCTTATCAGTATACAACTGTATCTCCTCGGATTTCATCAAGGTATGTTCTCTGACATCGTCCCAGTGTAATGGTGATCTGCATGGTCGGCCATAAAGAGCTTCATAGGGAGGCATCCCAATGCTTTCCTGATAGCTATTATTATAGGCAAACTCAACAAAAGGCAAGTAATAGTCCCATGAGCCTTCCCAATCGAGAACACAAGCTCGTAGAAGATCCTCCAGAATCTATACTGTATGCTCTGACTGCCCGTTTGTTTGCAGATGGTAGGCTGTACTGAAGTTCAACTTGGTGCCCAATTCCTTGTGAACCTGCTTCAACATCTTTGATGTGAACTTTGGGTCCTCGTATGAGACAATAGACACTGGGACTCCATGGAGACGTACTATCTCCCGTATGTAGATGTCAGTCAACTCAGAAACCTTTGCAGTAGTCTTCACTGGAAGAAAATGAGCTGACTTGGTAAGACGATCCACTATGACCCATGCAGTGTCGTATCCCTTCCTGGTCTTGGGTAATCCCACCACGAAATCTATGGTGATGTGTTCCCATTTCCATTCTAGAATTTCAAGGGGTTGTAGTACACCTTCTGGTCTCTGATGTTCGGCCTTGATCCTTTGGCATGTCAGACACCTGGACACAAAATCAGCAATATCACGCTTCATGCCCCTCCACCAAAACTGACGTTGTAGGTCTTTGTACATCTTCGTCGTGCCTAGATGAACTGTGTACTTGGACCCATGTGCCTAATTTAGAATCGTTGTCTTTACATTTGACTGCTCAGGAACCCACATACGATTCTTGTAACAGAGACCACCATCAAGACCCACAGACAGATGTGTTTGCGGCTTCGACAAGAGATAAGAGATCTCTATAAGATTGGAACTAGCCTTTTGTGCCTCAAGAAGTTTGAAATGCAAGTTGGACGTGATGGAAATGTTATTAACATGCACACGATCAGACATAAACTATGGTTTCCAGCCCACTAGATCCTCCATGTTCCTCCATTCAGGGACAAAAAGAGATGCACACACTGCCCTTTTCCTGCTAAGGGCATCAGTGACTACATTTGCCTTACCCGAATGATAGGCAATGGTGAAATCGTAGTCCTTTAGGTATTCGATCCATCGGAGTTGTTGTAGATTCAAGTCCTTCTGAGTCAGGATGTACTTCAGGCTTTTGTGATCGGTGAAAATGTCGAACGTTTCCCCGTACAGGTAGTGCCTCTAGATTTTGAGGGCATGAATGATTGCAGCTAATTCCAAATCATGGGTGGGATAATTAAGTTCATTGGGTTTTAGCTATCTAGACGCAAAGGCCACTACCTTACCATTCTGCTATAGGACACACCCTAACCCATTCCTCGAAGCATCAGTGAAAATCACAAACCCTTCATTGCTAGAGGGTAGAACAAGAACATGAGCCGACGTCAACTTCTGCTTTAACTGCTGGAAACTAGACTCACAAGTGGTTGACCAGATGAAGTGCTCGTCCTTCCGAGTAAGCTTGGTTAGAGGAAGTACAACTTTGGAGAACTTTGGAATAAAATGACGATAGTATCTGGCCAGACCCAAGAAACTCCAAATTTCAGAAGGATTACGAGGAGGTTGCCAATCAAGTACATCAGAGACTTTGGCGGGATCAATAGATATGCTACCTCCGGAAATGACATGTCTAAGGAACATGACCTTGTCAATCCAGAACTCACATTTTGAATGTTTACCATAAAATTTATGGGTTCAAAGAATGTCAAGAACTGCTCGCAAGTGTTCCCAATGTTTTTCCATAGAATCGGAATAGATCAAGATATCATCAATAAAGACGACCACGAACTGTTGGCTAAATGGACATCTATAAATCCCTTTGTTTTGATTATGATAAACATTTCATTCTTATTAATCTAACGAGCTACTTGAGTGTGCAGGACTAAGATGAATGGCAAAGCAACTAGGGAAAATCCACAAGCTAAAATGTTTATATTTTCATGCAATGTAATCATTGTTGTAAAAACTTGTACAAATATATAATGTACAAGTACTTAGAATTGCATGTAAATCAAGCATTAGATTTTCCCTAGCCAAACACCATAGTTAGACATGTCATCCCATTTAAATAGGATCATTTATGCACACTCACACATATAATTAGTGCCTAAATTGAAACCTTGAAACAGGATCATTCTCGGTCGACAAACTCCTCGACCGAGACACTCTCGGTCGACAATCTTCTCGACCGAGAAAGATCCAAAGTAGCCGTTAGACACAACAGACAAGTTAGTTAGCAGTTGAAGAAAGACGTTGCAAATCACTTGTTCCAGAGAGCCTGTCGGTCGACAAAAGTTCGACCGAGTAGGTGTCTCGGTCGACCATTTGTCGACCGAGATGGTCTCTGACAGCAACTGCAGAATAAATTAATTAGCCGTTGTTAAAGCAACAACTTTGTACCTAACGGCTAGTTAAGCACTTAGAAACCCCTAGAAGTTGTCTAGAACGTCCTTAAGCATACTTAGGACATTCCTATAAATAGGACAAGACATAGGACACTAGAATTCACTTGTTACACTTGAGAATACACTTGAGCATACTTGAGCAATCTATTGCAAGCAATTTGAGCACTGTGATCATTAGTCTACATTCTCCTTAGCTCAATCTCGTGTCCTATAGGATAGATTCTCCTATTCACAACAATCACAAGTTCACACACTTGGCTAGGAGATCTATATGCTTGATCTAGGCATATCAAGCCTTGGGCTTAAAGGATAAGTTGTAATTTCCTTTTTCTTTCTTGTTCCTTTTTATCTTTTGTACTCTCCTTGCTACTCCTAGGGTTGGAGGCTGCGGATTGGAGAGGGTTGACTTCTCAGGTGGAGAAGGGGACTTCAAGCTACTTCAAGAAGGCTATCGCAAGGGAAGCTACTTCAGAAGGCTGGTGCAACGGGAGTTGGTGCATCTACTTCAAGGGAAGGCTGCTTCAAGGTTGGCGATTACTTCTAGGTGAAGGCTGCTTGAAGGGTTTGGGAAAAGAGATTGTATTTTATGTAAATTCCTTGCGAGGTAATAAAATAAATTTCTTTTCAAATCCCGGTTGGGTAAGCAACCGGGTAGTGGATTGACGGCTATAGTATTTGCTATAGTTGGAACCACTCTAAACCCTGTGTCTCCTTGTCCAATATTTTCATTGTGGTTGTTTGAGATTAAATTATTATTAAAATCTTTATAAAACTCTATTCACCCCCCTCTAGTAGTTTTCAATTGGTATCAGAGCGAGGCTTCAAGGAACCCTAACAAGGTCTTGAAGAAATGGGTGATGGAATGCTCAACAACCTCAACATTGAAGGAACTCTTGTTGCTAGGCCGCCGGCGTTCGATGGAACAAACTACCAATACTGGAAGAGAAGGATGTAGTTCTAATTACAAGGCGTCAAATGGGATCTATGGAGAATGGTATCTACTCCTTATCAATTCCCTTAAAATGACTTTGCGGAATGGGATGCAAACACGGTAAAACAGGCACAAATGAACGCAAAAGCTGTAAGCATTTTATATTGTTCTATTTCTATAGGAGAATTTAATAGAATATCAAATTGTGATACAACGTATGATATTTGGCATAGATTGTCCATTACTTATGAGGGTACAACCCAAGTCAAAAATTCCAAAATTAGCCTGCTTAAAACAAAACTTGAACATTTTCGTATGGATCCTAATGAATCTATTAGTGAAATGTATTCAAAATTCTCTACTATTGTTAATGGTTTAAGTGCCTTAGGAAAACCTGTCCTTGAGGAAGATCAGGTATCAAAAATTCTTTCGATCACTTCCTCCAAAATACAAGCCAAAGGTGACAGCCATTGCAGAAGCAAACGACCTCACTTGCCTTAAAATGGAACAACTCATTGGAAATTTAGAAGCTCATGAAGCAGATCTAGAAGAGGAAGAAAGAAGAGAACGTGAACACCAAAGTGGGAAGAAGAAGGATGTGGCTCTCAAAGCCTCAAAAGTCATCACACAAGAAAGTGAGGAGTCAAGTGAAGAAGAAGAAGAAGCCTTAATCGTCAACGGTAAGAAGTACAAAAGGTTTAAATCTAACAAAATTTCTAGTTCCTCTACTCCCAGGTGCTTTGAATGTGGGAAGAAAGGGCATCTAAAAAATGAATGTCCCAAAGCAAAGAAGGGAAAGAAAAGCTCACATAAGAAGAAAGGAGAAAAAGCCTATAAAGCTGCCTGGGATGAGTCAAGTGACAGTGAAAGCGAAGAAGAGAAGGTGGAATGTTTAATGGCAAGAGAAGAAAATGAAGACTCTCAAGAGGAATGGGTAGTTGACAATGGCTGCTCCAAACATATGACCGGGAACAAGGACGCATTTCAAACTTTTGAAGAAAAGAAAAGTGGAACGGTCACCTTTGGAGACAATGGTACGGGCAAAATCGTTGGAATAGGTAATGTTGGAACAAATCTTGAAATTAAAAATGTTCTACTTGTTGATGGATTGCATCATAATTTAATAAGTGTAAGTCAACTATGTGATAGTGGTTATGATGTGTTATTTAACAAAACCTGCTGCAAATTATTGATAGAAAACACTACAAATGTCGTTTATGAAGGAAATAGAGTTGGAAATCTTTATATCCTTAAACCAAACTCTATGAAATCAGTAGTAGGAAAATGCTTGCTTGCAAATGAAAATACCTTACAACTATGGCATAAAAAACTGGGACATGCTAGTTCACATGCTATTAAAAAGTTAGTGAAATATGATCTTGTTCGTGGATTACCTGCTTTGTCTTTTGATCAAGTTGAAAACTGTGCACCCTGCACAATGGGAAAGCAAACCAAAACATCCTTTAAATCAAAACATGTACTTAGCACCAGTAGATCCTTAGAATTAATTCATATGGACTTATTTGGACCAATGAGGACACAATCTATTGGTGGTAAACGTTACTGTTTTGTTATTGTTGATGATTATAGTAGATATACATGGGTACATTTTATTGCAACTAAAGATGATACTATTCATGTCTTTATACAATTTTGTTCCAAGATTGAAAATCTTTTACAACATAAAATATGTACCATTAGAAGTGATCATGGTGGCAAATTTGAGAATCATACATTTGAGACCTTTTGTACATCTCAAGGGTATACTCATAATTTTTCTGCTCCACGTACCCCACAACAAAATGGTATAGTTGAACGGAAAAATCGATCCCTACAGGAAATGGCAAGGACCATGATGCTTGAACACAACACACCTAAAACCTTTTGGGCTGAAGCTGTAAACACTGCTTGTTATGTGCTTAATAGAGTAACTGTTCACTCTCATTTGAAGAAAACTCCATATGAAATATTACACTCTAAGAAACCTAGAGTTGACTACTTTCATACTTTGGCTCCACATGCTACATTTTAAATACCAAAGATGATAGAGACAAGTTTGATTCTAAATCACACAAAGCATTCTTCTTGGGATATTCCACTTCTAGCAAAGCCTTTAGAGTATATAATACTATCTCTAGAAAAGTTGAGGAATCCATTCATGTTTCTTTTCATGAAGAATCGAAGTCTGAAAATCTAGATATCATTGATCTCACTAATCAATTCGAAAATATAACCATTTCCAATGATAGTGAGAAAATTCCTATATCCAATCCCCAAGTTGAAACACAACCTACACCTAGGCTTATCAAGGATCATCCCCAAGAACTAATTATTGGAAATCCAAATGATAAAGTCAAAACTCGGTCTTCCTTCAAAGATGTTGCAAACATGGCTTTTGTTTCTATCATTGAACCTAAGAAGATATCCGAAGCTCTTAAAGATGATTACTGGATAATAGCCATGCAAGAGGAGTTAAATAAATTCACTAAAAATGATGTATGGGATTTAGTTCCTAAACCACAAGATAAAACTATCATAGGAACTAAATGGGTGTTTAGGAATAAGCTCAATGAGGCAGGAGAAGTCATAAGGAATAAAGCTCGGCTAGTAGCACAAGGATATAATCAACAAGAAGGAATAGATTTTGATGAAACATATGCACCCGTAGCCAGACTTGAAGCTATTAGGATGTTACTAGCTATTGCTGCCCATAAAAACATTAAGCTATATCAAATGGATGTCAAAAGTGCATTTCTAAATGGCATCATACACGAAGAAGTTTATGTTGCTCAACCACCTGGCTTTGAAATACCAGAAAAAGGTGACCATGTTTATAAACTTAAAAAGGCACTTTATGGTCTCAAACAAGCACCTAGGAATTGGTATGAACGACTCAAGACATATCTTTTTGATAATGGTTTTTCTATTGGAAATTCAGATTCTACTTTATTTTTCAAAACATATGCATCTGATTTCCTAGTTGTGCAAATATATGTTGATGACATTATTTTTGGAGCTTCTAATGATTCATTATGCACACAATTCAGTGACATTATGCAAAAAGAATTTGAAATGAGCCTCATGGGTGAACTAACATTCTTTCTTGGTTTTCAAATTAAGCAAACACCTGCAGGAATTTTCATAAGCCAAGAAAAATATACTAAAGAACTTTTAAAACGTTTTGGGATGGATCAATGCAAACATGCTACTACTCCTATGGCTACCTCTATCAAAATTGATAAGGATGAAAATGGGGAACCTATTGATGATTCCTTATATAGAGCCATAATTGGTAGTTTGCTATACTTAACTGCTTCTCGACCGGACATTATGTTTTCCGTTGGTCTTTGTGCTCGATTTCAATCCCAACCTATACAATCTCATTTTCTAGCGATTAAACGAATTCTTCGATATCTAGCTGGTACTACTTGTTTTGGTTTATGGTATCCAAAAGGACAATCCTTGGATTTTAAAGCATATACTGATGCGGATTATGCTGGTTGTCGACTTGATCGCAAAAGTACTAGTGGTGGCTGTTTCTAATTAGGGAGAGCCTTAGTATCTTGGTTTAGCAAGAAACAAAATACGGTTGCCCTATCTACAACTGAAGCTGAATATATGGCAGCCGGGTCTTGTTGTGCTCAAGTGCTTTATATGCAACAGGTATTAAGCGATTATGGTTTTAATCTTCCCTCTACACCTATTTTTTGTGACAACACGAGCACCATAAACTTAGCACACAATCCTATTTTACACAGCCGGGCAAAACACATTGAAATCCGTCATCACTTCTTAAGGGATCACATCTCAAAGAATCATGTTTCCCTTCATCATGTTGATACGGAAAATCAATTGGCTGATATTTTTACAAAACCGCTTCCACTAGATCAATTCAACAACATTAGGAAGCAACTGCTTATTACTCCTTTGGAAGATGTTTTCTTTGATATCTGCGATTCTTAAAATGAATACGTTTACTTATTTCATTTTGGCCTTTCAAATGGACATCTTTTTCATTAGATTTGACGGGATATCTAATTAAGGGGGAGTTTTTATTAAAACGGTTATCTTTTTGAAATGACAAAGGGGGAGAGATATATAAAACATATATCAAACTATAACTTAGTATTTATGAAAAACTCAATCAATGAGTTTCATAAATATACTCTTGGCTTTACATTGAAAGTTGCTATATTCCCAACTGAACTGGATTTCATGTTCTATAATTCATTGGGAATAATAAGCACACATTTTAGAAATAAGAGGAAAAGCTACATAAGGCAATCTAAAGGTATGAAACTCATATGTTTTATATTTCCTTTATTTATATTTTGGAAATGTTTGTCATCTTCAAAAAGGGGGAGATTGTTGGCTAAATGGACATCTATAAATCCCTTTGTTTTGATTATGACAAACATTTCATTCTTATTAATCTAACGAGCTACTTGAGTGTGCAGGACTAAGATGAATGGCAAAGCAACTAGGGAAAATCCACAAGCTAAAATGTTTATATTTTCATGCAATGTAATCATTGTTGTAAAAACTTGTACAAATATATAATGTACAAGTACTTAGAATTGCATGTAAATCAAGCATTAGATTTTCCCTAGCCAAACACCATAGTTAGACATGTCATCCCATTTAAATAGGATCATTTATGCACACTCACACATATAATTAGTGCCTAAATTGAAACCTTGAAACAAGATCATTCTCGGTCGACAAACTCCTCGACCGAGACACTCTCGGTCGACAATCTTCTCGACCGAGAAAGATCCAAAGTAGCCGTTAGACACAACAGACAAGTTAGTTAGCAGTTGAAGAAAGACGTTGCAAATCACTTGTTCCAGAGAGCCTGTCGGTTGACAAAAGTTCGACCGAGTAGGTGTCTCGGTCGACCATTTGTCGACCGAGATGGTCTCTGACAGCAACTGCAGAATAAATTAATTAGCCGTTGTTAAAGCAACAACTTTGTACCTAACGGCTAGTTAAGCACTTAGAAACCCCTAGAAGTTGTCTAGAACGTCCTTAAGCATACTTAGGCCATTCCTATAAATAGGACAAGCCATAGGACACCAGAATTCACTTGTTACACTTGAGAATACACTTGAGCATACTTGAGCAATCTATTGCAAGCAATTTGAGCACTGTGATCATTAGTCTACATTCTCCTTAGCTCAATCTCGTGTCCTATAGGCTAGATTCTCCTATCCACAGAAATCACAAGTTCACACACTTGGCTAGGAGATCTATATGCTTGATCTAGGCATATCAAGCCTTGGGCTTAAAGGATAAGTTGTAATTTCCTTTTTCTTTCTTGTTCCTTTTTATCTTTTGTACTCTCCTTGCTACTCCTAGGGTTGGAGGCTGCGGATTGGAGAGGGTTGACTTCTCAGGTGGAGAAGGGGACTTCAAGCTACTTCAAGAAGGCTATCGCAAGGGAAGCTACTTCAGAAGGCTGGTGCAACGGGAGTTGGTGCATCTACTTCAAGGGAAGGCTGCTTCAAGGTTGGCGATTACTTCTAGGTGAAGGCTGCTTGAAGGGTTTGGGAAAAGAGATTGTATTTTATGTAAATTCCTTGCGAGGTAATAAAATAAATTTCTTTTCAAATCCCGGTTGGGTAAGCAACCGGGTAGTGGATTGACGGCTATAGTATTTGCTATAGTTGGAACCACTCTAAACCCTGTGTCTCCTTGTCCAATATTTTCATTGTGGTTGTTTGAGATTAAATTATTATTAAAATCTTTATAAAACTCTATTCACCCCCCTCTATTAGTTTTCACGAACTCGTCAAGGTAAGGTTGGAAGACTTTGTTCATCAGGTTCATAAATACACCTGGTGCATTGGTCAACCTGAATGGCATCACCAGAAATTCATAATGCCCATAACGAGTTCGAAAGGCAGTTTTAGAAATATCAGAATCCTTGATTTTAAGTTGATGGTATCCATAACGGAGATCAATCTTTGAGAAAACTTTAGCAGTACAGAGCTGGTCGAAGAGGTCATCAATACGAGGAAGAGCATACTTGTTTTTAATAGTAGCTTGGTTCAACATACGATAGTCAATACACATACGCATAGAACCATCCTTCTTTTTAACAAAAAGAATAGGAGCACCCCAGGGGGAAACACTAGGATGAACGAAACCTTTGTCGAGAAGTTCTTGCAACTGTTTCTTCAACTCCATAAGCTCAGCAGGAGCCATCCTATACGGTGCCCTAGAAATCGGAGTGGTTCCAGGAAGAAGATCTATGGAGAACTCAATGTCTGTATTTGGAGGCAGCCCAGGAAGCTCCTCCGGAAAAACGTTAGGGAAGTCACGTACCACCTCCAGACTTTCTACAGGCCCGTTACTAGGACTGGTCTCTGAGACTAATGCGAGAAAGACTTTACATCCTTTAGAAATGAGCTTTTTAGCTTTAAGAGAAGAGATTATAACATTATTACAGAATCCACTTCCCCTAGGGATTTTCACAGGATGAGAATGAGGTTGAGAGAGGACTACCATCTTATTTCTACAATCAATGTGAGCATGGTATGTGTAAAGCCAGTCCATACCAAGTATGACATCAAAGTCTTCCATAGTTAAGAGAATGAATTCAAAGGGCATATCATGATTTTCATATTTAAGAGAGAGTTCATTGGTTTTTTTTTTTGTAGAGTTGTCAGTATTTTGCCACTCGGAGTAGACACATCCAGAATATATCCCAAGTCCCTTATGTGAAGATTTAATATGGATGCCAGAGTTTGAGAAATAAATGTATTGTAGATCCATAGTCAAATAAAGCCTTAACAGGATGACCATTTAATAATACAGTGCCTACATAAGGTAATCAAATTATGAATAATTGCAGGTTTGAACAAGATATTGAATTATAAAGAAATTAGGTTACCTTCACAGATCTGGTTTGGATTTGCCTTGGCCTCTTCTGCATTTATTGCAAATACCCTGCCATTGCGGTGTCCCTGAGGCTACAGAGCACCACCCGCAGGATTGACAAAGATGGAGGGAGTGGGGCACTTGGCAACAAAATGACCCTCTTTCTTGCAGTTATAGCAGACTAGCTTGGTGTGGCGGCATACCCCACCATGGAAACGCCCACAAGTCTTGCACTTGGGATGATTCGTCCTCGGCTGGTTCTAGTAGTTTTTCTGTCCTCCCTTTCCTGAACCTCCTCATTTCCCTGATCCCTTATTGTTATGGCCAGGATGGAACTTTCTAGACTTGTCCTCTTCAGTTGTGGTTAACCTTAAGTATCCCATGCTAGAAGGTTTTTGCATGCCCTGCTCTCTCTCCTACTTGAGGGCCATATCTAGGGCTTCATCTATGCTTCTGGGACGAGAGGCTATGACTAGGGTTTTTAGGTGGGAAGAAAGGCAGTCAACATAGTGTTCAGTCAGACGGTCTTCAGTCCTGATGGGTGCATAATGCTCCAGAAGCCTAAACTTCTGGGTATAATCAGCTACTGAAAGACTACCCTGCCTTAACTCCATGTACATCTTCTTCTTCCTCTTCCTCTCGACTATGGGCATAAAACGATCCGTGAATAGGTTTTTGAAGGATTCCCACTCCATGTTGTCTATTTACTCACCCCTATTCCCGCCATAGTTCTCCCACCAGATTTTTGCCCCTCCCTTAAGCATATGGGTGGCGAACTTGACCTTCTTCTCATTGGGTACTTCTAGGGTATGGAAACCATTCTCTATGGATAAAATCTAGGCTTCAGCCTTGTCCATGACCTCGGGCTGATCCTCCCCCCAAAAGGAATCAAGGTTTAGCTTAATAAAATCTATCACCATCACTTCTTTCTTCCTAGATGAGCTAGGTTCAGGGGTTCCTTTTGTGGCGAGGGTTTCCATAAAATCTAGAAGGATTTTCTTCTGTTCCTCCCACCTTTCCTTGGCCGCAACATCGGGATCAGGTACTTCAGAGGTTTCAGGCTCTTTTCTTTTCTTAGAGGATGATTCCTCTGAGGCCTTCGAGTTGCGAGTCTTAGGAGGCATCCCGAAATTAATTAGGATAAATTATATTTATTACTCAACAATTTTTATTTGTCACTATCATTATGATATGTCATTATTCTTCTATATCATTTATTAATGTTCCTGATGTTACAATTTATGGAGGATACCTTAAAAGTCCTTATTGGTCGATCCTTAAGACTTTCTAAAATAGAGAGACTCTTTCCTAATCTTATATCATAAAGATGAAGGGAAGAACATTTTTCAAAAATTTGAGATAAGGGGGAAAATATTCCTATAGAAAAGATGAGAGAGAATTTCTATAGATGAGAAGGATCCTAATTTAAGGTATGCCCAAGAAGTAAGGGACATTTAGGATATCGACCAGGTAGACTCACACTGCCTTATAGGTAGCCTCATGATTGCCAAGCAAAGTGGCTCAGAGACTTTAGCCAGACCTTAGGCAGATGCTATCCTAGTCACCTCAACCCTTCACATCCCTAACTCAAGGACTACCCTAGACTCATAATAGGGTGAATGAAAGTCATGTGACTATGATGTGTGAACATTGGCTCTGATACCAACTGTGATGACCCCAATTTCTACATACTTTCCTTAGTGACATATACATATATGCGTGCACTCATATCTATAAATGTCAAAAGGGAAAATAATAGAAATCAAGATAGTCAACTAAAAATAGAGATAAGCCAAGATTATGTCCACATCATCAGTGATAGCCACACAACATTTCATTCATTGATAAAAGATAAAGTCACACATAATAATACTTGAGAAAGGAGAAGAATAAGTCTATGAAAAAGGAAATGCAATTATTACATAGGATCTATAATATCCTATTACATCATCTAGAAGAATGAAAACTATCTAAATGAAATATATATTATGAGAAGTGGAAATCTATCTAATGTTATCCTCGACGATCATTATTTAGTGGCTTCAGGTACTTTGATGTGCTTCATATATTGTCAATTGTTCCTTGTACCTAGAAAATACAAGAAAAAAATACATCAACAAAGTTGGTACGTGGAATTAAAAGCTATACTATGCCGATATATAAAATACTCAAAATTGGAGAAAGAGAATGAAAACGCTATTTAAAGGTAGAAAATCAGGAAACCCCAAGTTATTAGCCTTATTTAGAATGAATATGCATTACTATGGTGGACTTAGCACAATCATAAATATGGGGTCCTATCCCTACGTACCTTGTACCATTAGGGATCTCCCTGCGTACCTTGTACCATTAGGGAGGTGCTAGTCAACATTAATTCTTTCCCTCTCTAATAGGGAGATTAATGAGCACCACTAGTAACTACATTTCACTTATATTCAATTATGTTCCTTTTATGTTCAAGGCGGTAAATCATCAACTATTCATAAATATACAGATCCATCAATGTATGTCAATTTCATGCAAACAATTACATATATTTAGCATCCAGCAAAATCTAATCATATAATTATATCCACGTACCTTTAATTCTCAGATCTGGATTCCACAAGTCTTAGATTATGAGACAGATAGTAGATTACCCTGAAATATAAACAAAACCTAAAGTTACCATGGATTCTCATTATTCCACATTAGGGTTTCTTAGTAGGGTTTAGGTCATTTGGGGTATCATTTTTAGGATACATGTGATTCGAAAGGTCAGAGTTAGGTTCTAAGGTCAGGGTTAATCAAAATCATTTCAGGGACAATTAATAGTTAGGGTTTGACATAAAGTTGTGTAAAGTATACATTAGGAAATGAGGAAATTGGAAATTAGGGTTTTTCATCATTGTTGGATCAACTATCCTTCTTGGATATGATTTCAGGTAACATGGTGTTTAGAACCATAATTAGGGTTTAATCTGTTCCCAAGGCAGATTGGAAATCAGTAATGACCATTAGTACAATATATATATATATTAAGGGGTCATTAGGTATGTAGGCCATACTTTTAGAGAAGGAATCAGATCTAGGTCCTGGGATTATTTTATTTAAATAGATTGCATTTTTATGATGAAAATGATATATAGGTTCGATATATTTCGATATTCCTATCATTTTCTAGGGTTTCTCTAAAATCTGACCAATCAGGCAATTTCTAAGGAATAAACGAATAGAAAAAAAAGAAAAGGGGTCGCTGGTCTCGCGGATCAGAAGAGGGATCCGGCTATGCAGATCCTCTCCTTAACCCGTGAGCCAGCCTCGGTCAACCGAGTCAAGACTGAGGTGAAGGACGTAAATGCCCCTTTGGGGGTTTGCTTAGCATCGTGACAGGTCAGGGCATATTAGTAACTTCACCTCCTCAATTGTTTTCCTCACGCGCGCAGCAGCGATGGTCGGGCAATAGAATAGAAGGAAAGGGAAGCAGATCGGGCTGGCTAGGGGGTGTCTGGGGGTGTGAGGATGGGCGGATCCTCATCATGGGGTTCCCTCGAGTTCGGTGAGCTCAGCAACTCGATCGGAGGTGGTCTGGGCATCGTATTCTGATCAAACTAGGTTGAAAACGGATCGAAGAGTGGAATTGAGGTTTACCTACCCTCGGGTTGGATTGAGGGAGTCAGAAGCTTTGCGGAGGTCTGCTGATGCGTTTGCGATCTTCCCACAGCTCGGAGATGGCTCCAACCTCGCTGGCGGTGGAGCTTTTGGAGCTCAGCTACGAGGCTTGTCAACCCAGGCCTCTGGACCTTCGCTGCTCCAACCGAAGGTGCTCCTTGACTCGTCGAGATCCCTGGATGGTGTAACCACGCCCAATTGGATGGATGGTGCCACCGGAGTGAGGGGGAAGTCGAAGTCAGGCGAGCTGGAGGCGCTTGAGGTCAGGGAGATGGAGGCAAGGTCTGGTGAAATTGGTAGTGCAGAACGATTAAAGGGGGGTCGGAGAAGCTTGAGGGACCTTTTTATAGACAAGAGGTGAAGTAAAGGGTTAAGCCCGAATTCATACGTCGCCACCAGTGAGAGGTGCGAGGGCTCGGGAGGTTGTTCTCCCTGATCCGGGGGAGATGGGTGACGTGGTAAGGATCGTTGAGCTCAGTTTGAGGAGAGGAGTTATTCCTCCAAAGATCTCATGGTGACGAGGTGAGGTTCGGGCGTGAGGGCCGTTGGAGGAGTCAAAGTTCTGCTACCGGAGGGGACCGAGTCTTTTGGAGGTTAGAGATGACTTGACAGTTGTCAGATCTTCGCGCGTTCTGTGATCGACCGATCTGATGGTGGGGATTACCCCCCCCCCCCCCCTTTAATTGAACCATGCCCAAGGCCAACAACAAGGCTGTGTGACACATTAATATCAAATAGAAATGGAACTTAGGTCATATGTATTAGTAGATGACTTAAAAGACATAAAATTCAATTGTGAATAACTCATGATTGGTATGTCCAATTTTAATAAGATTTTAGGCATAGCTTTATAATGCTATGATGTAGCTATGGTGCAAGATTGGAGTCAAATTTTGATTATTGACTATGTCAATTGACTAAATGTCATAATGCTTGTATTATTGACTTTATGTATTTTTATGGATGATCTTAAGTGAAATTGATATTCCATTTAATCAATTTAGTGAGAGAGAGATGATTGAGGGCATAATTGGAATAATTAAAATTGTAAGAGAGAGGAACTAAATAATGTATATGTAAAAACTCACTCTGTCACAACAATAGAAGTCAATTGCTTAGACTATGATGTGGACAAAGATGTTTAAGATCTTTGAACCTCTCCCATGTATCATACAAGGTCTCTCCATCCCTTTGAGAATAATTGATGAGTTGACTCCTCAGTTGTAAAGTTTTTCTAGGTGGAAAATATCTTGCCAAAAAGACCTTTAGAAGCTCCTCCCAAGTGCCGATTGACTTCTTTGGCAAAGTATAGAGCCACGCCTTCACTCGATCTCTAAGAGAGAATGGAAAAAGGATTATATGTATCCCATCAACAGGAACACCATATATCTTTATGGTGCTTAGCAACTGCAGAAATTCAGCAATGTGGAGGTTTGAATCCTCCATTGGTGTCCCTCCGAATGCATTCAGCTGTAGCAACTGTATGATGGTTGGGCTAATAGAAAACTCCTTTGCTTCAAATTATGAAATATTAATAGGCCCACTCATGTGCATTGCAGATGTACCAAAGTAGTCCTTAAGAGGAAGGTCATCCTCCTTGACTAGTTCTTCATGTGTATCTGGAGGATTTGGTGGATGTGGCGTAGATGGTGGTGGTGTTTGTGATATGGATGAAGGTGGTGGATATGAGGGTGTGGAAGTATGTGGTATGGGTGTTGGTGGTGTATATGATGGTGGTGAATTAGGTGTGAATGATGGTGGTGTGGATGAAGGTGGCTTGGGTGAATGTCGTTTAGATTGTGATTCCTCCATGCATGTTTGGGTGCACTCCTTCTTGCTCCATGAGGGATGCAAATGATGTGTTCATTTTCTGAATGTAGAGATATGCACAGTTTAAAGATTTTTTTTATGAACACCCCATATGCTCCTGCAAATAAACAAGGTGAGTGAGATACAAAAACAAACATGGAAGATACAACAAATTATGATGAATTATGATTTATGGATATGATGGTGGATATGAAGGTTGTGATATAATCTCATTTACTTATCAAAAACTCTTACTCTAACAGGAATACCGATGCTCCCCGACAACAGTGCCAAAAAGTTGTTGGTTGTTTACACTAACAAGTTTCAATCATAAGAATGATATTTTACTCAACTAGCTATATCCCGCAAGTATACAAGAGTAGTTGTAGTCGAGGTTGAACACAGGGAGCATTGGTTAGTTAGGCTCAAGAGTTATGATTTTTAATAATCTAGATCGTTGTACACAAGATGATTGGATTAGAACAAATAAATTATAGATTTAAAACAAAATAGTAAATTATCACTTAAGAAAGTTTAAGATTCAGATATGGAAGGATCTTGGACCTAGGATTTCACCAACATATCATAGCATAAAATAGGAGAATGAAATTTAAACATACTAAGCACTTGTTTATAAAAGAGAGTTGTATGTTACACTTCACCTCTCGGTGCAAGTATAATGATCCTTACCCAATTCAACATTCCCATGTATGAATTTCGTTTTGGATCACAAACCTACTCCTCAACTCCATAATTTCCACTCTCGTACTAAAGACGGAGTTGCCAAGAGAGTACCTCCTTACTCTCCCACCTATCTTCTCAGATCAAGCAAAAAGAGTATAAAACATACACATAAGGTGGCCAGCCATACATGCAGAAAGGAAGAAACTGGTACTCACAAGGTAGAAAAACAAGAAACATAGTATTTAATACGAAATTACCATGTTCCAAACATGGTATGACATGGGAGCTACTCTCCCATGTCCAAGAAAAGGAAACTACTTGTCCATGAATGTGTACAGCAGGAAATGTGCAAAATTTTCAGAATTCAACATGATTTAGAGAAGGAAAAGCTAAGTAATCCCAAGGTGTAACCCAAGAAAGGTAGAATTCCAACTTGAGGATGAAATCCCACTCCTACAACTGCTCCAAACTGGATAAACTTCCCTCCTGAGAAGCTTTGTTGAGTGAAGAAGCTCTGTTGCACCTCCAGAGAAGAAATTGGAGAAGAAGAGAAGAAGAATGGGGGTTCTTTGGCAAGAAACCACCTTCTTCCACCCAAAATTGCCCTCCCTTACTCTAGACCTACTTTGGGATGAAAGACCTTCAAATTAAGACAAGTGATAACCGCTTCATAAGTTAGTTTTGTCTTTAAAAATGAGGGGCGTCATTTTTCAGTTCTACTAAAACTATAGTGACACGACGTGTCCTTTATGAGACACGACGTGTCTTATGCAATAACCGAAGCTTGGGTTGAGTTTTGTAAAGCTACATGGTGTGTTTTTAATAAGACATGACATGTCTTTAATAAGACACGACATGTCTTTATTAAAACACGACGTTTTGCTACAAATCTGGAGTTCTGCGTTCAGTTTCTAGACTAACACACAAGGTGTCTTTAATAAGACATGTCGTGTCTTTTTAAGACACGGCGTGTCAATGGCTATTCTGGGTTGTTGTGTATTTAGTTCATAACTTTCGGCATGTAAGTCAGATTTACATGTTGTTAAAAGTGGTATTTGCATAGTTTCGAACCCCAAAACATATAGATACTTGAGGAGTGATCCAATAAGTGATAATATGATATATTCCTCATCATTTTATTGCAAAATGTAGTACCTACAATCCAAACCATGAGACAAGTAAGAATAGCTAAACATATAGAATCTAGCATTAATGAGAGTGATAATTGAGTCAAAACAACATGGATATGCAACCAAACATGATCCAAAAGATGGTATGATTTGTGCACATCAGTCACTTATGTGGTGACTAGTTTATATATTCTGACTATACTTTCTACTTACCTCTACATTTAGCATGCTATGTGATTCTACATTTAGCATGCTATGTGATTCAGTAGCACTAGAGTGGTGTAATTGCATTGGTTTTTATGGCAGATGTGTTATTTCCTTCTGAGCAGATGTGATATTTCTAGCTCTTTTGGGATGGAAAGGAACCTCATACCCAGGGAAATATGTGCGATTCTTGGCCCATGTTTTATATATTTGGGAGATTGGAAGTATTTCTTTCTCTATCAGGTTTCAAGTTTATGAGACTTGGCTGCCTTTGTATTTATATTGTTCTAGGCCTATGTTTATCTCACATGCATGCATGTTGATGATATGGGGTGTGTGCCCTAATTATTTACATGTACTTGTGTGGCACAATCTTTATGCTTTATTAATGGCAAGTATTCTTTTGTTATCATATGATTTCAATTCCTTTTCTCTTGATACCCATTCGGATGGTCCTTATCCTTTCTATGGGAAGCCCTTTATATTTGATGTCCTTTATTCCATATATTGCTCAATTTCCTATTTAGTATGCACATACCAGCCTTTGTTGATGTCATCTATTTTCTCTTGTGTTGGGGTATGCTTCCAACCCTAGGTGAAGGACTTGGATGATTAGGCATGAAGTTTTGGACTATCTTAAAGAGTTAAAGCTTAGAGACAAAGTTGTTATGGTTTAGATTTCCCTCTACTTAGATCCTTATGTTGTATGATACATGTAAACCCTTTCGGGGTATTATGATGTACTTTTGTAATAACCTTGTTATAAATTGAATATAGTCAACATTTTTATTCCGTTGCTATAATTTGGTTGTTTTGAATACCATTTATTGAAATTTGAAAATGTCACACCTATTCTAACATACCTTTGAGTGTGTTTTGAATGGATGTTTTATTCTTCAAATTTTCTTTTGTAAGGGGATGATACCTCCTGCTTACACATATGCTTTTCAATATCTTGAATAACTGGCTTAGGATGCAGGAAAGCTTCAGACCAAAAAATATGGAAATAAGATAGTGTAGAAATAACCAATTCAAGTCTTCCCATATGAGAAAATAGGCAAATCTTCCAAGAATCTAGCCTACCTTTGATCTTGTCTATGATTGGTACACAGATCCCTTTAGTTAAACACCATGTGTAAAGTGGTAAGCCCAAATATCAAACAGGCAAGAGATTCTCTTTAATGTGTAAGATGGATACAATGCTCTTATCATGGACTCTGTTTCTTAGGAAAATTTGGCTCTTCATATTATTGAGTTTCAACCCTGAAATCTCACTAAAAGTCTCAAAGATGGTTTTCAGGCACTTTGCATTTTAGTTGTCAACTTTTTTGAAAAGGAGAAGGTTGTCAACAAATATTATGTGAGATACATTAATTTCCTCAGATGTAGAGATAGGATTTATCTCTCCTCATTTCACAGCAACATTAATAATATATGTTAATCCCTGCATAGCTACCATAAAAAGGAAGGGAAAAGAGGATCTCCCTGTCTCACTCCATTAGAGGCAGTGAATTGTTCAGAAGGGCTTCCATTCACCAAAACTTTATAAGAGGCTAGGAAAAGGTGACATTTATCCACTCAATCCAACAATGAGGGAATCCCATTTTGGAAAGAAGAAAAAGAATATAATCCCTTCTCATCATATCATATGCTTTAGCCAAATCTACTTTGATACACATGTTTCTTTGAGATCCAACAAAAGTACTTAAAATGTCTCAAGATAATAGCATATCCAATTCTCCTTTCATTGATAAATGTCATTTGGTTATAGTCAATGAGGGTAGGAAGAATGAACTTAACTTTGTTTGCCATAATTTTTGTGATAACTTTATAAATTAGATTGCAAAGAGAGATGTTCCTAAGATCTTTCATGTAGATAGCTCCCTAAACTTTAGGTATCAGTGTTATGAGGGTACTATTGCATTCCTTTAATAACTTTCTAGAGCTGAAGAAACTTTGAACACCATCTATAATGTCATCTTCAATAATGTCCCAAACATATTTGAAAAACAGTGTTAAAACCGTTAGTTCCAGGAGCCTTATCATCTTTCATCATTTTAATCACCTTCTCAATATCAGATCTTGTGACAACATTCCTTAGATCAACAAAATGATCCCTTGTAATCCTAGGCTAGATCCATTCGCTATCCCACACCACATTAGAATTCAAAGAGCTATTAAACAACTTGCTATGGAACTCCCTCACATTGCTTTTGATAAGATCATCATCATAAACATTGTCATTTTCCTTCGTGGAAAGCATATTAATATGGTTCCTCATCCTTCTAGACATTAATGAGGCATAAAAGAAAGATGTGTTTCTATCCCCCAACTTCAACCACTGAACTCTACTTTTTTGTTTTAGTCGACTCTCTTCATCCTTCAATTCTTTAATTGCATCATCTCAGGCTCGAGCTAATTCAATCTAGAGAGAACTATCCCTTGGATTAGATTCAACATCCCTCTGCAAAGAAGAAATCTTCAAATCTATCTCTTTTGACTTAATGAAGAAATTTCCCACAACTTCCCTATTCCATTTCTTTAAAGGCTCAATAATAGCTTGTAGTTTTTTGTATACCCTATACATGGGTGTACCTTGAAACTCAGATCGACATCACGCCTCCATAACCACCTCCCTATACCCCTGTTGATTGGTCCAGGCATTTATGAATATGAAAGGGGTTGGTTTCTTTTTTTCAATATCTAGTCTCAGGACAATGATCTTATGATCACTAAATAGAGAAAAGACAGATTCACCCCAGCAATAGGGAAAGGACGAGAGAGACCCAAAATTGCAGAAGACTCTATCAATTTCAGAAAATGTACTTCCTCCAGACCTGCTGTGACTATCCTATGTGAAAAAATAACCCTTCACGGTCATCTCCATGAGGTTAGTTGAACAAACCACTTCATTGAAATCCTTCATTCTCCTATTTGAACTTGGTTGTTTCTCCAACCTCTCACCAATCAGTCTCACAGTGTTAAAGTCACCTAGCACACACCATTTTGGAGGGTTAGAAGATAACTAGTGCTCAAAAAGTGATTTCCACAAAAGAACTCTATCAGAATCACCATTGGCACCATAAACAACAGATAGGTCAAAATGAATCACACCTTTAACAATAGAGCAGTGTATCACTTGATCATTAGTCGATATCACCTTGACATCTATGTCTTGATCAGACCAAAGAATAAGAATCTTGGTATAAGATTAGAATTTATAATTGTCAACGTACTTAGCTCCTTGATAAATCTTATTAACAAAACTATTTAGATCACTTATGTTAACTATAGTTTCCAAAAAAATATACACATTAGCTTTTAGTATATCCATCTCCTTCCTAATGTGAGGTACCTTATTACTTCCCCCCCCCTCACATTCCAAGAAGCAATAGTAAGGGGTTTATCCATTTGGGGGAATGGGGACCTCCATCACCACATTATAAATCAACACCTCGTCAATCTAATCTCCATTATCTGCAAAGCTCGAAGAGGAAGAGTATTTGTTAATGGATTCAGGGACATTCCAAGTCACCTGTTTAGTAGCAACTCTGGGAGGAGATCTCAACTTCTTCTTCATCATTTCCCATCCTACTTCAGGGGATAGATTAGGAGTCACGAGACTACCTTCAACAACATTAGACACCTCTGTTTATATAACAATCACTGGTTTCACAAGTTCAGAACTATCCATCACCATACTAGAACACCCATTAACCACTAAAGATATCGCTTCACTATCTTCTGCATCTACAAAGACTTCATTATCATCATCTACCTTATGATATTTAGGAACCCACATCTTCCTCATTTTCTTCTTTGCAAGTCCTTCATATGTATTAACTGGTTGGCCACACAAGGCTGACTCATGCTCAAATAAGCCACACATCAAACACCTTGATGGCTCCCGTTCGTATTCAAATTCTTTTGGAAATTAGAAGTCAATGGAAATGACCACCTACATCCTGGCATATTTAAGTCTACAAAATTCCAATGTCAATTTGTCTGGCCGGGGAGGTCTGCCAAGGTAATAACCTATGTGGTTGAAAATATCTACATCCCATAGCTCCAAGGGTAAGTTGTGAATCTTCAACCAAATCAGAGTCTCTATGAGCTTCAACTTCTCCAGGGGTTCTCTGCCTTCCCATTTCTTAATGATCAGTAGTTTCCCAGCAATAAACCACGGACCATCATCCACTTTCATAGCCAGGTCTTCATCATTGGAGAACATCACAATGAAGAAGTTGCACCCCCTTGATCTTAACTCAATAGACCCTTTAGCTTTCCATATCTGAGTAAGATGGTGAGCAAGTGCCGTCATCTTCAGTGCAATGACATACCCTGTTATGACCGCATCTGAGCTTAATTAGTAAACTAGGGTTTACCTGAATGATTACATGCTTGATTATATTGAACATAATTTACACTTTATTAATGATAGTAGATAAATTGTGATGTTTCAAACCTAAGAAGAAACTCTAACTATGATTTTAGTTTGAAGAATTAGGGTTTGAGAAATGAAAACCCTAATTGACAAAAATTAGGGTTTACTTGGATGATTGTATGCTTAATTAAGTTGATCATTTTTTGAACCCTGATTAATGATGGTAGTTAAGTTTTTATGTTTTAAATACAAAAACAAGGTTTAATCATACTTTGATCCACATAATTAGGGTTAACATTTAAAAACCCTAATTGGCCCAAATTAGGGTTTTGATAGTACATGAATATGGAATTTGGTCAGGATAGCAGTGTGGTAAATGATTTATCATATTTTTTACAAATTTTGTATTTAATTGAATTTTATATATCATATGGATAACTAAATCATGCATATTGGAGAAAAATTTCAGAATTTTTGAGTGTTCTTTGAATGTGGTTCTCGGTCAAACTATACTTCGACCAAAATGCTGACAGAGTGCTTTCTAGAAGTGTAGTGTTTTATTTTTATTTATTTATTGGTAACTCCAAATGATATGAAATTTTAACTGGAGATCAGAAACTCAATCATAAACAACATGTAAAATTTTCTAAATTTTTTGATGCATTTAGACCTTATCAGTAGACGAATTACAGTAACTAACATTTTTGCAGAATTCTGGATAGCAGTGCACTTTTCTATTTTTATTTATTTAATGGGAGATTGGTTTGATCTCAAATTGTAACTTAAGCTTAGTAACTCAATAATACACAATATGCTAAATTATATTGATTTTTTGATAAGGTTTGATCTTAGAAATACACGAATTACAGAAACCCATGTATGACAGAAAAATCTGCTGAAATAAGAAAAACGTTTAGTTAGGGTTCAAAGTGCAATTGACCCAAGAAGCCCAATTTCTCTATATGATCAACCTAACACAATAGCAGCTCTCATAATTCGTGATTAAAACCAGAGAAATGAAATCCTAGAGAGAGAGGGAGAGTTAGGGTTTGAGAGGAGAAATTGATGGAGATGCTGACCTAGGGTTTTGTGGTCTGAGGAATGTTGAATCATGTAAGTTTAGCTTCTTTGCATAGAATTTAATGGTGAATATTATCTCAAATGTCAAGATTCCATCCCTCCTATGATTTGATCCGAAATGGTTTCAAATGTTTTCCTTTTCTCAGTCGTTCTTCATAATCCCACATTTTTAGGGTTTCCGAGTTGAAAGGAAGAAGAATCGGGTGAATTGCTAGGGATTTGATATGGATTCGAGATTTTCAGATATGGGATACGTTTTTAAGGTGTTTTCACACCTTAGGGTGAGTGGGAACTTCCTTTAAACAATATATTGCACGAAAATTGGTTAAATCAACCATAATCTTTAATTGCTTAGTATGCAACTACAAACCTTGAATTGTCTATTTGTTCTAAGTTGTTGCAAAACAATATGAAATGGATTCTTCCTCTGTTTGGATGAAGTTCAGATGATGAATTCTTATTAGAAATGTATACAATGTATTCTAATGATAATTCCCTAAGTATTCACAGAGGTTATAAGAGTAAACTGAAATATAGGGAATTTGTCTATGACTGAAATTTGCTGTATAAGTAAATAGAGAAAGTTGCTTATCTAGATCCCCTTGGTTTTGAATGATTTTTTATCTAAATTCATAGTACATATATTTTAGATACTATCTTGGATTTTATGTGATGTGAATAGTGTTTGCTTGATATCTTCGTAAAGAGGGTGGAGTCCTATATGAGTGGAAATTTGGAAATTTGTGAATAAATATGGTGAAATCCATTTGAAGTGTTTTTCTTGGCATCATAGACTCTATTTATGCAATGTTATTCTTGATTCATAATATATCAATGAATGGCATGGAAAACCCTAACTTAGCTCAATTCAAGGATTTCATACATAGGTTGATTGTATATGACTTGTTTAAAGCAACCTATATTTAATGGATGTTTATGACATTTTAAATCCTTATGAGACCCAAGTGATAAGTGAATGAGGTAAATGAAACCCTAAGGCTAGGGTGTTCAATGAATCAAGTATTGTGATATCAATGTTCTCAGTATGAGATGTGGTGATGCTTAACAGTTCAATTGCATGATTCTAGTGTATAAAGTGCCAAGTTGACATTTATTCTATTTATTTATGAATTCTAGTCTTCCAGCATGTATAGTATGTTGATTACTCAGTATATTACAGTGTTTTGAATATATTTCTCTGCCAAGTTTAGAATGATATATATGTTGTTTTATAAACTTCAAATAAATAGATGCGGCACCATAGAGATACCAGAGTCAAGTATGAGTACGAGAAAGGTACAATGTAGAAAGAGTTTTCTAGGAATAATAAAATAATAGATTTAAGGGCCCTGATACCATAGAATCCCTATGAGAGGTCTGCGCCTTAGGGATGAAATGACCTACCCTAGCAGTGCATCTAGTATATGGGGGCCGGAATGCACCCACAGAGTGTGCAGGGAGACAAAGCCCATGAGGAAGTCTCCTATGAGAAGATAGGTTACCCAACATGAACCAGAGATTCTAGTGGTAACCCAGAGGTACCCACAGAGTGTACAAAGTTGAGGCCCATAGAGTATCTCAGACTCTCTGCCTGTGTACTCAACCTAGAGGAGGAGTCCAGTTTATGGCACCATAGGAGTGTCGAGGCCAGAGAGCCAATTTTCCTATTGCAGACCAGGACAATAGTCAGACTTAGCTATCCTGGGGTGTCGGCTAAGTCTTATACGGTGGAATCGTAGTTCACTACGAGTCTTCATATGTAGAGTACTCTGCATATGATCAGGGTATAATCAAATAAATGAGAGGTCAAACAAGTGTGTACAGTTATTCAATTATTCTTTGAATACTTCTAAATTATTAGTTCTCTTTATGATCAATCAAGCATTTCATATATTGATTCACTCTTATAGATATCTAGAGTATCCTGCCATATTTATGATTGTCAATTATTAGACTCTTTAAAGCTTACTTCTGTTATAATTGATATTAGTTTCTCAAAAGTATATCTATAATTATGTCAGTGCTTTAGACTGTTTCTTTGAAGTACTCATTCACTGAGCGAGTAGGCTCACCCCTCTACTCAATTTTTTTAGGGAAATCACATGGACTTGAAGAAGATATCATTGCATCAGAGTAGATCTACAACAAGAGTTAAGTCTGAGTATAGTTAAGTTCAGTCGGTCCTTGTCACTCTAGGTCCTAGTATAGATGTGAGAGTGTTGTAAGTAATGTTTTGTATCTTTGTTTCCTTAATAAGAGAGAATGTATCTGATTATCATGTCGTATGTACCTGAGAATGAATGTATGGATGTGTATTGTTTATGTTGAGATCATAATAAAGAAATCAATGTTTAGATTCCCTTGTAAAGTTAGTTTATGTGGTTCAATGTGAGAAAACAAAGAGTTTGAAAAAGAAGAAAAAGTTAAGGGTGATCTTTGTATTACGTTAAATACTCAATTTATACCCTAATCTCATGATTAGTGGTAATTGTAAGATCGGGGTGTAACAACTTTGGTATCATAGCTTAGGCTGAGTTTTCAAGAACCATTTAGTTAGTAAGTTAGAGTCATAAGTGTGGCGGATAGGAGATGTTATGCTGTTAGCTTTGGGGATTTGAGTATTTGGATATCTTGGCCCGATACCTAATTACTTGGATCAACCAGTATCAAGCTATTATGTCTATTCTTTCATGTATACCTTGGCCAGGTATACAGTGGAAGGATGGGCTAGAGAGGAACCCTAGAAATATTAGGGTTAAAAACAAGATAAGTAACATGAATTAAGAGCATAAATATAAAATGAGATAGAACTTTTATTTCATATTGTTGTTTTATTGGAGATGAATAGAAAAGCTCTTATATGTTTGAATTCAGATATTCAGTATTTTAAAATATATATGGGTCTTTAAGATTTGTTGTACACTATGCAGTTGTATCATTTATTGATTACATTCTTTGTATCAAGTAGACTAGAAATGATCTTTGAATGAACTTTCCTAAGTGGATATTCTTTCCACATGTTTGAGATTAATAGGAGTTGGTTAATCTTAAGTAGCTCTTGGCTTCAGGACTATAGGTTCGGCCTGGTCTGGATGGTAGGATGCATTACTAGGATCTAATGACTCCTATTAAAAATATAATAAGAATAGACTCTGGATAAATTAGACCCACATCATAGTGCGAATGTACATACACTAAGATGTTGAAACATATGGGAAATATTAGAATAGCTAAGAATCAGTTGAAACCGATGTCTGAGACCCAACTTTGCGGCCTCATATGAGAAATCCTTAATTGGACATAAAGGAACACGACGCAAGGTTCATATTAAGTTTAATGACTAATATTATATGAACTCTAAATATGAAATATGGAAAAGATATGAGAAAAGTATGTAAGGGCCAAGATAGTAAGAATCAATCATGAGGAATGGATTATATAATTGAGTACAATGTTTTTATGTACTCCAAAGCAAAGGGAAAATAGAAGAAAAGAGCTAAGTATACAATAAGTACATAGAAGTGAAGAGTCTTCAGAAGAGTTAAATTGAAGAGAACTAGATGAGCATGTAAATCATAAAACTAGGATAAGAAACTTAGTTAAAACAAACATAAATGTTGGAAATAATGAGCTTGATTAAGAAATGAGGGTTATGATATAATTGAGAGCATGGAATGTATACCTTTATTGTGAATTTAATACATTCAACCTTACTACCTTTGGATTCTAAGTCTCTATAAAACATCAAACTAGTTTCTAAAATAAGAACAAAAGTGTAGCTTAATAAATGAATAAGTCATATAAAGGTAGACTATATTCAAGAAGGAAAAACTTGATTGAAAGAGAAACTATGTTTCACCCGTGCATAAGCCATTTGATTTAAAATGAAGGATATGTAATGTATTAAACATGAGGTGATACTAGTAGAGAGATTATTGATTTAGAATTTCAACTTCACATTAATTAGTAGAAGGATAGAAGGAAATATATGCAACATGGTATACATAATCATACATATAAAAGAAGCAACATGAACATAAGAGAAAATTAGAAGTTAAAGATGACATGTGGAATAGTATTACATGGTAAGGGGATTATGGAAAGTAAGGAAGGGTTTGAAACATAATGGAGTAATATAGATTATAAAAGAAAGAGGTTGCGAGATTCAAGAAAGCGTTAATTACTCAAGTATCCTTGTTGATAATTAATTAAACCTACATATGAGAAATGTATTAATGAATGTTTGAAGATAAGAATTATAAGTCTTAGAATCACATTCTCTTTCATATCTTCCTTAATAAGACCAATGTGGGAATGAAGTGATAAGAAAATGAATCATATTTGATGCATCACCACCATGGTAGAGGCATCTAGTGAATGTAATAATGACACACAATATGATGATGAAAACCTCGAAGGGTGAATTGAGAATGTAATCTATCTGAATGGCCAATTAAGATGAAGGAAATTCAATTGATAAGATAAGGAAGACTTTAGTAAAACTTGTGAGATCCAAAGTTTGATTTTCAAATTAAGGGAGCAAAGTCACACGCAATAACATCATGCTACTGATAAGGACCAAACCCTAGAATGTTTAGAGTTGTAGTAGTTCAAGGGTTGTCACTAATGATTTAACCTTGAATACTAGCATCTCTATAAAACAAAATCATGCGATTTGCACTATGAGAAGTGCAAAACCACTAGAGGGGGGGTTAATAGGGTTTTATGGATATTTTAATAATAATTCAACCAAAACAAGCAACCACAAAAATATTGGATAAGGGGACAAGGATTTAGAGTGGTTCCAACCTTAGAAAATACTAAGGCACTCAATCCACTACCCGGTTGCTTACCCAACCGAGATTTTAAAAGTACTTCAATTTTATTACCTCGCAAGGATGTTACATAAAATTACAAATACTTTCACCAAACCCTTCGGACAGCCTTCACCTAGAAGTAGTCTCACCAACCTCGAAGCAGCCTTCCTTGAAGTAACCTCAAGCTCCCCCTTGAAGTAGCATTCCTCTTGAAGTAGCTTCCCGTTGAGACAACCTTCTTGAAGTAGTCCAAAGTCCACCTTCTCCACCTGAGAAGTCAAACCCTCTCCAATCTGCACCCTCCAACCCTAGGAGTAGCAAGGAGAAAACAAACAATATAAAGGAACAAGAAGGAAAAATAGAAATTACAATATCGTTGTAGCACAAGGCTTGATTTCCTATATCAAGCGTTTTGATCTCCTAACCAATGTATATGAAAGTGTAAGTGTTGTGGGTAGGAGATGCTAGCCTATAGGACACGAAATTAGAGCAATGGAAATGATTAGAAAATGTTGGAGTTGCTCAATTGCTCATAAGAATGAATAGCCAATTGCAAGTAATATGCTT
This sequence comes from Alisma plantago-aquatica, assembly GCA_963693085.1. Taxonomy (NCBI): domain Eukaryota; kingdom Viridiplantae; phylum Streptophyta; class Magnoliopsida; order Alismatales; family Alismataceae; genus Alisma; species Alisma plantago-aquatica. Next base: position 131,446,709 of record OY856413.1, on the reverse strand, counting down.
AAGTGTTGCACAAGTGTGTGTAAGGTGTCCTAAGGCTTGTCCTATTTATAGGAATGGCCTATGAATGCTTAAGGATGTTCTAGACACTTTTTAGGGGGTTCTAAGTGCTCAACTAGCAGTTAGGTATCCATTAGTTGCCTTAACAATGGCTAGTTAATTAATTCAGAAAAGTGCAGACAGAGACATTCTCGGTCGAGGAATTGTCGACCGAGATCTCAATCGGTCGAGGTCTTTGTCGACCGAGGGACTGTCTGGAGCAAGTGTATGTAACGTTCTGATCCAACTCCAAACTACCTTGTCTGCTGTGTCTAATGGCAACCTGGGTCATTCTCGGTCGAAGAGTTTTTCGACCGAGAGTGTCTCGGTCGAGAAGTTGGTCGACCGAGAATGACTCTGTTTCAATGTTTTAAACTAAGTACTAAGTGTGTGTATGAGTGTGCAGTTGTGACACTATTGTAGGGAATGACCTATATAAGTGTTGTGATTGTCTAGGGAAGATCTAAATGCTTGATTTACATGATATCTAAGTACTTGTACATTATATACTTGTACAAGTTTTTACATTTGATTACAATCATGAAATAAAGCATTTTTGAGCGTATAGATCTTCCAAGTTGTGTCATCCACTTTGTTCCTGCAACACTCAAGTAGCACGTTAGATTCACAAGAATGAAATATTTGTCATCATCGAAGCAAAGGGATTATAATAATGTCCAATTTAGCCAACAATCTCCCCTTTTTTGAAGATGACAAACATTTCCTAAATATAAAATAAGGAAATATAAATCATATGAGTTTCATACCTGAAGTTTACCTTTTGTATCCATTCTCTTGTTTTGCAAGTGTGTACTTGCCTGAGATTTATGAAACTCATTTTACTTTATGTTTTTGGTTTTATATTATTTCTCCCCCTTTGTCATTTCAAAAAGATATCCAAAAAAATCATTTTGTATGACTTTTATTTCTCCCCCTTAATTTTATGCTATGCTCCCCCTAACTAAGATATTCATTCTTAAAAATAGGGAGTAATATAAATGTAAACCATTTATTATCGAATTTAGTCACAATTTGTTTCTCAATCATTTGCAAAGGATGTTAAGCCTTGAAATGATATGAGATCCTTTTAGATCTATGTCATATGTATTTTGATTTCTCATCCATTTTACACGGGATGTTAAGCCCTAAAAATGATATGAGATTCCCTTAAGCTCATGATGGATACATATTGATTTCTCATCCATTTTGTAAGGGAAGTTAAGCCCTGCAAATGACATGCGAACCTTTTAAGCTTATAGTAGAGTACATGAAAAGTATCTCTAACCAAATGCACGGGACGTTAAGCCCTGATTTGTTTAGAGAATTCCATTAAGAATAAGATATATCACATTCATGAAATTTATATTCCTTTATTTTTATAACCAAGATCAAAAATACTAAGGTCATAACATGTTTCATCTTTTCTTTATGACGTTCTCAAAATTTTGTAGGCTCCTTCTTAATCTTATAGTCAAGATAGTTTTTGTGAGCTCCCCCTTAATCTTATAATCAAGATGTTTTAAGGATTCTAAGGTCACAATAAATAATAGATTATAAAAAGTTATGCACTAAAATTTTTGTTTTCAATGTACTAAGATTAAGTGCAGTAAAATGATGTACAAATAAGCATTTTGTCAAGCTTATTTTAGGTCGACCTTGGCTTCGACCATAGCGCCCCTTGGTCAAACTTGATTTCAACCAAGAGGCAATTTCTATAGATTTTCAAATTAAAATGCATTTGTGCCATGAAATTTTACTATTTATGCAAAATGGAATATTCATATGAGCTAAATCACAATGATCAAGAATAATATCCATTCATGGTTTGTATATATGGATCAAAGATTATTTTAGACAAATCAATGAAACACAATGATCATGGCACAATAATTATGATAGAACAGTAGAAACATAATGCAATGATCAAGATTAAAGCATATAAATACAATGATCATGATTATTTTAAATTAGAATTCAATATACATGGTTCCTATATAAATAGACCAAGGAATACTTAGGAAAAATCATGTGGATTATGATAAAACAGTAAATTCATTGATTAAACTAATCACGGTTCATATTTTCAGTTTTAAGCCAAACCATGTAGATAATAAACCAAAATAATCTCATTTAGGTTCATAAGTATTCAATTTTAAGACAAACCATGTAAATGAACATGCTTAATAAACTTTTTCAATCAATGAATAAGGTTTGTTCAAAATCAGTCTTCATATAACACTTTTGCAATATGTTTAAGGATTTCATATTCATAATGTTATACCTTAATTCATGATGCAAAAAGATCAATATGTCTTGTTTCAAAGATGGTCTCCAAGATTTATTCTTGATTTGCATATTAAAACAATCATTAATAACAAATTGATATCAAACTAGATTAATTGAAAATAGGTTCAGCAGAATTTGATTCGGTCGAACTGTTTGTCGACCAAATTTATCTCGGTCGACGTTTTCTCGATCGTGAATGCTGTTGTTTGTACATGTTTTATTAGATTTGTTACAAACTTGAAAATAGTAACCTGTTCGGTCGACTATTTCTCGACCGACAATGTTCTCGGTCGAACAGTTTCTCGACCGAGAATGTTTCTGTACTGTTTCAGAACTATTTTCAGTAATTGTTTCCAAGTAAAACAATAATATGAAAGTTAAAGCCCGATTGTGTTGAGATATGACATTTGTATATCAAGAATCAGTTTAGGTCAAATCTCAACTAGTAAAATTTAAACCTCTAAGTTTTAGGAACCCAAGCTAGATCATCATTCCTTTTCTTGTATGGGCATGAAAAAGAGTAGTGTCCAAGACACAAGCAATAATGACAACTAATAGAGTCAATCTCATTTCTCTTTCTAGGAGTTGAGTTGTTCTTGGGTACACACATGGATTGATTCTCTAGCACTTATGTCCCTCTCCAACTAGGTTTTTGATAAGATTTTCCCTTAGTCTTATAACCTAGTCCTCTCCTTACAATTTGACGATAAGAATCATTTAAGATATTATCAAGATTATTGTTACTCAAGATACTCACTTTTTGTTGTAACTTCACAATCTCATCCATTTTCTTCTTGATGTCTAATTTTGCTTGATCTAGATTAGATAATAAAGAATCTCTTTCTTTCACAATAATATCATAATCTAGATGTGTACACAAAATAGATTGTCTTTGAAGATCATTTACTTGAGTTTGCAATTTTAACTTTTCTAGGGAAAGAAGATTGCAATTTGCTTCTACAGATTTAAGCTTAATATCATAATCTTCAATACCCTTTTTGAGATCTTCATTTTCAGATGTGAGAGAAAGAAGTTTAGCATGTAACTCTTTATTTGATTTCTTGAATTTCTTCTTGCACTCAATATATTTCTCATGTGTATCTTGAAGACTAGCAATTAGATCTTCTTTTGGTAGATCAAAAAGACTTACCTCTTCTTCTTCTTCATTTGTTGTAGCAATAAGACATTCTACTTCTTCTTTTCCATCATCACTATCATCACTTGAATCATCCCATGCAACTTTATGTGCTCTTTCTTTCTTTTTGTGAGATGATTTCTTTCCTTTCTTGAATTTTGGACAATCACCTTTCATGTGTCCCTTTTTGCCACATTCAAAGCACCAGGAAGAAGAAATACTATACGTTTTGTTAGTTTTAATACTTTTATACTACTTACCATTTACAATGGGATGCTTTTAATGCAATGTCCTTCTTTCTCCCTTGTTGAAATTCACATTCTCTTCTTTCTTCCTCTTCTAAAGTTGCCTCATGTGCTTCTAGGTTGCCAATAAGTTGTTCCGTCCTTAGCTGGGTGAGAACATTTGCTTCTTCAATAGCAGTCACCTTAGGCTTGTATTTGGGAGGAAGAGACCTAAGGATTTTTGAAACTTGATCTTCTTCGCTAATTACTTTACCTAAAGCATTTAAACCATTCAAAATAGAAGAGAATTTTGCATACATTTCACTAATAGACTCATTTTGATCCATACGAAACTGTTCAAATTTTTTCTTAAGCATTCCAATTTTAGAATTCTTAACTTGTAGAGTTCCTTCATATGTTATAGAGAGTCTATGCCATATGTCATATGTCATTTCACAATTTGATATTCTATTGAATTCACTAACGGAAATTGAACAATGGAGTATACTTACAACTTTTGCATTCATTTGGGCTGATATTACCGTATTAGCATCCCAAGTTGCATACTCTGTTTGAGGGAAATTCATATGAATTTGATACCATTCTCCATAGATCCCAGCTAATTCCTTGGAAGTAGAATTTCATCCTCCTTTTCCAGTACGTGTAGTTAGTGCCATCAAAAGGTGGAGGTATAGCCACGAGTGTCCCTTCTAGGTTGAGGTTGTTAAGTACCCCGTCACCCATTCTTCAAGACTTTGTTAGAGTTCCTTGAAGCCCTGCTCTGATACCAATTGAAAAACCACTAGATGGGGGTGAATAGGGTTTTATGGATATTTTAATAATAATTCAACCAAAACAAGCAACCACAAAAATATTGGACAAGGGGACAAGGATTTAGAGTGGTTCCAACCTTAGCAAATACTAAGGCAGTCAATCCACTACCTGGTTGCTTACCCAACTGGGATTTTGAAAGTACTTAAATTTTATTACCTCACAAGGATGTTACATAAAATTACAAATACTTTCACCAAACCCTTCAGACAGCCTTCACCTAGAAGTAGTCTCACCAACCTCGAAGCAGCCTTCCTTGAAGTAACCTCAAGCTCCCCCTTGAAGTAGCCTTCCTCTTGAAGTAGCTTCCCGTTGAGACAGCCTTATTGAAGTAGTCCAAAGTACACCTTCTCCATTGAGAAGACCCTTCTCCACATGAGAAGTCAAACCCTCTCCAATCCTCACCCTCCAACCCTAGGAGTAGCAAGGAGAGAACAAACAATATAAAGGAACAATAAGGAAAAATAGAAATTACAACACCGTTGTAGCACAAGGCTTGATTTCCTATATCAAGCATTTTGATCTCCTAACCAATGTATATGAAAGTGTAAGTGTTGTGGGTAGGAGATGCTAGCATATATGACACGAAATTAGAGCCATGGAAATGAGTAGCAAATGTTGGAGTTGCTCAATTGCTCATAAGAATGAATAGCCAATTGCAAGTATTATGCTCAAGTGTTGCACAAGTGTGTGTAAGGTGTCCTAAGGCTTTTCCTATTTATAGGAATGGCCTATGAATGCTTAAGGACATTCTAGACACTTTTTCGGGGGTTCTAAGTGCTCAACTAGCCGTTAGGTATCCATTAGTTGCTTTAACAACAACTAGTTAATTAATTCTGAAAAGTGTAGACAGAGACATTCTCGGTCGAGGAATTGTTGACCGAGATCCCAGTCGGTCGAGGTCTTTGTCGACCGAGGGACTATCTGGAGCAAGTGTATGTAATGTTCTAATCCAACTCCCAACTACCTTGTCTGCTGTGTCTATTGGCTACCTGGGTCATTATCGGTCAAAGAGTTTGTCGACCGAGAGTGTCTCGGTCGAGAAGTTGGTCGACCGAGAATGACTCTGTTTCAATGTTTTAAACTAAGTACTAAGTGTGTGTATGAGTGTGCAGTTGTGACACTATTGTAGGGAATGACCTATATAAGTGTTGTGATTGTCTAGGGAAGATCTAAACACTTGATTTACATGATATCTAAGTACTTGTACATTATATACTTGTACAAGTTTTTACATTTGATTACAATCATGAAATAAAGCATTTTTGAGCGTATAGATCTTCCAAGTTGTGTCATCCACTTTGTTCCTGCAACACTCAAGTAGCACGTTAGATTCACAAGAATGAAATGTTTGTCATCATCGAAATAAAGGGATTATAATAATGTCCAATTTAGCCAACAATCTCCCCCTTTTTGAAGATGACAAACATTTCCTAAATATAAAATAAGGAAATATAAATCATACGAGTTTCATACCTGAAGTTTACCTTTTGTAGCCATTCTCTTGTTTTACAAGTGTGTACTGGCCCGAGATTTATGAAACTCATTTTACTTTATGTTTTTGGTTTTATATTATTTCTCCCCCTTTGTCATTTCAAAAAGATATCTAGAAAAATCATTTTGTATGACTTTTATTTCTCCCCCTTAATTTTATGCTATGCTCCCCCTAACTAAGATATTCAGTCTTAAAAATAGGGAGTAATATAAATGTAAACCATTTATTGTCGAATTTAGCCACAATTTGTTTCTCAATCATTTGCAAAGGATGTTAAGCCTTGAAATGATATGAGATCCTTTTAGATCTATGGCATACGTATTTTGATATCTCATCCATTTTACACGGGATGTTAAGCCCTAAAAATGATATGAGATTCCCTTAAGCTCATGATGGATACATATTTATTTCTCATCCATTTTGCAAGGGATGTTAAGCCCTGAAAATGACATGAGAACCTTTTAAGCTTATAGTAGAGTACATGAAAAGTATCTCTAACCAAATGCAAAGGATGTTAAGCCCTGATTTGTTTAGAGAATTGCATTAAGAATAAGATATATCACATTCATGAAATTTATATTCCTTTACTTTCATAACCAAGATTAAAAATACTAAGGTCATAACATGTTTAATCTTTTCTTTATGACGTTCTCAAAATTTTGTGAGCTCCTTCTTAATCTTATAGTCAAGATAGTTTTTGTGAGCTCCCCCTTAATCTTATAATCAAAATGTTTTAAGGATTCTTAGGTCACAATAAATAATAGATCATAAAAAGTTATGCACTAAAAATTTTGTTTTCAATATACTAAGATTAAGTGCAGTAAAATGATGTACAAATAAGCATTTTGTCAAGCTTATTTTAGGTCGACCTTGACTTCGACCATAGCGCCCCTTGGTCAAACTTGATTTCAACCAAGAGGCAATTTCTGTAGATTTTCAAATTAAAATGCATTTGTGCCATGAAATTTTACTATTTATGCAAAATGGCATCTTCATATGAGATGAATCACAATGATCAAGAATAATATCCATTCATGGTTTGTATATATGGATCAAAGATTATTTTAGACAAATCAATGAAACACAATGAGCATGGCACAATAATTATGATAGAACAGTAGAAACATAATGCAATGATCAAGATTAAAGCATATAAATACAATGATTATGATTATTTTAAATTAGAATTCAATATACATGGTTCCTATATAGTTAGACCAAGGAATACTTAGGAAAAATCATGTGGATTATGATAAAACAGTAATTTCCTTGATTAAACTAATCACGGTTCATATTTTCAGTTTTAAGCCAAACCATGTAGAGAATAAACCAAAATAATCTCATTTAGGTTCATAAGTTTTCAATTTTAAGACAAACCATGTAAATGAACATGCTTAATAAACTTTTTCAATCAATGAATAAGGTTTGTTCAAAATCAGTCTTCATATAACACTTTTGCAATACGTTTAAGGATTTCATATTCATAATGTTATACCTTAATTCATGATGCAAAAAGATCAATATGTCTTGTTTCAAAGATGGTCTCCAAGATTTATTCTTGATTTGTATATTAAATCAATCATTAATAACAAATTGTTAGCAAACTAGATTAATTGAAAACAGGTTCAACAGAACTTGATTCGGTCGAACTGTTTGTCGACCAAATTTATCTCGGTCGACATTTTTCTCGATCGAGAATGCTGTTGTTTGTACATGTTTTATTAGATTTGTTGCAAACTTGAAAACAGTAACCTGTTCAGTCGACTATTTCTCGACCGACAATGTTCTCGGTTGAACATTTTCTCGACCAAGAATGTTTCTGTACTGTTTCAGAACTATTTTCAATAATTGTTTCCAAGTAAAAAGATAATATGAAAGTTAAAGCTCGATTGTGTTGAGATATGACATTTGTATATCAAGAATCAGTTTAGGTCAAATCTCAACTAGTCAAATTTAAACCTCTAAGTTTTAGGAACCCAAGCTAGATCATCATTCCTTTTCTTGTATGGGCATGAAAAAGAGTAGTGTCCAAGACGCAAGCAATAATGACAACTAATAGAGTCAATCTCATTTCTCTTTCTAGGAGTTGAGTTGTTCTTGGGTATATACATGGATTGATTCTCTAGCACTTGTGTCCCTCGCCAACTAGGTTTTTGATAAGATTTTCCCTTAGTCTTATAACCTAGTCCTCTCCTTCCAATTTGACGATAAGAATCCTTTAAGATATTATCAAGATTATTGTTACTCAAGCTACTCACTTTTTGTTGTAACTTCATAATCTCATCCATTTTCTTCTTGATGTCTAATTTTTCTTGATTTAGATTAGATAATAAAGAATCTCTTTCTTTCACAATAATATCATAATCTAGATGTGTACACAAAATAGATCGTCTTTGAAGATCATTTACTTGAGTTTGCAAGTTTAACTTTTCAAGGGAAAGAAGATTGCAATTTGCTTCTACAGATTTAAGCTTAATATCATAATCTTCAATACCCTTTTTGAGATCTTCATTTTCAGATATGAGAGCAAGAAGTTTAGCATGTAACTCTTTATTTGATTTCTTGAATTTCTTCTTGCACTCAATATATTTCTCATGTGTATCTTGAATACTAGCAATTAGATCTTCTTTTGGTAGATCAAAAAGACTTACCTCTTCTTCTTCTTCTTCATTTGTTGTAGCAATAAGACATTCTACTTCTTCTTTTCCATCATCACTATCATCACTTGAATCATCCCATGCAGCTTTATATGCTCTTTCTTTCTTTTTGTGAGATGATTTCTTTCCTTTCTTGAATTTTGGACAATCACCTTTCATGTGTCCCTTTTTGCCACATTCAAAGCACCTGGAAGAAGAAATACTATATGTTTTATTAGTTTTAAAACTTTTATACTGCTTACCATTTACAATGAGAGTTTCTTGTTCACTATCATCTTCACTTGTGTCATGATTGATCTTGGTTGATGCTTTGAATGCAATGTCCTTCTTTCTCTCTTGTTGAAGTTCACATTCTCGTCTTTCTTCCTCTTCTAAAGTTGCTTCATGTGCTTCTAGGTTGCCAATAAGTTGTTCCATCCTTAGCCGGGTGAGATCATTTGCTTCTTCAATAGCAGTCACCTTAGGCTTGTATTTGGGAGGAAGAGACCTAATGATTTTTGAAACTTTATCTTCTTCGCTAATTACGTTACCTAAAGCATTTAAACTATTCACAATAGAAGAGAATTTTGCATACATTTCAGTAATAGACTCATTTTGATCCATACGAAACTGTTCAAATTTTTTCTTAAGCATTCCAATTTTAGAATTCTTAACTTGAACAGTTCCTTCATATGTTATAGAGAGTCTATGCCATATGTCATATGTCATTTCACAATTTGATATTCTATTGAATTCACTAACGGAAATTGAACAATAGAGTATACTTACAGCTTTTGCATTCATTTGGGCTGATCTTACCGTATTAGCATCCCAAGTTGCATACTTTGTTTGAGGGAATTCATATGGATTTGAAACCATTCTCCATAGATCCCAGCTAATTCCTTGGAAGTAGAATTGTAACCTCCTTTTTCAGTAGGTGTAGTTAGTGCCATCAAAAGGTGGAGGTCTAGCCATGAGTGTCCCTTGTAGGTTGAGGTTGTTAAGTACCCCATCACCCATTCTTCAAGACTTTCTTAGAGTTCCTTGAAGCCCTGCTCTGATACCAATTGAAAAACCACTAGAGGGGGGGGGGTGAATAGGGTTTTATGGATATTTTAATAATAATTCAACCAAAACAAGTAATGACAAAAATATTGGACAAGGGGACAAGGATTTAGAGTGGTTCCAACCTTAGAAAATACTAAGGCAGTCAATCCACTACCCGGTTGCTTACCCAACCGGGATTTTGATAGTACTTAAATTTTATTACCTCGCAAGGATGTTACATAAAATTACAAATACTTTCACCAAACCCTTCGGACAGCCTTCACATAGAAGTAGTCTCACCAACCTCGAAGCAGCCTTCCTTGAAGTAACCTCAAGCTCCCCCTTGAAGTAGCCTTCCTCTTGAAGTAGCTTCCCGTTGAGACAACCTTCTTGAAGTAGTCCAAAGTCCACCTTCTCCAATGAGAAGACCCTTATCCACCTGAGAAGTCAAACCCTATCCAATCCACACCCTCCAACCCTAGGAGTAGCAAGGAGACCACAAACAATATAAAGGAACAAGAAGGAAAAATAGAAATTACAATACCGATGTAGCATAAGGCTTGATTTCCTATATCAAGCGTTTTGATCTCCTAACCAATGTATATGAAAGTGTAAGTGGTGTGGGTAGGAGATGCTAGCCTATAGGACACGAAATTAGAGCAATGGAAATGAGTAGAAAATGTTGGAGTTGCTCAATTACTCATAAGAATGAATAGCCAATTGCAAGTATTATGCTCAAGTGTTGCACAAGTGTGTGTAAGGTGTCCTAAGGCTTGTCCTATTTATAGGAATGGCCTATGAATGCTTAAGGACGTTCTAGACACTTTCTAGGGGGTTCTAAGTGCTCAACTAGCCGTTAGGTATCCATTAGTTGATTTAACAACGACTAGTTAATTAATTCTGAAAAGTGCAGACGGAGACATTCTCGGTCGAGGAATTGTCGACCGAGATCCCAGTCGGTTGAGGTCTTTGTCAACCGAGGGACTGTCTGGAGCAAGTGTATGTAACGTTCTGATCCAACTCCCAACTACCTTGTCTTCTGTGTCTAACAACTACCTAGGTCATTCTCGGTCGAAGAGTTTGTCGACCGAGAGTGTCTCGGTCGAGAAGTTGGTCGACCGAGAATGACTCTGTTTCAATGTTTTAAACTAAGTACTAAGTGTGTGTATGAGTGTGTAGTTGTGACACTATTGTAGGGAATGACCTATATAAGTGTTGTGATTGTCTAGGGAAGATCTAAACACTTGATTTACATGATATCTAAGTACTTGTACAAGTTTTTACATTTGATTACAATCATGAAATAAAGCATTTTTGTGTGTATAGATCTTCCAAGTTGTGTCATCCACTTTGTTCCTGCAAAACTCAAGTAGCACGTTAGATTCACAAGAATGAAATGTTTGTCATCATCGAAACAAAGGGATTATAATAATATTCAATTTAGCCAACATGAAGTAAACTAGCACTGATAGTAATCCTAGCTAATCTGAAAGGTTGATGAACAATATGAAAACTATTCAGAGCAAGGGGTAAGAAATTAATTTGAAATGTAACAAGTGTGTTTTAAATAAAATAACAAGTGCAAGATGAGCAAAGTGTAATCTAAAACAAATTCTTGCGGTGATAACAAGAATGATGAATAATCTATTTGTAACTTATATCTTTCAATTTTAGGGATGTTTAATCTACATGATTAAAATGAGAAGGATAAGTAGCAAAACGTAAGTAGTAATGAATGAGGAGAGAGATAAGAGAAAACAACGACTTTTAGTAATATGTGAATTTGTTTTTAGAAGTATACTTTGTTGAAGGTATATTAAGGGATGTAAATTGGTTCTACTTATGATTTCAGTGTACATGCGCAAGAAATATGTTAATTAAAGTTAAAGGTGTCTGATAGTTGTAGTCATTCATACCAGTAATCCATCTTAGTATTGTACAATTGTGATATGGTGATATGGGTTGAATAATGATGGAACAAATGAAGGGTTACCCTGAATAAGGTAGTCTTACCTATTCACTCATATGAATAGAAAGGATGATAACCATATTGTATTGATATGTATCCCTAATGTGGTATAGCTTGTTATACCCAGTTTTAATATAACTAAGTGATGGTAATTGGGTATGAATAGTCCTTGAATGACTAATACAATTATGGAGTACTCTGTTACTGTTGTTGAAATCCTAGTATGCTATAACTCGATGGTTACACCTTGAATTATGTGTGGGTTCATACTTGAGAATAGTATGGAATGTGATGGTAATGCTTCACCTTATGCATCCATGATCCAATGGGGATGCCGTGAGTAGTATTGTACAATTGTTGTTGAATCTAGTCTTCCAACTCAAGACTATTTTGCTATTTGAGTAGCATAATAGTAAAAATTCAAAACAACATGGTGAACTCTCTTTTGTGATTTAGAGGTAATACATAACAATAGTACATATTGAGCCGTATGAATTGATATAGTTGGATCATATTATCGATGTTGAGGTAACACCTCAAGTGTATGAAAATATTGAAATGGTTGTTTCTCTCTCTATCCTATGATTGATTGTGGCATAAGAAAATTTGTTTGTTATCATTGAGAACTATTTCAAACATGTTGTGATTTAGTAAAGGAATAAATGACTTAATGTTAAATACTGCATTCAAGTATGAAATACAAGAATATAATGTCATGTAAGATTTCAGAAGTTTAAAATAAACCTTGAATGTACTTTACTTGCATATTTATGTTTCGGGGATGAAACCTTTTTAGGTGGGAGAATTGTTATGACCGCATCTGAGCTTAATTGGTAAACTAGGGTTTACCTAAATGATTACATGCTTGATTATATTGAACATCATTTATACTTGTTTAATGATAGTAGATCAATTGTAATGCTTCAAACCTAATAAGAAACTCTAACTATGATTTTAGTTTGAAGAATTAGGGTTTGAGAAATGAAAACCCTAATCGGAAAAAATTAGGGTTTACTTGGATGATTGTATGCTTAATTAACTTGATCATTGTTTGAACCTTAATTAATTATGGTAGTTAAGTTTTAATGTTTTAAATACAACAATAAGGTTTAATCATACTTTGATCCACATAATTAGGGTTAACATTTGAAAACCCTAATCGGCCCAAACTAGGGTTTTGATAGTACATGAATATGGAATTTGGTCAGGATAGCAGTGTGGTAAATGATTTTTCATATTTTATAAAATTTTTTATTTAATTGAATTTTGAATATGATATGTATAACTCAATGATGCATATTGGATAAAAATTTCAGAATTTTTGAGTGTTCTTTGAAAGTGGTTCTTGGTCAAACTATACTTCGACCAAAATGCTGACAGAGTGCTTTCTAGCAGTGTAGTGTTTTATTTTTAATTATTTTTTGGTAACTGTAAATTATCTGAAATTTTAATTGCAGATCTAAAACTCAATCATAAACAACATGTAAAATGTTCATAATTTTTGGATGCATTAAGACCTTATCAGTAGATGAATTACAGTAACTGACATTTCAGTAGAATTCTAGATATCAGTGCACTATTAGATTTTTAGTTATTTAATAAGAGCTTGGAATGATCTCAAATTTTTACTAAAGATTAGTAACTGAATAATACACAACATGAGAAATTATCATAATTTTTGGAGAAGGTTTGATCTCTGAAATACACGAATTACAGAAACCTTTTTATGATAGAAAAATCTGCTAAAATAAGAAAAAAGTTTAGTGAGGGGTCAAAGTGAAATTGACCCAAGCAACTAAATTTCTATATATGATCAACCTAGCACACTAGAAGCTCTCATAATTTTTGCTTCAAACCATAGAAATGAAATCCTAAAGAGAGAGAGGGAGAGTTAGGGTTTGAGAAGAGAAATTGATGGAGATGCAGACCTAGGGTTTTGCGATCTGAGGAATGATGAAATCATGTAAGTTTAGCTTCTTTGCATAGACTTTAATGGTGAATATTCTATCACATGTAAAGATTCCATCCCTCCTCTGATTTGATCCTAAATAATGTCAAAATTTCCCCTTTTCTCACTCTTTCTTCATAATCTCTCATTTTTAGGGTTTCCGAGTTAAAAGGAAGAAGAATCAGGTGAATTGCTAGGGATTTGATATGGATTTGAGATTTTCAGATATGGGATACATTTTTAAGGTGTTTTAACACCTTAGGGTGAGTGGGAACTTCCTTTAAATAGTATATTACACGAAAATTGGTTAAATCAACCATAATCTTTAATTTCTTAGTATGCGACTACAAACCCTGAATTGTCTATTTGTTCTAAGTTGTTGCAAAATGATATGAAATGGAATGTTACTCTATTTGGATGAAGTTAAGATGATAAAATCATATTATAAATGTATACAATGAATTCTAATGAGAATTCCCTAAGTATTCATAGAGGTTATAAGAGTAAACTGAAATATAGGGAATTCGTCTATGATTGAAATTTTTTGTATAAGTAAATAGAGAAAGTTGCTTATCTAGATCCCCTTGGTTTTGAATGATTGTTTATCTAAATTCATAGTAAATATATGTCAGATACTATCTTGGATTTTATGTGATGTGAAAATTGTTTGCTTGATATCTTCGTAAAGAGGGTGAAACCCTATATGAGTGGAAAGTTGGAAATTTGTGAATAAATATGGTGAAATCCATTTGAAGTGTTTTTCTTGGAATCATAGACTCTATTTATGCAATGTTATTATTGATTCATAATATCTCAATGAATTGCATGGAAAACCCTAATTTAATTCAATTTGAGGATTTCATACATATGTTGATTGTATATGACTTGTTTAAAGAAGCCTATATTTAGTGGATGTTTATGACATATTAAATCCTTATGAGAGCCAAGTGATAAGTGAATGAGGTAAATGAAACTCTAAGGCTAAGGTGTTAAATGAATCAAGTATTATGATATCAATGTTCTCAGTATGAGATGTGGTGATGCTTAACAGTTCAATTACATGATTCTAGTATATAAAGGCCAAGTTGAACTTGTTTATTTAAGAATTCTAGTCTGCCAGTATGTATAGTATGTTGATTACTCAATATATTACAATGTTTTGAATATACTGCTCTACCAAGTTTAGAATGATATACATGTTGTGTTATAAACTTCAAATAAATAGACGCGTCACCATAGAGATACCAGAGTCAAGTATGAGTAAGAGAAAGGTACAATGTAGAAAGAGTTTTCTAGGAATAATAAAATAATAGATTTAAGGGATCTGACACGTAGAATCCCTATGAGAGGTCTACGCCTTAGGGATGAAATGACCTACCCTGGTAGTGCGTCCAGTATACGAGGGTCAGAACGCACCCAAAGAGTGTGCGGAGAGATGAAGCCCTTGAGGAAGTCTCCTAAGAGAAGATAGGTTACCCAACATGAACCAGAGATTTCAGTGGTAACCCAGAGGTACCCACAAAGCGTACCAAGTTGAGTCCTACAAAGCGTCTCAAACCCTCCACCTGTGTACCTAGCCTAGAGGAGGAGTCTAGTTTACAGCACCGTAGGAGTGCTGAGGCCAGAGAGCCAGTTTTTCTGTTGCAGACCAGGACAGCAGTCAGACTTAGCTATCCCAGGGTGTCAGCTAAGTATTGTACGGTGGGATCATAGTTCACTATGAGTCTTTATATGTAGAGTACACTTTATATGATCAGGGCACAATAAAATGAATGAGAGGTCAAACAAGTGTGTACAGTTATTCAATTATACTTTGAATGCTTCTGAATTATTAATTCTCTTTATGATCAATCAAGCATTTCATATATTGATTCAATCTTATAAATATCTAGAGTATCTTTACATATTTATGATTGTCAATTATTAGACTCTTTAAATCTTACTTCTGTTATAATTGATATCAGTTTCTCAAAAGTATATCTATAATCATATCAGTGCTTTAGACGGTTTCTTTGAAGTACTCATTCACTGAGCGAGTAGGCTGACCCCTCTACTCAAAATTTTTAGGGAAATCACATGGACTTGAAGAAGATATCATTGCATCAGAGTACATCTGCCACTAGAGTTAAGTATGAGTATAGTTAAGTTCAGTCGGTCCCTACCACTCTAGGTCCTAGTATAGATGTGAGAGTGTTGTAAGTAATGTTTTGTATCTTTGTTTCCTTAATAAGGGAGAATGTATCTAATTATCATGTCATATGTACCTAAGAATGAATGTATGGATGTGTATCGTTTATGTTGAGATCATATTAAAGAAATCAATGTTTAGATTCCCTTATAAAGTTAGTTTATGTGGTTCAATGTGAGAAAACAAAGAGTTTGAAAAAGAAGAAAAAGTTAAGGGTGATATTTGTATTAAGTTAAATCCTCAATTTATACCCTAATCTCATGATTAGTGGAAATTGTAAGATCGGGGTGTAACATACCCAACCACCGTCCTACCCCATCTATCCACATTCCTCTCTACAATGTCCTTGGGATACACAAGCTTGCCATCAACTATGCAAACATCAATTTGATTAAGTTTCACAGGTCCAATGCTTTCCTTTTTGAACAGATCCGACCATTGTCTAGAATCCTTTGTGACCGACACATTCCCCACAACTCCCTTTGGGATAGGTCGAGTCACCTGAGCTTCTACAACATTGGGATTTGGAGCATTTGTCTCCGCCGTCACCCTGTCCGTCACCCCCTCAGTCACCCCTTCACTCATAGCTCCTCCAATTTAATAATAATAAAATGTTGATAGGGACAAAATATTACTTGTATTAATTTAGCATTGAATTATTTTCTATTTTTCACATCTCAATAAGATAAGTGGCTCCCCTCTCGGGTTAGACTCCATGCATGGTACTTATAAATAACAACATACTTTATTGAAGAACCATGCAATTATATCCATGAAATCCAATCATCAAGGTACATTTAAGCAATCCATAATCATTCAACATTATCTGCATGTATGTATAAAACCCCAAGTGTCACCAAGCATTCACATTATTAGATCAAACCTAACTTAAATCATGATCTAGAATTTAGGGTTGTCTCGGGTTGGGATTATAAAATAAGGGTATAAAACCCTAATTCCATAACATACCAATTCTAAGGGTTAATAACCCTAATTACATATTAAGATGTAACTCTAATGTTTCTGATTGATCATATTATATCCTTCTGAACACATAGATCTGATCTTACAAGTTAAGATCAGCATAACAAGACATCAATTTCAAAACATAATTCTCTTGTTAATAACTTAAAATCCGTAAAAGTTCATTATCTTCCTCATCCTTCCTAAGATCTTAAGGAGTCATTATTATTCAACAATTACATGTATTATAACAAAATAATTATATTCAATATATTCACCATATTAGTAATCAAGTTAGGGTTTTCATGTGATAACCACATTAGATATATGAAGGTTCCCATACATGTAAGTACATATAGTACAAGCACTATGAATGCATGGTGCACCTGGTTGGTTTAGTATATGAAAATGATACATGTGTTATTAGTAATTACATTGAGAAAATATTATATCCTCAATTCACCTTTTAGGGGTGGTTCCCTGACTGAGGGTGGGTTGAACAAGAATGGGAAAAGACATATGGGGGAGGAATAACCCTAAACCTATGACGTTAGGTTGTGGATAGCAAGTCTTAACTCCTCCTAAAAATGAAGAAGACGGCTTAGGTTGGAACCTCCCTTAGAAGGGTGAGTTGACCAATCTCATTCTGAGATTTCTAGTAACCTTAGAAGTTATCAAAGTGCCCAACTCTAATGGAAAAGGCTATGATGGAATGGTATGGATATAAAGTACAAGAAGCATTTAGCCTTACCTATAAAGATAAGTTGTCCTTAATGAATGGGAACATATTCTAACACATATAAATGTGAAAATCTTGGTTAGAGAATAATCCCAGAGTAAATATGTGACGACAATACAAGTTCATTGAAAGGAATGCAATAATAATGCATCTAAGGTATGTAAGCCCTACTACGACTAAGTCTGAATGAGAAAAGTGTGAGTTTGGCTTAATACCTTGGGTGCATATGCACATAAGTACGTAAACTTTAGTCAGAGAAATTGCAAGTAAAATGTATAATTAAAGTGAACACATGAGAGGTGTCTAAGTCATAGACTCTCCTTGAACAAGATGAGTCATGGGATATAGAAATACAAAGACATTAGAGGTCGTTGTCCTGGGATAAGGTGTATTTAATAAGAGAGATAAAATAAATCTAGGACATCTTTTAATAAACTCTAGAAAGGTAGAACCCTAAGTCAATGCAGGGTCAAGTAGGAATGCTTAAAAGGTACATAGGACCTAAGGGGCCAGGAGGTGATCAAACCCTAAGTTCATAAGGCCTTTGTGTTTAGGAGAAATACATCCATGTGTACATAAGGCCCAAGGGGTCAGGATAATGGCCACCTCCATGAATACATAATGCTTGAGGGGTCAATGTGAAAGGCACTACATAAGTACATAACGCCCATGGGGTCAAGAGGAGATCACTCAAAAGGCACCTATACCCCTAGAGACCCTAAGGGTCTGCTCAGGCTAATGATACAAGAGATGTAGATACAAAGAATACAAGAATTTTATATAATAATGGTTGAAATAAGTATCGCAAGGGAAGTTTGGCATTAACTCAAAGTTGAGAAAAGAACTATCCCTTGAGCTCATGAAATTAATTGAAATTGTTAATAATTACTTATTATTATTAGATCCGGATCTTAGAAAATTCAAGTTTCTTCTCTCGACTTTAAGGTCCACCTTAATTGGGAGACACTCAAAAGTGGGTATGTTATATTGGGAAGAGCCTTAATGTGGTTAGCATCTCAACAGATGACATTGCATGACTAATAAAAAATTGGCTCGCAACTGAGATATGCTCTTGTCAATCTTGACTGATAAAATCCCAGATTTGCATTATGTCATTTAATACAAAGGTGCATATTTATCAATATAAATTATCTAATTATCATTTAAGATTATTTACAAGTCATTAAGTCATTAAAATGATTTACAACAATCATTTAGGTGAGAATCTATCTATTTTTCAATTATGATTTCTGATGTTTTGACTATCAAACTAGGGTTTGTGAAATTCAATTCTTTGTGTGTACCTAATGAATGGAAATGGTCTTAAAAGAAATAAGATACATATAAATGGAATAGTGGAGTCATCATAACCCTCAAGTCAACAAGGTTGAAGATCTATGCTCAATGTATGTTCATATACATTGGTTGTAAAAAGTATTAAATCTGAATGATTGTACACATCCAAGTGGGAAATACAAGCCACCTACGTCAATAACAAGGTCTATATCCTAAAGTTAGATTAAAATGATGATATAAATATTCTGGAGACATGTTGGATTAGCCTAGGTGGAGAGTAGAAAATTGAGTATTGATATAATTCTTTAGTCAAGCCCCAAGTTGGTTGAAGAATAATTCATTCAAACATAATTTTATCTAAGAGTGTATGAGGAGCCACCCTAGAAATGATCATTCTCTTTCTTGATGTTACTTTTATAATCTCATTCGACCATGTAATTTGACCAACTATATTCAAATATGAAATTGGAATCATCCATTTGTTGTTCATCACTTCAAAATAAGTAGAATTACAAAATTTATTCAAAACTTAAGACTAGAGAATAGACAATGTTGAACTAACTCTATTAAGATAGACTCTTTAGTCCAATAAATATGTTACATCTATGATATTATCTTGACTAGTTCAAAAAAATGTAGACACTTCTTCTTGAACCATTTATGACTCTAAACATAGATATTTTGCCACACTAA
This sequence comes from Alisma plantago-aquatica, assembly GCA_963693085.1. NCBI lineage: Eukaryota > Viridiplantae > Streptophyta > Magnoliopsida > Alismatales > Alismataceae > Alisma > Alisma plantago-aquatica. The sequence goes on along the minus strand of OY856413.1, from coordinate 131,427,223 downwards.
ACCTTCCAAACCATTAACTCATTACCATTGAAAAAACCATACACAAACATTCCATTTTTCCAATTCAACTACAAGTTCTATCCTTGAGGACTAAAATTTCCAAATAATGGTCATACTATGATAAGAGAGTCTCTACATAATTCCTTTATATAATTTTTCAATGATTATCATTATAGTTACGAGTCCTGTTAGGTTTCACCACTCTAAATGATATACATTCTATTTGTGAGTTTTGAATTATAAAGACAATATAATATTCAACTTCTTTGTCATCTTCATCAAGCTCAACCAATAATAACTTCATATCTAAATTATAACACTAAAATGATCTTAACATTGACCAAGGTATAGTTACAACTACTACATCATCTTGGTGGAGATCATTCATTCTTCCTTTCTTCTTAGTTACCATCCATCTATAACAATGTTACACTCTTCTAGGTGCAAAATACCTTGGTGTGTTCTTATATACAACTTGGAAAAAGTGTGATATGGTGAATTCAAGTAGAAAAGTGAGGTATAGGTAGATCTGGTAATGTTTGAGGAGATTCACTTTTTGATAGATGGAAAAAGAAGTTGCAAATGATCTATGAGAATTAGTTTAAAAGTTTTTGTTCTTTTAGTTTCTATAGAAGGACGATCTTAATGTTTTTTTATGTTGGTTAATTTTTATTTTAAATTTGTTTTTAAATATCTATCTAGGGACCTAGTAACTATGTGTAGGATAATTAATATATAAAATAACTCTCAACCTTGTATTCTAACTTTGCCCATTTGATACCAACAAATATAGCACCCAAATTCCATGATCAATGAATAAAATATTTAGTCATGCATCCATCACAATCAAGTTACATGGGTGATATTTATTAATTGAACTCCTTTTATTTCAGCATAGAAAATAACAAATGAAACAACATACAAATATGATGCAAATGCATGGAAATCATTGCGTGTATGAATGAAGATGAGTTGTAAAGTACCTAGGACAAGAAAATAGTTATGGGGAAACTAGATGATGAACTATGTTTTTGTGATTGTAAGGTGAAAATTGAGGAAGATAATGAAAATATATTTCATTTTGTTCTTTGCTTGCCTTGTATCTGCTATGTACATGTAGACTTTGTTCTTTAGTTGATCCTTGCATGATTTAAATGATAAGTATTAATTTATTTCAAGTTTTAAAAATGAATTTTACCTTTCTATATAAAAATCATTGATATGAAAATTTTTAAAGGATAACAATTTTTCTTGCTTAACAAATTGTGAAAATTACCCAATAGAAAATAAAAAAATTAATTTGGAAGGACCAAATTTGCATAACATATTTTTTATGAAAGCATTACAAGGAGTCTTTGCACTATACATACATATGGGTAAAATGAAGTAAAACCTATACATGCCAAATACACAGAAGGTAAACAAATGTCTAGTTGAAACTTGAACTCCTATATCATTCTCGGTAAGATCATCCTAAACCACTATTTATCTTCATAATAATTTGATATTCTCATGCACTCACCCACATTATCTATAAGGTATGATTCAAAGGGTTAGCCATGAGGACTCAAACAATTTGAATTTATTAGGAATGAAATATACATTTACTAATCAGGGACGGAGTGAGAGGGGGCCCGACAGGGCCATGCTCCTTGAAAAAATTAAAGTTATCTTATATGCATGTATAATTTATTTGTAGTTGTATAATATATATTGTGTACAATGTATCTAGACATAGATAGAGAACTGGCTCAACAATATGTGAGCTTTACTTATTTTGATCATTCTCAGGTTCAAATCTCTATATTTGACATCACTATCATTCACCACAGATTTCTTATTATTCCCATCCCTCTTTTGATTTTGTGATTAATTTAAAAGTTTATAATAAATATTTGGCAGTTATGCGAAAGATGATGGGAAAAAAAGAAAAAAGTATTTGTTGAAATATCATAGTTTCTTAAAGATTTTGTCATCATTTGAAGAAAAAAATGTCACACAAGAGAACATAGATCACCATGGTAGATATTTTTATTTGGACATATCATTAAATAAAAGCTACCCCCTCCCCCCTACAATGAAGAAATCTTGGCTCCTCCCTTGTCACTAACTACAAGACTCTTTTGATAGAATAATACAATTTAGAATAGAAAATAGTAGGAAAGTACGCTATGAAAATAATTCAAATGACTATCAAAGGTTCTAGAGATAAAAAAAATACTTATAATATACATGAGATGCCACTTGATTTTATTCTCTATGTTTGAGAATACCTACCTTGTATACTCACACCTTAAGAGAGAATGACAACCACAATCTAATGTTATCATTTGTGAGTGACACCATGCCTCTTTGGTTTACGTATACTTTTTTTAATAGCTATGTCTCTTGCTTGTGATAGTAGAAGAATGTGCATGATTACAAATTGATTAATATGATGGTCCTCAAGAAAATTCCATAGTAGGTATACAAATTTGGATCCACTAGTTGTATACACAATGCATGATTTTAAAGAGGGAAACAACCCCAGACAATTACATTACTATACCATTCCATAGATAACAAAAACTTGCCAAAGAAGTGGCAATCGGTTGGTAAAAGTAATGTTGTACAATTGAGCTGCCACAAGATGGACCCCATGCAATAGGATGGATAAATTGCAAATTTTTAAAATAAGGTAACAAAAACTTGTTTCACAACATGTCCATCATAAAAAACCAAAATCTCCATATTAAAATAATAAGTCACATGTCATCATAAAAAGCTTTCATCGTTCATCATTCATTCTTTATTTACTTTATTCAATTTCAAACTTACTAGGACCATTTGAATTCATAGCCCAATCACTATAATTTATTCCAATTTATACCAAAGTTACTATTTATTACTTCTTCTTCAAATGATGTTTTCATGGATTGAACATACACTTTTTTAGTATAAACCATAAACATATAAAAGGATATAAAAAAGGATTTTTTCACTGCCTTAGGCAGAGCCCGCATCCTTTTTCCAGCCATAGCCCAGATAACTGGAGGGTGATAAATCCAGCGCTCCATAGCATGGTTCGAACCTAGCTCCCCCCAGAGGGGGACATCGTGCCTTACCAGCTGCGCTAACGCTGACCGGGTTATAAAAGGATATAATATCTTACATATGGTGTATTGTATTCAAGTGAAATTAAGTACTTGAATGGCCTTTGATCATTACTCTTTTTATATTTTGAGACACATATTTCTTTTATTCTAAAACACGAAGAACAACATGTATCAATTTCAAATGTCTGATGTTCCTCAAAATTTATGCTACATTTCACCTAGGTGTAATACTCTTTCTAGTGGAAAACTTAATTTCATGTTATCATTTCGATTTATTCTATTGAAATGGTGTCTTTGAAATAAGATTCCTCACTAGTACAACAATGATATATTTTTGCATCAAAAGTGAACTAAACTATAATACATTGTTGGTACACTATTTTACAATTCTGCGTAAATGTCCAAACTTTATAGTGCTTTATTTTTTTCTATTTTTAACTCTAGTTATTAAGTCTCTATTGTGGAATTTATGTAAAAATGATTATCTATGTCATGGACCTATCAGGTTAAGTAATTATTTCTCTAAAGCCACTTATCATCTAGTAAATTCGTAAATTTGCCAAGAAATGTGTATTATATATACTTGTATTATTAAGTTATTAGGATGTGGATTTTATTTTATCATGATTTTTTTGTATTTTAGACCAATTTTTTTGCTTACACTTAATTTTAAAAGTTAGTATCATGGTTATTTGAGAATGTGTAAAATTATGTAGTGTGATATTTCACTAATTGTAACATCTTACATTGAGGTCATAAGGGTGTATATATTATTTGTAATTCAATAAGAATGAAAAATTAACCAATATACTTTAATTTATTATGTTTTAATAAAGATCTAAGTATCATGTTTTCCCTACACAAGTAGAACTTTACCTTTTTTACACAATATGTAGTAGGTAGCAACTATCTATCTTAATGCTTTTAATGCCACATACTAGGCCTTGGTCCTCCTTTCACGAGGGGATCGACATAGGTGGTGAATATAACACCATATTATACTGACATTTATGTCTCATAGGAGGAAAAAAGTGTTGGTATTGCAATAAAAATGTTACTAGAATGTTATAGTTAATTTACATTGAAGTGATCAAAGAGGTTGATAAAGTATGGAGAAATCAAGATTTTTATATCAAAAGGTTGAAACATTATGAATTCCCAATCTTTGACAATGTGGTTTAGTATAAGGATGGATATCTAAACAACATTATGTGGATTAAACCAAACATGAATTAATCACAACCCAACCTTCCATATAAAGCTCTAGTGAACATATCATGAATTGACTTCCAATTAATAGATTTTGGTAAAAACAAGTTACAATTGAACGTTACTTAGATGGATTTGATGCAAATATCATTAACAAATATTCCTATAAATGGTTCAAATAAACATGCATATGCAATATCTTGGCCTTCCTTAAAAGAGTCTAGCTAGAAGGTTTGAGGATCCTAACCCATAGTTGATGAGTTCTCGACGGTAGGTTGTGTGATATGGAATTCAATGTTATGTCTTCAACATGTGGAACTTTTATTCTTAAAGAGGCTATGAAAGTTATTGGGAAATATCTAAATAGTTTATTGAGCATCTTTAATTTTTTATAAAAATCCTTATCTTTTTGTTCTCAATTTTGGACTCTCCATCCCTTGTCTAAACTTTTCACCATCTTCAACATGTATGTACTTTTACTAGAGTTTCTTAAAAACAATCTACTATTCTTTGTGTATTCTTTTGATTCACAAGAACCTATTATATAATCTTTGATGGAGATCTTATTCATATTGAAATAATCAATTTAATTTCACATTACAAATATTTAAAACTCAATAGATTGAATCACTAGTCATACTTGACAATTGTTCCTTTCTTAGCTTCCAAGTTAAGTGTTGGTGATAAGGTTCATCTAATTTTGAATACAAATAACATATAAATATACACACATATTAAACACCCCCTTAATGTGTTGCATGACACCATCATATGGTAAATACCCCATTTTACATCCCCTTCATTGTAATATCTTTTTTGTGCTTGTAGTAGGGCCATCAAACCTTCATCAACTCCGGTAATGTAAGGACCCTAACCTAGGTTTTAGGGTAGCCCTATTTTCTTTGGATTATTATTGTGCTTATAACCTTTCTCTAATCTTTTGAGATATGATTAGGGCTTGTGGAGAGCTTAAGTTTCAAGTTTGAGCTTATTTGGATGTTGTTTGTGCTCTCTATGCTAATTTTGCAGCAAATTGCAATTTACCCAATATAGGGGGTTGATGTACAATTTTCCACCTCTAGAGTATTTCCTCTCTTTCTCGACATCGTCTATAGGAAATAGACAAAGTAGGGCGCCTTTTTTGAGCTCTGGTTGAGGAGTTGACACCTTAAGGGTGATTAGGGTTTCCATGCTTGTTGGGTGTCTCGACCCATGTGAGTTGGTTGGTCGCGACCTAGGTCTATTTTCAAGGGTGTCGCTATCGAGAGACCTCCTATAGAGTGTAGGTTTATGACCTAGATAGTCTAGGGTGGTTTTGGGCCAAGATGGATGATCTAGCATATGTTGTCTCGATCTAGGGTTGATGATGGTACCTTGTCTCGACATAGATGGTGGTGTAACGACCAGGGGAGGTGCACCCAAGGAAGGTCACGACCGCAACCATGTAGGTTGACATGGTGGTTGAGACACTACATAGAGTGTTTCACAATGTCTTGCATTCCATGTTTAAGTGGTTACATGTGGGTGCATGTTGGTATTTTTTGAGGACAGGTGTCCCTTGGGTTCTTTAGTGTGTTGACACCTCAGCCTTTGCCCTCTCTCTCTCATCCTTCATCTATATAACCCCTTATCTTTCCTTGTTTGAAACCCTTTAGGCCATCTATATTCTTCCTCCTTGTTTTCTTATTCTTGGAGCTTGGTGGAGCAAGGAGTTTTGTCCTTGGAGCTTGGGGAATCAATCTCCTCCTGCCTATGGTGGTGGTGATTTGAGCTCATCTTCCATCCTTGGTAAGTGTTTATCTTCTAAGTTGATGTTTCTTTTGATATACTACCTCCATATTCCTCTCTTTTCTCGGCCCTATACCATGGTTCTTCCATGTTGGTGGTTTGGAAGAGAAACTCCTCATCACAAGGGTCATAGACCATGTCTTGACAAGGCAGACCCAAGTGTGAAGAGGATTTCTCCTCTCTTTCTACCTTTCTCTTTTGGTTCTGCCAAGAGCTTATTTTGCTTCTTTCCTTGGGCTAGCTTTGATCTTGGTATCTCCTCCTTCTTGAGGTTCTCTTGTGGTAGAGTGTGGAGCTTTTTATGAAGATTCTCCAACCCTTGGATCATGTGCTTGGGGCTCTTGATCTTGGAGTTTGGGGCTCTTAGTGTTGATCATCTTAAGGCAGGTTATATAACTCTTTGCCATCTCTATTACTTGCACTCTTTCATACGTGCCATCTACTGTATTTTCTATTTAAAATGTTTCCTTAACATGATATTAGATGATGATAATCTCTAGAACTTGTTTGGTAGTTATTATCTTTCTAGGTTTTGATGAAATCCAAAACCCAAATTTCACATACCCAATTTTGATGATTGTGGTGTTATATTTATCTTCATCTATCCTTTTAACTTTAGTTTTTCTCACATGCATGATGTTTGTGTACCTAGATATTAAGGGAAGTTTAGGTTCTATTTTGGGAACCTTATTCATGGTTTCCTTTCTCTTAGATGAGATCCTTCCTTATGGTATCATGATGTATGACCTATGATTTATGGTGATCATTTTGTATGAGCCTTTTCCTCCATGTTGATCATGGTTTTACCTTAGTATTGTTTCTATTTTGAGACCTTTACATCATCCCTTGGGGTGGTCGAGACACCTACCCCATGTTCATCAAGACCATGGTTCATCTTGGGCAAGATGCTTCCCTTTGATGTGTTGTAGCTAGTGTTGATGGAGGTCGCGACACTTGAGGATTGATGGTCATGTTCATCCCCTATTTTAGTGAGGTTGTTGCCCTAGTTGGGGACTTGACCTTTTCTTATTTTTGGTCATGACACACCCTTGAGAGAGGTCGTGACATATGATCTTGGGTCGCAACATGATTCCATGGATTGAGGACGAGGCAGCCATGTCTCTTCTTGAGATTGAGACCTATGATCCAAGAGGTCGTGACAAGTGTTATGTCTTTGGTGATGGAACCCTAACCCTAGGTGTCACGGTTGAGGCCCTCTAGGTATCACGGTTGTGACATGGACTAAGTGGTGAGGTCACAACCTAGTTATGTGGAGTGGTCGAGACATGATGATGCTAGGTGGTTGAGATGCATGCTTGGGCACATGATGATATCCTTGTATGAGTAATACATAAGTCACATAACATGCTATTTGGATAACATATAATCTACCCTAATCATTTTATTTAACCTTAAGGATGCTCCAAGATGATGGAAAATGGTGAACCTAGGATTGGTGGTTGAATTTAGCTTCCAAACCCTAATCGATTATAGAGGGAAAACCCTAATTCTAATGATGAGTAATGTATCATGTTTGCTTCTCTTTCTTGGAATGGCTAGTATGTTATGATATTATCTCTCCTGTCTTTAAACCCCTAACCTTGAAGGTTAAATGCATGACATTGATTGGGTATGCTATGGTAATGATTATGAATAGTAGAGGCACGAGGAGATAGTGATGTGACACATGGATTTAGATGTTTCCACTTTCTCATTTATCAATTTATAGCCATGCAGGTGATGTAAACTTGGATATCATAGCTAGTGCATGCTATGGTGAGTATGATGCGACACTAGTTGAGTGAGCCTTTATGAGGTATGTTGAAATACTTATAATACAAGAATGATGTAAATGGTTCCTATGACCTGGTGATGGCTTGATTCCTGTTGTGAAGTGGTACCCTCTAGTGCTATCATTAATGATTGATATCCCATAGTGATGTGACATTGGTGATAGCCTTGAGAGGTTGTGTAACAGTGGTGATGGTATTGTGAATGGAAATGATATAAGCATTATGTGGTAATAGTGTGACAAGCTCACACCCTATATGTTTACATCTTTTGAAAGTGTGCTATGCCCTTATCTTGTAGTGTTTGTTATGGTTTTATATGTTGTAACTTGATTGATGCTAAAAGTCACCCAATTGGCTAACTAATCAAGTGGAACCTTAATCATGTAGGTTCCCTATTCCATAGATCCTTTCCAGTGTCAGCCTTAATTGCTGGATAGGTGAAATGAGTTTTACTCAGAGTGCATATTTTTTAATATGTGGGGTGCAAGTCGAGTCTCCCCTTGCATCCTTAATTTCAGGTTGTGTTAGATGGCCATGTGTGAGCCGATCTCATTTTGATATGGATGGCCATGCGTGAGCCACTCCTTATTCTTAGAATGGCCATGAGTGAGCATGTTCTTATAGTGTCATTACATATACCAAGGTGGGCTAGGTGTTGATATATGTGGATGGCCATGCGTGAGCCTATCCTTCTATAGACTATGAGTCACTTGTGTAGATGAATGACATGTCTCTATGGTGTTACTCTCGTGCTGACGGGAGGTGTTGGTGAGCTCATGGATTCGAACTCTTCCATGGACCTTGTATGGCATCGATTTCGACTTAGTAGTGGTCAGTTGGATTTGGGTGGTTCAACTCAAATCCTCGGGGCATAACAAAACATGTAACCCGCCGTGTAGTGTACATGCTTAGGATAAAATATGAAAACATTGGATTAGGCCTTGCTTACTTTTATATAATATAGTTGGTAGTGGATATATATGTTCTTCATATTCCTTTATTGATGATAATATGTTCTACAATCCGATTGCAATTGCTTATGATGGTTAGGAATGATTATATACTCTGTTATAGCTGTTTGATCTTCTTAGATGGTGATAATTGTACCGCTTATATCAGAAACTGGATTTGCTTAACATAGATGTAGCCTTACTCCTATTATTTATTTATCTTTACCTATGCTTTAATAGCGTTGGCGGAGAGTTATATCTCTCACTGGGATGTTTGGTCTCACTCTGTGGGTTTCCACATCTTTTATTTTGTCATGCACGAGGAGGTAGAGATCATGCAACTAAGGAGGAACAACAGTAAGATCAGTTCCTGATAAGGTTGGGTGTGATGCTTGTTGGTCTTTTGGTGTTAGAATCCTAAAGTCATCCCTGTACACTCAGGTCTTGGGGATAGTTCGGTGTGTTTTGCGGTTGTGCTATCGAAGTGAGTTTTTGGTTTATGTGGCCTTTTGTTGTATACAGTCGGTAGATGTACATGTATATGCAAGAGAAATAGATATCATCTGTGATAGGCATGCATATGGAACACATTGTAAGCATGTCATTTTATGATATATGTAATTCTGATGACAAGTTATGGATCTATATGTCACAAGGTTTCTGATGATTGGTGCCTTGTGCAATCCAATTTAATTTTTCATTTTTTTGGTAATACGCTTGTTTAGTATTATTTCTGTGCTTAGTTTTGAGTAATCTTGCTTGTATGGCAATGGGTGTCACAGTTTGGTTGGTATCAAAGCTTTAGGTTCACTGAGTATATAGGGACATAGGACTAGGGTTTGTGTTTGTTCTAGTGTCCTCCAGTCTGTCTTATAGTGACTTCTACTTGTACATAAGAAGAAGAATAGTTGAAAATATGGCTGGAGAACATGAAAAATACATAGCTGAGAGCAGTGTTGCTGCACTAGGTGGAGGTGCAAGGAGGCATAATGTTGAGGAGAGAGCACCTGAGATGCCCAATATAGATCTTGCAGTGCTGACCAATTGATTCAGCCCTATTTTAGGGCTTCATCTTGTGTCATATTGCATTCCAATCACATCTATACGTGTTAGATTATAGGTTATTTCCCCCAATATGCTTATTTCTATCAAATGCACTTATGGAGGCTTTTTGCATGTTTTATAGGTACTTTGTCCACTACTTGATGGCATGGAAAGAAGATGGTCCAATCTAGGGTTTCCTCAGGCTTGGGGGAGCCCAAAATGAGGCCAAAACTAATCCCAACCTACCCCAAGTGGTCAAAGAATGTTTTGAAGCAATACCCTCCATGGATGATCAGATTTAATGCTCATGTGCATGGGAGGGACACCAAAATGTCCGTGGTACTCCACGGTCATGGTGGACATGCCCCAAGCACAAAAAATCACTGTAACTCCTAGAATTTGATGAATATGGCCAAAACGGCCATGGTGATCAATATGCCCATGGCCATAGGTTCCCACTACGACCGTGGTGACCCCCCACGGCCGTGGCCATCCATGTACACCTCCATGTGATATCCACTTTATAATTCCCATCACCGTGCCCATCCTTCACGACTGTGGTTTACCCTACTCACCACGGCCGTGGTGACCCACCACGGTCGTGCTACTCACCAAACCCACCTAGTTTTCACTGCTTTACCCATTTTGCCCTTACTTGACCTAGTGCTTCCTCCCCACACCTATATATATCTAGGTGGTGGCTGGGTCATGAGATTAGCTACCTTCTACTCCCTCCTAGCTCCCCAAATCGCCACCCACTCCATTCCACTCCATATCCACCTCAAATCCACTCCATTTCACCATTTCCACCACATAACCCCCCATATCTAAGCCTTCCATCCACTTCCCTCCATCATTCCACACCATTCCATCTAAGGACAAGAAGGAGGACGTCCCTGAAGCATCTGGAGATAGGTGATCCCTCATCTACACTGATCTCCATGGCCACTTCTACCTCTTTCTCCTTTCTTTTTCTATTTTCCATGTCTATGAGTAGCTAGGCCCCTTTGGGTGGGCTGTTTGGGGGAAATTATGTTACTTTGATACCATGTTGGGGGGAAATGACATGTAAACTTTGTAATTCCATTTTTTAATGATTATATTCTATTTGCATCTCATTCTCCATGAATTTCTTGTTGGTTTGTGTGTAAAAATCACCTAGGAATTTAGGCAAATTGCTTATATGTGTGAATTTTGGGATTTGCCCCTAGGTCCAATTCTTGGATCCCTAGGTTGCCTCCCATCTTCCTACATCCTAATCAATCTCCCTAAACCTAAGTGAGAGATCTAAGTAGCTAGATTGGATAATTCTAGTGTAATTAGCATGGAGCCTTCTCAAGGCTAGAATATGGGGAATTGGGGTCCAAAGCCCTAATTTTACCTCCCCATTACTACCCTCAGCCTCTAATTTCCCTAGGAATGCCTAATCTAGAAACCTAGACTTGATTAGACTCTAATTGAATTGAACCTAATCCCTAACCCCATTGAGTCTCGTAAGGGTAGTAGGGGGTGTTAGGGACTAGTTCCCCTATACACAACCTAGCATATCCATGGCCAATTAGTAGCTTAGGTTAATTCATTAGACTCTAACTTGTTGTTTGGTTTGGATAATATAAATGGAATCATAATGTTCATATGTCACCCCCCAACTTAAGTGATAATTTCATACCCCTAAACAGCCCATACCTCTCTTTACTGCTTAAAACCCTAGTTTTGTGCTTGCTTAGCTTAATTAGTTCTTTTCTTGCTTAGTTAGCTTCTTGCTTTGTTCTTGCCTTGTTCGTGTTAGTTTAGCTCTTTAATTTCTCTTTTTCTTCTCTCTTGCTTGATTTAGTGTAATTTGCCTTTTCATAACTAGCTTAATCCTTCCTTGCCTATTTAGCCTTACTCTAGACTAGGGTTAACTTAGATTTCATTCTCGTCTTTAATTGTTTGTTTGTCCATGATATTTTAACAATCAAAAAAACCTTCAAACCCTTAATCCTAGTCTCCACAGTAGGAACCCAACAAAACTAAACCTAGCTCTAGTTCCCCCTCTTTTCCCTGTGGATCGAACCTATACTTGCCACCTTCCTATACTACGACACGACCCCGTGTGCTTGTGAGTGTAGCTGTTTTAGTAGAAGTAGGTGTTAAGTTAGGTTTTATAAAATTTGAAAGTGAATCCACACATGCGCTTCCATTTGCGTGGTTGCATCTATTCAAAACTCCAAATTGAGTAGCGTGTAACACCATTGGAGGGAGCGCACCACCAATCCTACTTTTGAGTCCAAGTTTGGATAGCTTATGGCCACAATTACACATATGGAAGATAGAATTCCCATTCCTCATGCGAGAGCAGTAGTCCCCAATGTGGAATCTTTGGTCTCGGGGAAGACGTTTGAGCGGTTGAGGCAAGTTGGAGCGGTTGAATACATGAGTACGACATATCAAATGGATGCAGATCTCTAGCTAATGGAGCTAGAGAAAGCCTTCAAGATACTTAGTATCCCAGAGGCTAATAAGGTGACGCACATAGTATACCTTTTGAATGAGAGTGTTGGCCATTAGTGGGCCATAGAGAAGTAAAAGAGGTCGGGTGTTGTGATCGGTTGGGAGCAATTCTGACATGAGTGTGTTAGTCAGTACTTTCCTTAGACGTACCTTTATGAGAAGATCATCTAGTTTTAGAGGATCCGATGGGGATCCATGATGATCAATGAGTATGAAGCAAGGTTTATGGAGTTGTTGAGGTTATATCCTCACATGACCACGACTGAATAGGAGAAGATCAGACATTTAGAGAAAGGGTTGAATGCGGAGTTGACGATACCGACAGCAGCCCTAGAGAGCAGATAGCTCTTTGCTACATTTGTGGAGTCAGTCCAAAGGATAGAGAGGTTTGTGGTTGAGAATAAAGAGAAGAGTTCCAAGAAGAGGCCTACTGAGTACCAGGGATAGTCGTCGGGTGTCTTTAAGGATCCTAGGTTGTCAGCACCACCAACACAGCAGAGGTTTAGTGCACCAACATAGTGGTCACCAAGTAAAAGCAGGAGCTATAGTTTTCTGCATGTAGGATCCCAGAGTTCTACCTCAATGTCTGTGACATGGCCTCCTAGGCCTTGGTATGCTAACAAGACGTGCTATAAGTGTGGTCAACTTGGACATACTAGATTATTTTTTTCTGTGAGAGATGATGAGGTGGCCTAATAGTCAAGGAAGAGATAACAAGGTTCACAAAGACATCAGTTCAACAATGGTGGGGGACGAGGAGTTGGACATGCGTCATAGGTTGGTTCCTCCAGACAGGGCAGTGGGGGATGAGGATGGCAACATGTGATGGCTCGACTTTACGCCTTGAGTCATCCAGAGGGAGAGGTCAACCCTCGAGTTGAGATAGGTCAGATGAAGTTGTTTCATTCTGATATTCCTGCATCTATTTTATATTTGTTTTGGGTTGACCTTAGTAGGGGCTTGAGATAGAGATGTAGAAGTAGTAGTCGTCTCTTTTCACTTTGGATTCGAGGGAGAAATCCTTATTAGGGATTTATGGCTTGTAAGGACCCTGACCCAGGTTTTGGGGTAACCCTATTTTCTTTGGATTAATGTTGTACTTAGAGCCTTTCTCTTCTCCTTTGAGACATTGTTAAGGCTTGTGGAGAGATTAAGTTTCAAGTTTGAGCATGTTTGGATGTTGTTTGTGCTCTCTATGCTAGTTCTGGTGAAAATTACAAATTACCCAATGTAGGGGGTTGATGTGTATTTTTTCCACCTCTAGAGTGTTACCTCTCTTTCTTGACATCATATAGAGGAAAGATACACAAGAGGGCACCTTGTTTGAGCTCTGGTTGAGGAGTTGACACCCTAAGGGTGATTAGGGTTTTCATGCATGTTGGATGTCTCAACCTATGTGAGTTGGTGATAACACCCATTTTATGGTTATTTATGGCTCATATTTCATTGTCAAACCTGCCTTATAAACTGTTTTCCTCTTCGTTCTATCCTGTTTTTGCATAAGAATAGCCCACACTGTGCTCCTAACTCTTTTCCCATCTTTTACAGAGTTTTCCCTCGTTTTTCCACCCAAAGTTAGCAAAAAGGCCCGCCCCGGCCCACTTACAATGAGCACCTGAACCGACCCTTTACCGGCCGCATGACATGCCCACTTATCTATCACAGTCGCTGCCCGTCACGACAACAACCCGACACGGGCATGTCACGTGAGGAGCCCTGACGAGCGATACGCCATCCACCCGACAGGGAGCTTCGCCCGCCATGACTCACCCTGATAGAGTATATCGCGTGATGAAGCCACTCATCAGAGCAGCTTCCCTCTAGGGTCATTACCCGACACGCGCCACAAGCCATGTCGGGTGACAGACACGTCGGTCCTCCCCTGAAGCCACATGAATGGATCCGATAAAGGACACATGGCCCCACGAGAACCGCAACCTCTATCAGCTTCTGCCTATAAATAGTAGCTACAAGATTCCGATGGGACGGGTCGGAATCCCATGAAAGCTAACTCCAGAAAGACATAAGGAGCTAGTGTGTCACATTCCAAGGCGTGTCGGGTGATATTAGGTGAGCACACCCCCAACCCGAGAGGGGCAGGATGAGTTCATTTAGAACCCATCCCGATAGCCGCAGCAGCACGATACGACCTGGAAGGCCTCCCCTGCCGGGTCCCTGGAAGGGCCTCCACCCGAGACGGATCACCCCTCTATACCTGATACAAGGAACCTGAGAACTTAAGTGATTCCTAACCCGACACGATACTGAACCTGATACAGACTGATCATTACGGCGTGTCACCCGAGAGGGCTGGAAGCCCGACACGGCCGTATCGGGTAGGGAGTTCTCTCTGTACGCCCTGGCCGTCACGCCTGTCGCCCGAGATGGTTCGATGCCCGACACAGGTGTATCGGGCAGAGCTCCTATCTGGTACCAGGTTAGCAGACCCTTAGGGGTCCGCTGTTGTATATCAACCTCCTAAATCAAGGAGATCGATGCTTATCTTTCCCTTTTTACTACATTTTACTTTCATTTCTCTATGAATTGTAACTAAACCTTTTTACTCTCCTTAAGCTTATTGGAATCTATGGAGTTTATCTCTTGTTGTTCTGTATATGGTTCCTTTTTGTTGGATGATTTCTTTATAGCATCTGAACTCTAGTTTCTTCTTTTGGATCACACTTTTGACTAGCTATCGAATCGTGTTTCCCGTTTCGACACCCTTGAGAGGGGGTTGTTGTAACTCTAGAGTTTGGTCTAATCCAGGTGTATGAGAGTACCTAGGGTTAGGGCTTCTTCGGTTTACCTTACCACTCTAATCTACAAACACTACCCTTGAGAGAGGGAAATGGTGCATAGTTAGAGGTACCCTCTTTGAGAGAAGAGGCTGCTGGATTTCTTTCGTTGCTGCTTGTTATGCCTAAGTTTTCTTCCTTCATGCTTTACCTCAATGACAATTTTATCTCCTCAGATTCTGTTATTTAAAACCTCTATAAAAATTTCTAAACCCTAAAATCATAATCTTTCTAGTAACTCTAGTTGGAGATATCCTTTTAGTTTAATTTCTTTATGGTGCTTTCTTATTACAACCAAACCTATCTTTTTAACTGTTTGATGTGCTTAGACAAGTGAAACTCAAATTCTGAAGTGTCGTTCTTCCCATCCATGTGTTCGACCCCGAACTACTTCGACCATGTGCTAGTTGCAGGTGTCTTAAACATTCAGGTATTATAAATTTCTAAAGTCCAATAACCTAGACATGATTCCTTTCTTGGACCCATGTTTAAGGCTCGTCACCTTTTTGGTGCCTTTACCAGGGATAGGAAAAGAAAACAGTTCTACAAACTTTAGTTTTACTTTCACTTTGCCAAAACTTTGTACATATGTATATAATACTGCAATTATTTACTACATATAATATTTACTGTTCATAATTTATACAACACTCTTACACCTTTGTTTCTTTCCAGGTACTCCTTTCTTTCTTTCTAGGTCATCCCATCTCTTGACAAGTCATGGTTGACCAATCCCCTGAAGCTAGCTCTCTTCGCTTGTTCGGTCAAGTTTGAGCTAATGAATAGAAACCCGGTTGTAACACAGCCTCTAAATGTCACCAACTTCGAACTGAAGCCCTCCTTTCTCCAGCTCTTGCAGCATAATAGGTTCAGTGGAAACACCTCTGAGGAGAACCCTTATAATCATCTAACGACTTTCAAGAGGATGTGCAACACCTTTAAGATCAACAGAGTCCCATTGACACATATCTACATCCAGTGCTTCCTGTTCTCACTGAGGGACAAGGCACTAGAATGGTATACTAGCTTATAGAATGGGAGCCTCCCCGATTGGGAGTATCTTGCCAATGCTTTTATCACCAAGTTCTTCTCCATCAAGAGGACCATCAAATGTCAAAACAAGATCATGAGGTATTCCCAGAAGCCCTCGGAGAACCTTCATGTGACTTGGGAAAGATTCCAGAGCTACCAGTGTGAATGCCTGGATCATGGTTTTTTGGAACCAAAGCTCATTACCACGTTTTACAATGGGGTGTGCCCTACTAAGAGGAAGTCCTTGAATGTTGTCACTGGCAGTGATTTCTTGGGACTTAGTGCCCAAAGAGCTTGGGAGATTATTGAAAATATGGCTACAAACCAACAAGATGGAGAATATGACCGAGGGTCGCTAAGTCACACTACTCCAGGTGAATCTAAGGCTATGGAGGCCCTCACAACCAAGCTTGACAAGATGATGACAGATGTGCAGTCCCTCAAGGAGCTAGGTTACAAAGGGAAGGTTTGACAAGAGGTCATGAAGAGTAGTGTCACTTGTGGAGAGCCCGACCAAATGTCAGATTTCTGTCCGCACACCGCACCCCAAGAAGATCTCGAAGGGGACTTTACAGAGAATGTGAGTTTTGTTTAATACCGACGGCCCGACCATCCTGGTTTCTCTTATGGGAACACCAGTGCTGCTAAGAACTCTCACTAGCTGGTAAGTGGAAAACCTTTGGGAGGACCATCAAATCAGCAACATCAAATCAGCAACAACAAATAGGGTTCCAGCAACAGAGGGCCTTCCAACAAAACCAGCAGCCACAACCATCTTTAACGACGGAATTTATGTCCTTCTCCAAGAGACAGAACGACATCAATGAAAAGATGCACAAGAGCTCAGTGGATAACACAACTCTTCTCAAAATAATGCATCAACAGATGGGTGATTTTTCTACCCAGATAGGGGATCTCCAGTAGCATAAAAAATAGATTGATCAACAGCTGGCAAGCCTCGCCCAATCCCTCAATCATCAGGTGGGGTGTTTCCCCTCCAATACTGAAGCCAACCCACGAGGACATGAGATGGCAAAAATGACCGTTCTAAGGTCAGGAATGATTGTATCACCAGCCGTTGAGAAGACAGTAACGTCAACAACAGCACCCGTGGAAGGAGTTAGCACAGAGGTTGTTGAGGAAGAAGTTCCGCAGAAGTCAAAGAAATTAGTCAAAGATAAGGTTAACGATGTCTCTTCTAAAGAGCGTCCAGATAAGTACACACCCCGCATACCATTCCAACAGAAGCTGGTAAAAGCCCAGCTGAAGAAGAGGTATGAAAAGTTTCTGGCCACTATAAAGAAGTTGCATGTGGACGTCCCGTTCCTAGATGCCATTGAAGAAATGCCCACTTATGCCAAGTTCCTAAAGGATCTGATAACAAGAAAAAGGAAAGGAGAAGATGTGGAGACTATGAAGCTCGCCAACATGTCTAGTTCTTTCATCAAAACTAATACGCCTTGGAAGAAGAAGGATCCAATGACCTTTGTAATCCCCTTTCAAGTTGGAGATAATGTAACTCGGAAAGGTCTTGCAGACCTAGGGGCCAACATTAGTCTAATGCCTCTATCCCTTGCCAAGAGAGTGTAGCTCACCGATATTGTAAGCACCAACATGAGGATACAAGTGGCTGACCATACCTTCACCCGGCTAGTTGGTGTCTTTGAAGATGTGCCCATCTGAGTGGGATTCTTCTTTATCCCTTGCAATGTTGTTTTAATCCACACCATAGAAGATCCGAGCTGCCCTATCATTTTCGTGTGACCCTTCCTTGCCACCGGCCGAGCTCTTATCGATGACAAGGCAGGAATGATTATGATCCATGTTGGAGGAGATCACATCGACTTCAACATCAGTGATTGCATGAGGGCCCCCTCGTTCTTTGAATCCTCCTACTTTGTTGAGAGCTATCAGCAGTTATGTGATGAAGTACAAGAAGAGAAGGCCATGGTAGATCCTTTGATGCGTGCCTTAACTGGCGAGTTATGAGAGATCGATGATCCTGAGGTCAGGGAATTGTTGGCCTATCTAGATATTAAAGAAGCGACTGAGGATGAAGATCCTATTGAGACAGTTAGATATGTCGCTCCCCGAGAAGCCCCTACTAAAGAACAGAATAAGGAAGTCCCACCAGAGCTAAAAGTCTTGCCGAAATGCCTTGAGTATCATTTTTTTGATCAAGAGAAGATGCACCTGGTAATCATCAACTCAGAGTTGACAGATTTCTAGAAAGACCAACTGCTCAAAGAGTTAAGGCTGCGGAGGAAAGCCCTGGGCTACTCAATCATGGACCTGAGAGGGATAAGCCCTTCGGTGTGCATGCACCAGATCCATCTGGAAGAGGACTCTAGGCCATATGCCCAATGATGCGATGATTTGGAGTCACATTTATAGACTTGTTTTACTCACATTTTATGCATTTATTGGTCACTTTGGTGGTTAATATCGCATAATTTACTTACTTTAGTTGATGATCCTTCTCAGTGTCAAATTTCTCTTATTTTATTGTTTTGAGCATATATGATTACAATAATAGGTTTTATCTCAGCTTATGTGGTTTTGGTTTGCAATTTTAGGAAAAACACGTATCTACAGCTGTCGATACCATCGACGGTTGTCGATACTACTAACACAACCACAGGCAGCCAGCCGCAAGGAGCAGTGCAGAGTCGATACCATCGACAGGGAAGTCGATGGTAGTGACGTACCATCAGGTTTCTGGCGACCAGTCAGTCGATACTATCGACCCCATAGTCGATACTATCGACATGTGGAGTTTCAATGATGGAAAAGGGATAAAACCGACACCTAAGGGTGTCGATACCATCAACCCACGTCGATGGTATCGAGTCAGCATCAGGCGCAATGAAGAAAAGAAAAGAAGGCTTTCCGATATCGCGAGGGGTCGATACCATCAACCCGCGTCGATGGTATCGACGCCGTTAGATCAGAGTTTGTTTCAGATCGACTCTAATCCAACAACTGTGATATTTTTGCAACCTAACTCGGTGATTATACCTAATGACGGTGGCCAAGAGCAGGGCATCACGTCATTAGCCACTTCACACGTCCCGAGAAGGTGTGGAGATACGAACGAAGCCTAGAAGCACGCCCCGATCGTTTCGGAAGCCGAAGAAGACGTTCTCCACCACCGAAAGGATGTAGATCGTGTACTCTATGCCAAATAACGATTAGATCTTCTCTATTCAGGGGTTTCATTACTTATTCACGTTTTTCTCCATGTTTCCCCTTTCTTCACCCACATTTTGCTCTGAGATGAACATGCGAGGCTAATCCCCTTTGTCTTTAGGACCGGGAGTAGCCCGGGGAAGCATTATATGACATTTTTATCATAGTAATTCATAATTTATCTCTTAAATCCGTGGTATGATTTTATTTTCTCAATTGTATTGTTATTCTTGATCACCATAATGATAATCTAATGCCTTTAATTACTTTGAAAGAAGAATTAACGGTTGAAAAGAGACGAAATTCACATTAATTAACAAATCCCTTGAACAAGGTGATGTAAGGTTAATGGTGGAAACCCAGAGGTCGATTCTAATGCACCTAGTTTAGGGTATAGGTTACTACGACGGTGGAACCGACCTAGACATAGGTAGTGAATTATACCACGACAGTGGACAATTCTGACTACAGGCCACTACCCGGATTGAGAGATGAACCTGAGTAACTATATGGAAATTCATATACTGAAAACCCATGGTGAAACCAAAATCCTAAAGATCTCCATTTGAATTGATTAAACTAAACACTTAATCGATTGCTTTGTTTTGTTTTATTTTCTTTTTCTTTTTAAACAACTCTCATAACCTTTTACTGGTCTAGCTGATTGCGAGTAGTTAGTAGTAGTCTACCGATAATTCAGTGTCCTTGAGTTCGACTCGGGCCTCACAAGGGCCTATACTACATTGATGAGTGCACTTGCATTATACGCACGGTAAAATCGTGTCATGTTTTTTGGCGCCGTTGCCGGGGACACGACAATTGTCGGCACTACGAGTGCTGCAAGCGGCCACTCTAGGCCACTTTTTATTTTATTATTTTATTTATCATTTTTGAAATTCATAGTTTATCTTTCATATTTTGTAATCATCTAGCACGGTATGAACGAAAATTATCATTTTTGCAGGTACTGGTGCATGGTGAGGACGCGTAGCACCGACTACACGCAGCAATCACCAGAGGTTCCACTACCGGGACCAGACGACGAGGAGAACAACGTTTAACCCCAACTGGATGAAATAGATTCTGACTCAGAACAAGAAGCCATGGTAGAAGAGCATACGATATGGGAGAAGATAAAAGCTTCTTCCTCATCCGCTACAAAGGGGCCAATAAAGAAGCAGGTAGTCAATATACCAACTTATAAAATCGATCCTGCACTAATAAATTTGGTCAAATCAAATGCGTTTCACGGACTTAAAAATGAAGATCCAGTGACTCATATAAGCCAGTTTGTGGAGAACTGTGATATGATCAAGATAGACAGGTTTCCACAGGAGACGTTGTACTTGAAGTTTTTTTCAGCTCTCTGGTGGGAAATGCACGAGAATGGCTACATAATCTTGATGATGAGTATGTGGAATCATGGAACCACATGGTGGAAGTGTTCTTTGAAAGATTCTTTCCGCCCGAGAAGACAAATGATATGATCAAAAAAATTCATAACTTTAGTCAGAAAGCAAGAGAGACTTACTCCGAGACTTGGGAACAGTTTTAGATCATGCTAAGGAGGTTCCCGCATCATGGAATGAACAAGGAAAAGCAGGTCAAAATCTTCTATTTTGCTCTTTCCGAGCATGATAGAAGTAACTTAGACTTCGCATGTTTAGGTTTCTTCTTAAACAACACAGGCATGAGGTGTTGGGAAATTTTGAAGAACATGGCTAAGAAGCAATCTTGGGGCGACAGAGACACCGTAGAGCATGTTCGGGCTACGGGGGAGTCAAAGGCCATCAAAGAACTCAATGAAAAGATGGACCTTCTAGCAAAGAAACTGCTTGCAAAAGAAGACACAGAATCAGATGATGAGGCTCAAGTAAAATTCATGCGCCAACAACAGGGGTACAGAAACAACGATTACTCATGGAGGAAAGAAAAGAAATTTTCTTGGAAGGACCCAAATAATTTCTTGCAGGACCCCGACGCAAAACCCCAACCGTCACCAGAGGATAAGAGCAATGAGTTGCTCAATCAAGTAATAAAGCAGAATCAAGAACTAATGAACACTTTTGGCCAGCAGATCAAGCAACAAGGTGAATTCATGAATCAGTTTGGGCAGACCTTACAGAGTCATGGGGCTCAGATGAGGACAATAGAGACATCTTTGGCGCAGATGGCAGCTGAAATAGCAAATTTAAAGAAGCCAGTGCAACAAGGCTTTCCGGGTAATACAAACATTCCAGGAGGAAACCAACAGGCTAAGGCGATTTTGCTAAGGATCGGTAAGAAAATTTTAAACCCCAGGGCCGATGAACCAAGCAAACCCCAATCAGAAAATGCAGGTGAGGGCACTGAGGAGGTTCCAACTCCTATCACAGAGCTGGTAGATGATGTGGTAGAGGATGTTGCAATAGAACCCGTCATTGTTGAGGAGAAGACACAGAAGAGGACGCCATATGTGCCGCCACATCAGAGGGCACAGAATGTCCCGGTCCCATATCCTAATAGCGTGAAAGCCAAGAAAGTGGATGCTCAGTTCAAGAAATTTCTAGATAGCTTTAGAAAGCTTTCGATCAACATTCCTCTTTTAGAAGCAATAGAGAAAATTCCCTCTTACGACAAGTTTCTGAAAGACATCATTACAAAGAAGAGGAAGATCCTTGATACTGAGGTTGTGGTTCTTAAGGAACAGGTGAGTGCTTTCATCATGGGCAGATTGCCACCTAAAAGGCAAGATCCAGGCTGCTTCAATATTTCATGCTACATTGGTAAAGTGAAATTTGGCGAAGCACTATGTGATTCTGGGGCAAGTATAAACATGATGCCTCTCTCTATGTTTAAGAAGCTGGGACTGAAATATTCAAGGCCAAGCAATATGACAATACATTTGGCGGATAATTCCGTGGTGAAGCCATATGGTATTTGCGAAGATGTGTTAGTTAAAGTTGATCGGTTTGTCTTTCCAGCAGACTTTGTCGTAATGGAAAAGCAAGATGAGTAGGGTAATGAGTTACCCCTTGGACGACCCTTCCAAGCCACTACTGACATGATACTTGATATGAGGAGAGGTTGTTTGACCTTGGGTATCACTGATGATCGATTTGAGATGGTCATGCCCTCCAACACAACAAAACCAAAAGCTAAGGAGCAATGCTGCATGGTGAAGCACTTTGATCATAATATTTCTCTCAGTTTAGGGAAGTCGTTTTTAGATATGGCTCATGTAAAGACTAAGGTAGAGAAGGGGACACTTCTGTAGACATCATGGAGCAGACCAAGGTTGTGTCTCTTAGAAAGGTTGTGGGTTTTCCCAACGATGAAGAGGAGGAAATTCCTCCTTCTACTGAAGATGAGGCTATAGCAAGTTCTGTTTTCAATGCATATCCAGAACTGCCTCTTGAAGCCTGCCTGGTTAATATAACACATGATTGGATGAGAAGCAAGTCACTACAAGAATGCGCCAAGATGCTTCAGGTGCTGCCGTGTTTCTACGCTAGGTACTATGAAGACCTTGGAGAACTCCCACCACCGCTTCAGTCGTCCTTGATCAGCCCGCCATATTTAGAATTGAAGCCACTGCCACCTCATTTGAAATATGCATTTCTAGCTGAGGGTGAGAAGCTGCCAGTAATTATTTCGGCATATCTGAGTGTCGAGGAGGAGGATCAACTACTGTTCGTGCTGAAGAACCACCGAGGTGCTTTCGGGTGGTCGGTCGCGGACATCAAGGGGATTTCCCCTACATTGTGCCAGCACATGATCCGGCTCGAGGAGGGAGCCAAACCTATAATTTAGCCACAATGCCGACTAAATCCTAGCATGATGGAGGTCGTCAAGAAGGACGTGATCAAGCTCCTTTCTGCAGGTATCATCTATGCTATATCTGACTCGACGTGGGTGAGTCCTACACAGGTAGTCCCTAAAAAGGGGGGAATTACTATTACACATAATTTGTTAAATGAGCCAGTCACGACCCGTCTGGTAACCGGGTGGCGTGTATGTATAGAATACCGTAGATTGAATGCTGCTACGCTTAAGGATCAATTTCCTCTCCCATTCATTGACTAGATTTTAGAGCGATTGGCAGGTCGATCTCATTTTTGTTTTCTCGATGGTTATTCGGGCTACAATTAGATTTCCATTGATCCTAAGGACCAAGAGAAGTTCACCTTCACTTGTCCTTACGGAACATTTGCATACTGCCATATGCCCTTTGGTTTGTGTAACGCACCAGCAACCTTTCAGCGTTGCATGCTCGCCATTTTCTCCGATATGGTTGAACGCTGTTTGGAAGTCTTTATGGATGATTTCTCCGTCTATGGTGCGTCTTTTGATGAATGTTTATACAATTTGGATAAGGTTTTGCAACGATGTGAGGACACACATTTGGTTCTCAATTGGGAGAAATGCCATATGATGGTTAGCGAAGGGATCGTGTTTGGACACAAAGTGTCTAGCAAAGGGTTGGAGGTAGATCAGGTGAAGATTGAGGTTATTTCCAAATTACCCCCACCGAATTCGGTGAAAGGGGTATGGAGCTTTCTAGGCCACGCCGGGTTTTATCGCCCTTTATAAAAGATTTCTCAAAAATTTCCAAACCATTATATGAGCTGTTGGAGAAAGATGCGGTCTTTGATTTTAACGAAAAGTGTTTACATGCTTTTAATATGCTTAAGGAGAAATTAATTTCTGCACCGGTTGTGCAAACACCGGACTGGACAAAACTGTTTGAATTGATGTGTGATGTGTCAGATTTCGCACTTGGGGCAGTTTTGGGACAACGTGTGGACAACAAACCCGTTGTGATTTTCTATGCATCCAAAACATTAAATGAAGCACAACTGAATTACATGACAGCTGAAAAAGAGTTTCTCGCTGTTGTTTTTGCTTTTGAAAAATTCCGACAATATCTTGTAGGATCTAAAGTCATGGTATTGACGGACCACACCGCCATTAAGTACTTGATGGAGAAGAAAGATGCCAAACCTAGACTGATTAGGTGGATCTTACTGTTGTAAGAATTTGATATTGAAATCAAAGATAAGGCGGGAATAGAAAATGTGGTTGTGGACCATTTGTCTAGGTTGGAAAGGGTAGATGAGAAGGACGTGCATATACCCATTACCGAGACGTTTCCTGATGAACAACTTCTATCGGTGAAATCTAAAGATCCATGGTTCTCTTATATTGTAAATTATCTTGCATGCAAAATTATCCCAGATGATTGGACATACCAAGATAAAAAGAAATTTTTCCATTCTTTGCGATATTATTTCTGGGATGACCCCATTCTGTTGAAGCAGTGTAGGGACGATGTGTTGCGCATGCGTGTACCAGAGGTGGAATATGAAAGTGTCCTTCGTCATTGCCATACTCTACCGACTGGTGGCCACCATGCTAGTTCCAGAATGGTGGCCAAGGTACTTGAGAGCGGCCTTTACTGGCCTACTTTGTTCTGGGATGCATATGACTATGTGCGACAATGTGATTCTTGCAAACGGTCAGGTAACATTTCAAAGCGATAGGAGAATCCCCTCAATGTATTTCAAGAGGTCGAGGTGTTCGAACTGTGGTGTATTGATTTTATGGGACCCTTTGTGTCCTCCAACTCTAACTTGTACATTCTATTAGCTGTTGACTATGTATCGAAGTGGGTAGAGGCAATCCCCACTAGGACTAATGATGTCGCTGTAGTGTGCAGGTTTGTCAAAGAATACATTTTCTACAGGTTTGGTGTACCAAGAATGATTATTAGTGATGGAGGTACACATTTCCAAAATCAGAAGTTTGCGGCATTGTTGAGAAAGTATGGGGTAAAGCACAACATTGGTACCCTGTACCACCCGCAGACACAGGGGCAAGTGGAAGTCTCCAATAGAGAGATTAAGAAGATCTTGGAGCGCACTGTGGCTTCAACGAGAACAAACTGGAGTACCTTGCTACAGTACGCTTTGTGGGTGTATAAGACGACATTTAAGACACCTATAGGCATTACGCCTTTTAGGTTGGCTTATGGTCGGGCTTGCCATTTTCCGGTGGAATTGGAGCATAAGGCGCACTGCGCGCTAAGGAAGCTGAATTTGAACTATGATGAAGTAGGGAAGAAACACTTGTTAGAGTTGAATGAACTTGATGAGATGAGGATGAATGTCTATGAAAGCTCGCGGATTTACAAGGAGCGAACGAAGCTAATTCACGATCGAGACATTCAAATGCATGTCTTCAAGAAGGGCGATCGTGTGCTCTTGTTCAATTCAAGGTTGAAGATGCATCCCGGGAAATTGAAATCCCGATGGAGTGGACTGTTTACTGAAGAGGAGGTCAGGCCACATGGAGCAATCATGGTGGGTGATGGCGAGACAACATTCTTGGTTAATGGTCAGCGATTGAAGTTGTACTTCGGTGAGGATTACACAAGGAAAGTGAATGAGGTCAAACTCATTGTGCTTCCGGATGCATGAGGAGATTGATTTTGTCTAGCCTAAGACGTTAAATAAGGGAGCTTGTTGGGAGGCAACCCAGCCATTGGTAGTTTCTTTTACAATTGTACATTAGTTTGTTTCGATTTTGTTTTTAGTGTAAACAAGATACCTTGATGGTTTGTTCAATGTGCAGGACTGAGGCAGGGTCAATAGTATCGACCCTTGTGTCGATGGTATCGACAGGGGCATAGTTAGATGGCTGCAAAAATTTCTCTGAGTCGATACTATCGATGGCCTCGTCGATGGTATCGACCTACCATCAGTAACGCCCAGGAAATCGCCAGAACGGGGTCGATAGTATCGACATGGGTGTCGATACTCGCGAGATCCCTTAAGATATTCAGACGAAATTTGTCTCAGTGAAGTCGATACCATCGACGGGCCTGTCGATGGTATTGACCTGGTTATAGATAGAAAGCAGCGTCCGGGCCTCGCGAGGGTGTGTGCCCTAAGAATAGTCGATACTATCGAATTGCGTCGATGGTATCGACGCGACACGTCACCGATCCGCAAGAGGAAATCAATGGCGATCGCTGCATCAAGAGAGTCGATCTGTGGGATGGGTCGATACCATCGACACCCGTCGATACTAGTAGAAGACCGGATTGTGCTACAGGTGTCGATACCATTGACTCGCGTTGATGGTATCGAAGGGTCCACAGCAGCACCGGCCGTGGTTATAAAAGAGAGGGATGGTTGTCATATGACGTCACACCTTCAAAGCCTTTGCCCTCCACTTGTGCCGTGCGTCTTGTTGTGCGACCGGAGCCCAGCTATGAGCATCCAAGGAGCGTGATCTTCCCCGAGCCTTCACCGAGCGGAGATTGTCTTCTCCGACCTTCACCAAGCTCCATCTTCCATTCCTTCTTTCTCAGCGACAACAGTGCATACCGCCAGAGCATCTTCTTCACGGGCGGATCCTATGGAGATCCCTGAGTTCATTCCTCTGCGAACTGCATCGATTCCTCGTCCGAGGATTTTCCACCCTTCCACGGAGATCCGAAAGGTCTGCGAGGAACTTTTGAAGAGAAAAATTGAGCCCACACATTACGTTGATCGGACCATGGTCCGTGACCTGGGGTTCAATGACAATCTCGCCTACGTCTTGAAGGGGTAGGAAAGACACACAACCAGGAGGCCCGACAAGCTGGAGTTCCACACAGATGGCCAACCATTCTTCGGCGAGTGGCTGACTTATAAGGAACTCATGGCAGAGTTCATGGCATCATTGGACATCAATGTGTTGCCCAATGACTTGATCGCCACCGACAGAGAATGGAAGAAAGGGTGGGTGTCATTCAGACTCTTCAACAACAACTACACCATTACCCTCGCCCAGTTCAATTCGGTGTACAACTGGTATCATGACGCTTACTAGCACCAGAGGCCAGACAACAGGACATACTACGATGATATCTTTGCTCAGCTCGTGACTGCGCCCCCTGGAAAATCTGTGAGTTACCACAATGTGGTTGTTGCGGACTTTGAGCATCTGTTTGTGCGGGTTCTTCACCGCATGCTCTGCACCACACTGTTTGCTCGCGGCGACTGGTCTCTCAGCAAGTTTCAAGAGACGGATTTTTTCTTCCTGCAAAAATTGCTGAAGCGCGAGGAGTGCAATTGGGGTGCGTTCTTCTTGACACGTGTGGTGGCTGTGAAAAGGAGTACGAGGAAAGCTCCTATCCATTTTGGAGGGCTAATTACACCATTGGCCATCTATCTTGGGTTGGATATCTTGCAGCTTACTCCTCTTTCCACTAGGGGCAAGGTCAACTTGCAGCATCTGCACCGCTCCAACCTCATCCTGCTTTGTGATGGCTTGGCATATGCACATTGCCATGTTAATCACGCTTATCAAGAGTATTCACTTCCAGACCCCGTGTTCAACATCGAGGGCGCTCAACATTTCTGATGGCCTGTCATTTCCATCGATGACTCCGATGAAGACGGTGGTGATGATGACAATAACGACGAAGGCGACGAGCATGAAGAGGAAGAGGAGGCCTTCACTCCTCTTCATGCACGAGTGGCACCCCGGAAGTGTCCCCTCATGCATCCGGGTGCATCTTCATCTTCACAGCCTCTACCACCTCACCCCTCTCATCAAGGAGAGGATGCCTACTCCATGCATGGGATGTATATAATGTTGCAAGAGATCCAACAAACCCAACTGCAGCATACAGCTTCATACACAGGTATTCAGGATACGACGAACCGGCTGTTAGATAACCAGAGGGCTATTTTCGAGAATGAGTGCCTCCTCTTTGACAACCAACATCACATCCACGATAGGTTTCATAGGATGGAGACGCAGCAGTAGCCCTTCTACGATCATTACTGGAGCCAGAATTATTTTGGGGGGTATCCACAGCCTCCACCAATGCCCCAATACGATCTGAGCTTCCAGGGGCAATACCCATCTTGGGACCCCACGGTTCCACAGTACCCGCCTCCTCCTGAAGAATGATCTGTATCAATGTTCCACCTTTTAAGTTTGTTTTTGACTATGAGGCCATAGTCGAATTCAAGCTTGGGGGGGAGTTGGAACATCTCTATCCTTTAGTTTTCTCAGTTTTAGTTTTTATTGTTTTGTCTTTTGTCATTTGTTTTTCTTAGTTATGAGTTTGTTTGTAGGATCCACACTCTATCTAGTGTATTTTTGGATGTCTTAAGTCATGTGTCATCTCGTTACTTGTACATGGGAATTAGGGGCAAATTTCAAAATTTTTAGAGTTTTTACAAGCTTGTGTTGTTTAACTTTGAGCACATAACTTAAGGAAATTATTGGGCTTGTCAACTCTAGAACAGGAAATCACAACTGTACATTCCTATGATTCATGAAAAGTGGACAGAATTGGTTGTTTGAGCCTAAATTGACCAAATGATAATGAGGCTTTAATTTGAAATGGGAGACAGAAACCTCTTAATTACTACACATGTCAGTAAGGAGGGACACATAATAATTTTTAAAGGTTCAGCCAATTAGTCTTTTGATCTATCCACCCCATTGTTTTCATAATCCACCTTAAGAACTGGAAGTACATTACGGTTTTAATCTCTTTGATTGCATTCCATGTAGATAGGTCTTGCATTGCAACTATTTTCACATATTTGGCATGGAAATGAAAAAAATATATAAGATATACATGCACATTATCCTTCGGTGCGTGTCATTTAGTTGCATAACTATCATGTTGTAGCTGCATTCACATATTTTGTGCATATAGTACATCATGCATCTTATGTCTTCTGAAACATTAAGGGTGATGAACTTGTTCCATACCTTCTGAATGCTTTAAATGTATAAGTTATGCAGCAATAAGTGAGACCGAAAAACAATTCGTTGTCAGGTATGAAAATAAGGGCTTGAAAAAAATAATAAGAATAAAAAAAAATTTTGAAAAAAAAGAGAAAAAGAAAAAAGAAGAGAATTGAGAAGTAAGTAGTAATGAGAGGGAGAAAGGAACATGTTCTCACTGCATTCTAAGAAGAATAAGTACATGATGTAGTTCTCTTAGATATTCCATCTCACCTTGAGAGGGGATGATAGTGCATGCATCATTCCACCCAAATGTAGCAATTAGGGCATTTTTACTTGCATATGCATAATTTAAGTCATTTGTGTTATTTGTGCATGTAAAACCATATAATGCTTCCATTTCTTTCACAAGCCACCCATTCCATCCACCTGTTGCTCGAATTGGTAGGCCACCGTGATTTTCTCCT
Organism: Alisma plantago-aquatica; assembly: GCA_963693085.1. NCBI lineage: Eukaryota > Viridiplantae > Streptophyta > Magnoliopsida > Alismatales > Alismataceae > Alisma > Alisma plantago-aquatica. Next base: position 131,397,630 of record OY856413.1, on the reverse strand, counting down.
CACTCATTAAGATCAGGAGAGCTGCTTCCATGTAGATGGTAGTTAGGGCAAGCAACGTAGAATAGGAGATCACAAGATGCACTGAGTCTGAACCGGAGAATTTTACTATGTTAAATGCATTATATGATAGTGTTCATTAATTTTGAGGTAGATATCTTTTATGGATGACTATTGTCGCCTTTAAGGTAATTATCATTCTGTGGTTAGCGAGGGCCGGAATGTGAAGGTATGGCGGGGATCATATGGCGCAATCTATTGTGATAATCTGTTCTTTAGTTGACCCTCGCAATTCTATTCTAGAGTTTTGTTGCTCGAGGACGAGCAATGTTCAAGCTTAGGGGAGTTTGATGCGATGATTTTAAGTTGCATTTATAGACTTGTTTTACTCGTGTTTTATGCGTTTATTGGTTATTTTGGTGGTTAATATCGCATAATTCACTTACTTTAGTTTATGATCCTTCTCAGTGTCAAATTTCTCTTATTTTATTGTTTGGAGCATAAATGATTACAATAATAGGTTTTATCTCGGCTTATGTGGTTTAGGTTTGCAATTTCAGGAAAAACACGTACCTGCAGTTGTCGATACCATCGACGGTTGTCGATACTATCGACACAACCACAGGCAGCCAGCTGCAAGGAGCAGTGCAGAGTCGATACCATCGATAGGGAAGTCGATGGTAGCGATGTACCATCAGGTTGTTGGCGACCAGTCAGTCGATACTATCGACCCCATAGTCGATACTATCGACATGTGGAGTTTCAACGATGGAAAAGGGATAAAACTGATGCCTAAGGGTGTCGATACCATCGACCCGCATTGATGGTATCGAGTCAGCATCAGGCGCAACGAAGAAAAGAAAAGAAGGCTTGCCGATATCGCGAGGGGTCGATACCATCGACCCGCGTCGATGGTATCGATGCCGTCAAATCAGAGTTTGTTTCAGATTGGCTCTAATCCAACAGTTGTGATATTTTTGCAACCTAACTCAGTGATTATACCTAATGACGGCGGCCAAGAGCAGGGAATCACATCATTAGCCGCTGCACACGTCCCGAGAAGGTGTAGAGAGAAGAACGGAGCCCATAAGCACACCCCGATCATTCCAGAAGCTGAAGAAGACGTTCTCCACCGCCGAAAGGCTATAGATCGTGTACTCTATGCCAAAGAACGATTGGATCTTCTCTGTTCAGGGTTTTCATTACTTATTCACATTTTTCTCCATGTTTCCCCTTTCTTCACCCACATTTTGCTCTGAGATGAACATGCGGGGCTAATCCCCTTTGTCTTTAGGACCGGGAGTAGCCCAGGGAAGCATTGTATGACATTTTTATCATAGTAATTCATAATTTATCTCTTAAATCTGTGGTATGATTTCATTTTCTCAATTATATTGTTATTCTTGATCACCATAATGATAATCTAATGCCTTTAATTACTTTCAAAGAAGAAGTAACGGTTGAAAAGAGATGAAATTCACATTAATTAATAAATCCCTTGAACAAGGTGATGTAAGGTTAATGGTGGAAACCCAGAGGTTGATTCTAATGCACCTAGTTTAGGGTATAGGTTACTACGACGGTGGAACCGACCTAGACATAGGTAGTGAATTGTACCATGAAAGTGGACAATTCTGACTACAGGCCACTACCCGGATTGAGAGATGAACCTAAGTAACTATATGGAAATTCATACAATGAAAACCCGCGGTGAAACCGCAATCCTAAAGATCTCCATTTGAATTGATTAAACTAAACACTTAATCGATTGCTTTGTTTTGTTTTATTTTCTTTTTCTTTTTAAACAACTCTCATAACCTTTTACTGGTCTAACTGATTGCGAGTAGTTAGTAGTAGTCTACCAATAATTCAGTGTCCCTGAGTTCGACTCGGGCCTCACAAGGGCCTATACTACATTGATGTGTGCACTTGCGCTATACGCACTGTAAAATCATGTCACCCAGGCGCAAAGAAAGATAAATGAAAAGCTTCGCGATGTCATTAGCAAAGAAGTTGTTAAGCTCCGAGATGCTGGAATTATCTACGCTATCAGTGATAGCACGTGGGTGAGTCCAATTCAAGTAGTTCCCAAGAAGGGAGGGATGACCTTGGTCAAGGGGGATGATGGGGTTGAGGTGGCCACCAAGATGGTCACTGGATGGTGGATGTGTATAAATTATCGGAAACTTAACACTGCCACCCGCAAGGACCATTTCCCTCTTCCTTTCATCCATTAGATGCTGGAATGCATGGCCCATCATTCCTACTTCTGCTGGATGGACGGGTACTTGGGTTTCTACCAGATCCCCATCCACCCTGATGACGAGGAGAAGACGACTTTCACTTGCATCTACGAAACTTTTTCCTTTAGAAGAATGCCCTTTGGGATCTGTAATGCACCCACTACCTTCCAGAGGTGTATGAATGCCATTTTTGTAGATTTTCTCGAAGACAAGATGGAAGTGTTCATGGATGATTTCAGCATGTATGGAAGCTCGTTTGATGACTGTTTGAACAATTTGTCCCTCGTAATGAGAAGATGTGAAGAGCATAGCCTCACCCTCAACTGGGAAAAATGCCATTTTATGGTACAAGAGGGAATTGTTCTTGGACACAAGGTGTCAAGTAAATGTATTGAAGTCGATCCATCCAAGGTTGAGGCGATAACTAAGCTACCACTGCCTACTTCAGTTATAGGTATTCGTAGTTTTCTGGGTCATGCCGATTACTACCAGTGGTTTATAAAGGATTTTTCAAAGATATCCAAGCCTCTCTCTAACCTTCTGGTAAAAGATGTGAAGTTCGACTTCACGAAGGAGTGTATGAAGGCATTCTCAACTCTAAAGGGAACTTTAATATCTGCACCGATTCTCCAGTCCCCTGATTGGAGTCTTCCATTCGAACTTATGTGTGACGCCAGTGATTTTGCTATAGGGGTCGTACTCGGCCAAAAGAGAGACAAGAAGCATCATGTTATCTTCTATGCGAGCAAGACCCTAGATGAGGTTCAACATAATTACACGACCACAGAGAAAGAAATGCTAGCTATCATGTACGCCTTCGACAAGTTCAGATCTTACCTCGTGGGTTCAAAGGTGGTTGTTCACACCAACCACCGGGCTATTAAATATCTAATGCAGAAGAAGGATGCAAAGCCCATACTGTTATGTTGGGCACTATTGTTAAAAGAGTTTGACCATGAGATCAAAGACAAGAAGGGATCAGAGAATGTGGTTGCAAACCATCTTTCTATGATTCGAGTGCAAGATGATCACCCATTGCCCATCAATGAAAGCTACCCCGACAAGTCCATCTACTCAGCCCAGTCAGCAGACCCTGAAGGGTTGTGGTATGCAGATTTCTACAACTACATGGCCTGTAAGAAGCTTCCCCCAGATATGTCTTATAATTAGAAGAAGAAGTTCTTCTCTGATTTAAAGAACTATTATTGGGATGATCCCTTGTTGTTCAGGCATTGTGCCAACGAGTTATATAGAAGTTGCATATCAGAAGAGGAATTTTCGGAAATTTTGTTTGAATGTCACTCCTCTCCATATAGAGGACATCTGGGAGGCGAGAGGACAACTACCAAGGTGCTACAATCTGGTTTCTAATGGCCAACCTTGTTCAAGGATGCTAACGCTTTTGTAAAGTCTTGCAACGAGTGCCAGTGAACTGGGAACATTTCCCGTCGCAATGAGATGGCACTATCAGATTGGATTGAAGTTGAAATTTTCGATGTGTGGGGTATTGACTATATGGGACCATTCCCCTGATCCTACGGTTTTAAGTACATTCTCATCACAGTCGACTATCTCTCGAAGTGGGTAGAAGCTATACCAACTACAACATGTGATGCAAGGGCAGTAATCAAGCTCTTCACCAAGATTATCTTTCCAAGGTTTGGAGTTCCAAGGACCGTCATTAGTGATGGCGGCTCTCACTTTGCGGAAAGACAGTTCGAATCACTTCTGCATAAGTATGGCATCCACCACAAGGTTTCAACTCCATATCATCCACAAACATCGAGACTGGTGGAGGTCTCCAATTGACAGATAAAGCAGATTTTAGAAAAGATAGTTGGCAAGTCCCGCAAGGACTGGTTATCTAAGCTAGATGATGGTTTCTGGGCATATCAAACCACTTTTAAAATGCTGCTGGGTACCACACCTTATCGCTTGATCTATCGAAAAGCTTGCCATCTTCCTTTTGAATTGGAGCATAAAGCGTTCTGAGCAATCAAGCAGCTCAATATGGACTAGACGTTGGATGGAAAGAAAAGACTTCTTCAGCTCCAGGAGCTTGAAGAATTGAGACTCCATGCATATGAAAATGCCAAGATTTACAAGCAAAGAACCAAGATCTGACATGACGCCAATCTAAAGAAAAAGGACGTCAGAAAAGGTGATAAAGTTCTGTTATTTAAATCCTCTATCTGTCTTTTTCTAGGGAAGTTGCAGAGCAGATGGTATGGACCCTTCATTGTGGCAAAGATATATCCATTAGGGATGATGGAGTTGTATGACAAAGATGATCCGACAAAGGTCTTTCCAGTGAACGAGCATAGAGTCAAGAGGTTTTACGAAGATGAAGCATTTGTGAGAAGGTCAGAGATAACCTTGCCGGACGCTGAGGCAACAGTTGAAGGATCGGAGTATAAGTATTTGAAGCTTGTCGAGCTGACGATGGAAACTACAATGCTCTCTGGGAGGCAGACTGAATTTTTACTTTTCCTAGCATAGGACATTATTTCCTTTCATGCAGAAAAACATTATGAACATTATTATTGTAATAAGGTCAGAGTCAGTGCATGCACCACATGCACAAACTCTCTTGTTTTATGGGCCATTGACTTTGTTTTATAGCCTTGATGGGTAACACTATCTGAGGTTGGAAGTCTTGGTTGTCCCCACATATCAGCATATTTTGATATGCTGACCGACGTTTTGTTTGTCAGTGTTTTAGGTACAAGATTGAAAAGGACAAATAGTAAAGTGGCATATGTGGAATTAAATAAGAGTTAAAGTACAAAGGAGGATTAGTTAGAATAGACTCCAGATTAAAAGTAGATATCCAAGTTTTTGAAAAAGGTATGCAAAGTTTATTTTATTACAACCTTTCAGTTTAGTTGGTAGAATTTGATAATTGTTATTGATTATTTGTCGAACCTTTGATCATGTTAATTGGGATAATTGCTCTGACCTCTTGGTCTCCCTTAATTGGGGGGTACCGGGAGGTGGGGTCATTACAATAGTGGTGGCTCTCTCTCATGTTCAAAGATGTAGTCACTCTCAAGATTGTTCTCCCCCTCACTCTGAATAGAATCATTAAAGAATAAGGTTGACTCATGAAACATGGCGCCGACCGACACAAAAAGGCGATGAAGATGGGGACAGTAATACATGTATCACTTCTATGTGGGAGAATATCCCAAAAAGACAGTGCAAACTACGCGAGGGGACAACTTATCAGCTCGTGGATTGAACACATGAACGAACATAATGCACCCAAACACACAAAGAGAAATAGGGAAAGGTTATGCATTAAATCATAAATAGAGAAGGTAGTAGACCCTTATAGGACTGAAGATGGCTGACGGTTAATAAAAAATAGGCAGTGAGAAGAGTATTAGACCAATATTTCTTCAGCAGAAACATTTGAAAAAGTAGCGCACATGCTACATCAAGTTAGTGGCAGCTTTTCCGTTCAACAACCCCATTTTTTTGGGGTGTATGAAGACAAATCATCTGGTGAATCATGCCAAAAAAATTACAAAACTTTGAAACAACCTTTTGAACATATTCTAGAGCATTATCAGTATGAAGAATCTTAATATGAGCATCAAACTAAATTTTTGCTAACTGATGAAAAGTTTGAATAACAGATAAGATTTCATCATGAGATTAAGTAAGTAAACCCAAATCATGCGAGAGAAATCATCAATGAAAGAGAAACTATTGAAAGTCATTATAACTTGGCTCTTTAACAGGACCCCAGACATCACTATGAATAAGATCAAAAGGATGCTTAGAGTGTTTTATAGTGTGGCTTGGAAAAGAAATGTGGTGATGTTTTCCTAATGGACATGACTGACATTCTAACGAATTTATGGAGGCTAATCCTAGAACAATATTCTTAAGACTTTGTAGGGATGGATGTCCATAGAGATAATGCCACTGCAAGGCAAAATAGTTGAACATAGTGGAGTCAATGGATGGAATTTGGCGATCTAGGCGACCACCTTCAAAGAAGTAGAGATCGCCTTTCCTAGACCCCCCACCCATCATCTTCATGCTAATGGAATATTGTAACACAAAGAAAGAGTCTCCAAATATTACCAAACATTTCAAAGAATCAACCAGCTTAGCAACATACATTAAGTTAAATGGAAAGTCTGGTACATAATTTACATACTATAAAGTTAAATTGGATAATTCTTGTACGGTGTCACATGCATGGACACATTTGATAAAACCATCAACTAGTATCACAGAAGAATGCGGGATATATGAGTCATAGGAAAGAAGCATAGATTGTATACATGTCCTATGCTTGGAGGCCCCAAAATCCATCACCCACATAGAGGATGGGTGAGAGGCAACAAGTGAAGTCCCCTAGTTACCTGCATCTGAAAGTAGATTAGTGGAAGCACCAAGGGAAGCTTGTCATTGACTGCAACTAAACTGTTTGGATTTTCATATTGCAATTATAAAGTCACTATGGTTATCACAATTATAAATAATTGTGTATTATCACACCTACATTCCACCCTCATGGATGATGCATAAAGGTCAAGCCCAGGAGGGAAGACCAAAAGGCACCATGAGAGGTGACCCCAGACATCAAGCTCGGGAATGAGAAGGTGGTCTATATTGCATGACTATTGGGCACCATGAGAGGTGACCCCATGCACTAAGCTCGGGATTGAGAAGGTGGCCTTAAGTCAATGGCAAAAGAGAAACCCTAAGGTGGGTGTGCCAAGGTTAGGGAAAAAGTAGTGGAGAATGTCACATTGAAAGCGTAATTTGGCTTGTTAATTAACTTGATTGTGAAATTTAGATTGTTAGCCATATTTGCAAAATTTTAATCCAATGATGTTTTACCCATCAATGCTTTTTTTTTCTTTTCTTTTCTTTAGTTTTAGTTTTTCTACCCTTGCCTTGCTTTGTTTTTAGATTTTCCCTTTTTGTCCTGTGTATCAGGCATGCATAGTTGATCTACTCTTTAGTTTCTATTTTGCCCGATACCCTTCTATCTGGCCGTATCGGCCATCCACTTTTTGTTTCTCCTGTATCGGGCTGGTGGGTTGAGTGGCTCGAAGCGTGCTTCCCCATGTTAGACATAAGGGTGTAACAAGAAAGTGTATCGCTAGACATGCCTGGCTCGCGCGATATGCATTTCACATTGCGCAAAGCGTGATTAGGAAGGCAAGTCACTTCCCAACACGGTGGATTTGATTGATTTTACAGTGTTACGGAAATCGATGCACTTTATCGCATGACACGTGTCTAGTTTTACCTGATTTACCCCCGCTCACGTTGGCTATATATAGTAACTACAGTTTAACCGTGTCAGGCACTTGCATTTACTTTTCACCTACTCCTGTATCGTGCACTTTGTTCTCATTTTGCTCCTGTGCCGGCCAACCTTCTCGACTTCCCGTGTCGCCCGTGACAGCTCCCAACGATACATGTATAACCTGATACGCCCTATCGTGTCGCGCAACCCGTGTCGGGCATGTCGTATCATGTAGCTTTTCTTTTAGTGATTCTCATGTCAGGCACGAGGCTTTAGTTTTGTGTATCGCCCAAAGCGTATCGCACAAGGCGTGTGTTGTGCGACACACTTTGCACGATGCCCGTGTCGGGCAACGCCCTCTGTTCCATACTGAGTTTTTCCTATCAGGGTTTTCAATATTTTTCTGACTGTATCGCGCGATGCACCTATCGCCTAAACGATACCTAGTATCGGGCAAGACCCATATTGCCCAGTTTTGTTTTACAAAGGATATTTGACTCATATCGCCTGATACTCTATCGTATCGGGTGACACCTTTCTCGTGAGTCTGTATCGGACAGGGTTTGTTCTGATGAGGCAACCCAATATTAGCATACCCTGTCTGCCAGACCTTGTGTTAGGCGACAAGCCTGTTTACCTATACACCCAATACCAACTTGTTTGTACTGAGTAAATCATATCACGCGACAACACTTTTGATATAAAATCTAAACCGATATTGGTTTTTTGAGTGTCGCCTATCTGGTATTGGGCGACATGACCCTCTTTGTCTACCGCCCGATATCGAGCTAGGTGACCAATTTAGTAAACTCATTACTTACCTGTTATTGTGTAAACATTGCAGACATTGCCCGCACTAAGCAAATAGTCATCCAAGTCAAAGAACATGGCCAGAGGATCAATCCTGAGGCCGCAACTGAAGCAACTACAATTGGGTAGAAGCGCCCAAACCCTGACACAGCAGGGTCGTCTGAGGCCGAGAAGCGGCCCAAAGTAGCAGAAGTACCAGCAATGACCTCAGCTGCAGTGGCCAAACCAGCTCCTCTGGATCATTCACCAGGACGGTTCATGCCTAGAGACGAGGAGCATAGCCAGAGGCATGCAGAGTTTGTAGCCAAAGTCTACAGGCCAACCCCTTTCTGCCACCAGTTGTCCTTCTACCAGATAGGCATTTTTGACAGGCTGGAAAATGTCTTAGAGGTTGCTGGGTTGAGGAAGATATGCTTCAGCCACACCGCCTCTTACATAGAACTCACGAAGGAGTTCATGTCATCCCTCTGCTGGGTGAAGAACATAACAGAATAAGTTGAAAGATTCGGCGGGGTGAACAGACTGAAAGGGCGACTATACAACATTGAGCACGTGATATCTGAAAAGTTGCTCAATGAGATATTCTCCTCCAGTGAAGCTGAGAAAGACCTACTTAACAACGGTGTCAGAATTATCAAAGGCGACGGGTTCAACCCAGTCACAATCTGGGGTGGCTAACTGGCGAGTCAACGTTCAAGCCAGAGAGCAAAGTGGTGGCGGTGCACTCCTGCTTCTGGAGGATAGTGCACAAGATCGTGGTGTTTCTGCTCTTCAACATATACGAATCGAGAAACTTGTACACTGAAGAGCTCCACCTCATGTGGCACATGATGGAGGGACGTACGATCAACCTGGGGTGGTTCCTGCTCAACCAACTTCATCCAGTGAAGGACGCCACCAAGGACTACAACATGGGAGGGCTAATGAACCTGATCGCAGTAGGGTTAGGATACCCCAAGGAACTGCGTAGCTTGTCGAGGACGAGGGGTGACGACAAGATTGACCTCAAATTCCTAATGAGGGCTAGCATCATCAAAAAGGAGGTCCACCGCTACTTCTATAAGTTCGTAAGGACGAACACCCTCCGGCCGCTCCCACGCTATGCCAACTATGATGTAGAGAAGATGGTCTTCACCACAGTGGAAATCAGAGCTGTGCTAGTTGAAGTCACTTTCGCCACCACCACAAGAATACAAGAGAGGGTGGCTGTGATAGGAAGGCCAGTCCATCTAGACACTCGACAAGACAAAGCAGAGACTGTCGTCGCCCCCACCGAGCCATCCACTACCACCATGCAACCCACGACAGCCGCTCATGAACCCACAATTGCCACCACCAAACTAGCAGCAGCCACCCCCGAAGCCGTTATTGCTGCTCCCGAGCCAGCCATGACCACCACAACAACAAACGCCGCAACTACTAAGGAAACGATGATGATTGTTGAAGTCTTCAACACCACCGGGGCGGATGCTATGATGACAGCCCCCGAGGATGCTGCCACGGAAGAGACAGCCACAACTCCTGAAGCTTCAACTGTGCCTTCAATGGCAGAGGCAGCGGTATAGCCGGACGCCAACAATGATGCGTTCGCTGAGCTCCTGGAGGTAGAGCTTAGGGTTGTACATCCCACACCGCCGCCGCCGCCAATGACACCGATAGTCGTTGAGAAGGAGGACACTGAGAGTCAGATGGAAGATCATCATCTACCTATTCCACGCTCTTCTCCACCACCACAAGCTGATGAGGCAGAGGAAGCCACAAAGTAGTCGACGCCCCATCCTAAAGCAACACCTTCACACACAATAAAGATGGATTCATCCCCGCTTGAAGACGCACTCTCTTCGAGCCGAACATCTAGCTTGAGGAGCATGACGAGGACCAGAGGTCGATCATACGCAACCCTCTAACACTAGGGTAGGTTCTCTATCAAGAGTTTGACCACTTGCGGGAGGTAACAAGCAGCCACTCTATCACTTTTCCATCCCTAACCCACAAGTTTAGTGTTTTCCTGAGGAGGCTGAGCAAGCAAGAGCGTCAGCTACTAACTCTAGTTGGCCTTCCTGGCAAACTAGAGGCATTGAATAACACAATGCAGCTGGCGCTTCAACACCTCGACGCCATCAAAGAGAGGCTGAACTAGAGGGATGAGCACCCCCGCTCAAGACAGCCAAGGAGGTCTCCATCACCTCCTGGCCCCGGCCCCCAGCCATCATCCTCAGCGTCCTCCTTGGGAACGTCATCTTCTTCCTCCTCCAGTGGGCCCTCCACAATGCCCGAGGAAGAAGCGATGAAGAAAACTGCCGACGGGGCTCCAGTAGGATAGGAGAGCACCCTCGGTGCTGATACAGTTGCACCCTCGCCCTCTCCAGAAGAAGCTGATGACACAACCATATCCATCATCTTAGCGAATGGCTCTTCTGATGAATCCAAGGGATAAGGGGGTGACATAAATTCTGCCAACGACAAGCACCCCCCTAGAGCAAGGAATTCGACGGTAGATGTGTTTTCTACGTCATCGGAGATCTTCTCCTTTGAGATGGTCGACTTTGACCGACGAGCTATTGGATACCTGATGATCAGAGACTAAAAGCTGCTGAACAAGGTCCTGAGATTGCATGCAGATGGAGAGGACGTCGTCTGGAGTGACAGCTACTTCATCGTATGATGGGAAGCATTAAAGAGCATGTTCCACTCCCCATCCGTCATTAAGAAAATCCTCTTCTGGGTCCTGGAGAGCATGATGATAGAGAACCTAGGCACCAGGACAGGCCGACAACTAATCTACACCACCACCCCAGCCTCGGAAAGAAGACTGATGAGAGGGGCATATGACTCGATCTTGGTGGCCAACATGCTGCAACACATTGAAGAACACAAACCAAACTTTGTGTTGGCCCCCTACAAGCATCGAAGAAACTGGTTCCTTTACATAGCAGATCTCCGGAATCATGACGTCCAACTCCTCATCTGCTGCAACGAGGAGGTCCCACGCTCAGGACACATATTCGTACGCCCAGAAGACAAGCATCTCAAGCTTCTCCCATTGCGTCTTCTCCACGTGATCAAGTATGGAATCCAACGCCACAACGATGTTTGGAACTTCTTCACCCTCAGAGACTTCCCCGTACAAGAAGAAGTGGGAAGCGGAAACAACACCTTCATAGTCCTTCACACATTGGAGATGCTCCACATCTTCGGATACATAAGGCACACTAGTACATAACCGGCCTTTAGTGTCGGTTATTTAAGGCCTTTAGTGTCGATTTTAATGCGACACCTATGTGGGCGTCACTAAAAGGCCAACCGTTAGGCATCGGTTCTCAAACCGATGCCACAACCCTTCGCGCGCCACCAAAAACGCGCCAGCAGGTAGGGTATAGGCATTGATTATTAGCTTTGAAACTGATGCCATAAACCTTCACGCCACAGAAAGGGCACCATCTCAGGCATTATCAGCATCGGTTTATTAGTGATAACCGATGCCATATCACCCGCTACAACGATCGTGCTAGCCAGCACGGCCGTGTTGTCTAGCCCGCTGCCATGGTCGTGCTGGCCAACACGGTCATGGTGTCTGGTCCGCTGCCATGACCAAGGTGGCCAGCACGGCCGTGGTGTCTGGCCAGCTGCCACGACCGTGCTGGCCAGCACGACCGTGGTGTCTGGCCCGCTGCCACGACCATGCTAGCCAACACATCTGTGGTGTCTGGCCTCATTAGGGAAATCGACGTCAGTTACTAGTAGGGAAACTGATGCCAGAACCATCAGCTTCGGTTTATTATTGATAACCGACGCCACATAACATGTATTAGGCATCGGTTATAATTATTTATCTGACGTTGTAATCATTTGTCATTAGTTTTAAACAAATAACCGACACCTATTTCATGTTTTTTTTCTTATCAGTCTGCTGGCCTACTGTGTCTGGTCATAGGATGAGAAACCTACAGTTCAGTTATGAACTGCACGTTTTACGACATCCATTGATATCATCCAACAACAGGCCACAAACATGCAAAATTAACAACATTAATTTTCACACATTTAGCAACCTGTAGTTCCATTCGATTTTCACACATGTAGAAACATTCATGTAGCAATTTGCAGTTCCATTCATTTTTACATTCACACATGTAGAAACATTCATATAGCAGCCAATAGTTTCATTCATTTTCACATTCACACATGTATAAACATTCAGACACATGTAGAAACATTTAGACATGTAGAAACATTCACACATATTATAATTCAGAAATTCATTTACAAAATATCACTCTTTTGTCATTATTCACTATCAACATCCCAATTATATGTTAAAACCCCCACTACTTGTATGGTTGTTGCCCATTCTTCTCTTACATCATTTAATTCTTCCGTCGTATAGGGAGCATGTACATCTGGTAAGGCCTTTCTTGTAGTGTGTTCAGTTTTAAACACCTGCAAAGAGAATGATGTATATATATAATTAATAATATATAAATAAGATTGATATATTTCATATTATCTAATGAGACTATATATGATACCTCAGGAATGGTATCGATGTCCACTGTCGCATATTTGATAATCAAGTGCATAAATAGCATCACATAGTATGTACATGCCCATCCGTTGTCTTGTGTAGCACACTATAAATTGAAACATACAAAATATTAAAAAATACAACTAATTAAGCAGTGTTCACATAAATAATATATACATTGCAGTCGGGAACTTACTTCCACATTTTTCCAAATTATTGGCTGGTTCTTTTTCCTGGGGACCTTTCCTCCAACCTTTTTGAACTCATCTAAACCCCTACATGTTAATGTAACACAGTACATTGCATAATTAAATAGTAATGTAATAACATATGTTAACGGATATGGAAATGAAATATTTCTCACAGGAATAATGTCATTTTCATTTTGTGTCCATATTTTGAATTCAATTTAGTCTCCTTAGGATCTAGATAATAGACAGTGAATGTCTCAGGGACAATAACTAGTAACTCCCAATGCATTCCACTAGAGGTAAAAAAGTTAAAAATTAATAACTCAAAATCCACAATAAAAATGTAATTTTCTTAAGTCCAAATTATAAGCAAAGTAGTACTTACTCCACATTGAATGGAGCTATTATCACCGTCTTGTTATTTTGAGCAAAATTTGTAAAAGCATCACAGAAGTATCGTTGAACTGACGGAGGGTCTTTAGCTACTAGACTAATCAAAGATGGAATAAAAAATCCTACATGCATGAATGAAAAATCTACACATATCTTGTCTAAGTAGCTACAAAACATGTATTACATTTGAATTAATAAATAAGAAACCAGATCACCAGATCCTACACAAGGTATATGGATGTATAAAGAAGATCTCACCTTATCCATAGCTCTATCACAGATGTATTCAACCAATCATATCGAAACAACTCCAAAATATCTTGTATAAATAGTTTGCTTTCGTATGATTGACCTGCAACATCCACATCTATAGAAACAGTTATAGGTCAATTTATATCATATTCACCTAACCATATTGCCATACCCCTACAATTAGGACTTAACGGGATAGGTAGGTCCTATGGAACCCAACTTGGTAATGTAGGAGGTGGAGGTGGAGGCCTAGATGCTCTGGGTGTCTTCTTTTTAACCTGTATATATATAATTTTAGATCAATTGACATCATATACACACACTAACAATTTAACGTAATGTAAATTTACCATGCAGTTTCAGTATAGAGGACATCCGCTTTTGGCCATAATATCACTCCGCCTTCTGCCTCACCAAGCGTTTCACAATTTGGGTGGGCATATGGAAATGGAAGATCCATCCAATTGGGGAATATACATACCAGGCTCACACGAACCCAACTAGCCGGTAATGGAGACCCATGAAACATTTCCCCTGGTAGGGATGAGTAAGACGACACCTCTGCAATGACAAATTCTTTACTTTTAGACAACATGGCTTCAACCCGTACAAATTTTTGTGTAAAGAATGTCATATACATATATACATATCATCTTGAAAACATATCATCTTGAAAAGACTAGTTACTATGTCATAAAAATACTTACAGCGGATGTGCTTGGTGGTGGGTCTACAAGATTACTCCCAACCTCTACAGTAGGAGTAGAGCAGGATGCCATAGGTACTGTCTGCTGAGTGGCAGTCAGAGATGCCTACCACTTGCTCATTACTTCTTCGAGTTTCCTATCAACTATCTTATCTACCTATACATGGATAAAAGAAATGTTAGCTTTTGATTATTGAATTCTCTTTTACAGTAACATTATAAAGAAAGAATAGGTTACCTCTTCTTGTGAAGGTCCCACTTTTGGGACATGTTTGTGCTGGGATGCCCCAAAGAACGCTTTGATGCCCACACCAACGCCTGCAACCCTAACACGTCCAGGATGCTCTGGGTTACCCAGAGCAACTGTCAATTCATCCCTTGTGCCCTTAGGGATGAACTTGCCTTGTTTCCTCAGCTCGTGCAGCTCTCGCTAATCGCCAAAACAAAATTTTGTAATTAAGTAAACACCACAAATAATCAATATTCGAACGATTTCTCTAAGAGTTGTATTTTACCATTTTTGCAGCCGCCTCAGCAGTTGCGGGCTTCCTTATTTCTCCCTTCTTATTTTTCCTCCCAGCTATCCAGACATCATGGCGAGGTAGAGGTGTGGTACCTATAGTAGAGGACTCCTGAGTAGCAGCAGACTGAGTAGTAGACTCAGCCTGTAGTCTTTGGCGAATGCCTGCATACTCCTTTGGACCCATTGTGTGGTCATGCACATTTAGTGCACGCCTTGCTTTTTGTGCCTCACTGAGGGCCTAGTTCGTATGCACATGAATGATTTGGTTAGTAATACTAAATGTTAATCTTGAATAGGTGAATACAACGTATATTAATTAAATTGGGAGTGACGCCTAATACCTTGAATTCATCAGTTTGTCTTGAAGCAACAAACGCGGCCCATTCTTCTTCGTCCAGGAAGTTCCACTGTTCAGTGGTTGTCTTCTCCCTCTTGTCACCTTCTTTTATGTATTCTCGGGTGAGATTTTTCCTATAGTTCCTTAGGACTCTCCCACAGCATTGCATCATGCATTTACGATGCAACTTTTCATCCAATTCAAATATACTCTACAAAATAGAATTGTTATTAACTAGTATCCAAAAAATTAGTAATCTACAAAATAGAATTGCAAATTAATAATAACTCATGCATAAATCCTTCCATATTATGTCTTTCTTCCCCTTAGGAACTTTATGCCAAGAATCTATCTTACAACCGCAATCGCTACGAGTAACATACCCAAGATATGAAACAAACGAATTGCGATTCACTCCAATTGCATTTCCTACATTATCAAACTCTACAACAAGTTTGGGTCCATTGCTCCTTTACACTATTAACTTCTTCATCATAGTGATGCCCCTTCTCTTGTCAACTTTTTTATGCTGCTCATCAAGTGCCTCAAGTGCTTCAGAGGGTACATGTGCATCATCAACCTAAAATTTGACAAAATAAACACACTTACAGGATATAACTATAAATGGACATATAGATATAAATATATGATATATTTTTAAAACTTACATTGTGAGGTAGCGCATTGATGTCCTCACCCTCACAGTAATCATCAGCACAGTCATCACGAGAATGCTCAGCCATCTGAAAGTTCACATTCACATTGTAAAGTTCACATTATAAAGTAATTCACATTGTAAAGCTCACACTGTAAATTTCACATTCACATTGTAAAGTAATTCCATTGTAAAGTTCACATTGTAAAGTAATTCACATTGTAAAATTCACATTGTAAAGTTCACATTTAGAAAAATAAAACATATAAAAAAATATAAACATGCCTCTAATATTGTGATTTTTAATCAATTAACAATCCTTCATTGTGATCTCCGCGGACATACAAGTCATCATTAGCTTCAATATTTGATGGTGTTGGCAACCCAACTGAGAATGGACTGGAGTCATCATACTTATCATTGTACTCTTCTTCATCTATAGGATCTTCAATGAACTGTCTTTTACCATGAAGAACAACTGACCATTTATCATTTGTAGG
Organism: Alisma plantago-aquatica; assembly: GCA_963693085.1. Classification (NCBI taxonomy): domain Eukaryota; kingdom Viridiplantae; phylum Streptophyta; class Magnoliopsida; order Alismatales; family Alismataceae; genus Alisma; species Alisma plantago-aquatica. Next base: position 131,381,223 of record OY856413.1, on the reverse strand, counting down.
ATTATCGATATAAAATACTTGTTTTGCATGTGATGCCAATATGAATGGTTCATCCTTCTCACCAATCTTTTCAAAGTTCACTAAAGTGAAACCCAATTCATCCACTATAACTCCTTTGGTGTTATCAACCCAATTACAATTGAAGAGCGGAATTATAAAATCTATGTAGTCAAACTCCCATATGTCTTCAATGACGTCGTAATATGACATTTTAGCTTCACATGGACTCTTATCCTTTGCACTTGCAAAAAACATAGTCGATGCTTGAAGGGTGACCCCACTATTTTAGACGACACTCTTATCATCTTGGCGCTTTGTGTAATATGTGAATCCATTAATGTCATACCCTTCATAAGACATAACATTCAATTTTGGTTTAAAGGTGAGGCATTTGATAGTTTCAGTAATATCATCTGTTGTTTGAGATAGTTGATGTAAGACTTTATCTTCAAACCACTTAATAAATGTCTTGTTATGCTCTCTAGCAAGCCACATTGTATTGGCTCGAGGATATTGTCTCTTGATGAAATTGGTATGTTCCTCGATATAAACACTCACTTCGTCCATGTTGTGTAAAATATACAAGTGAACTTGTTCCAACTGCTCACGGCTGATTACTTTCACCCGTGATCCCAAAATTCCTTTGCCAAATTGCTCCTCAATATTCTTGTCATTACTAGGAGTGTCATTACCACTGAGAAAGTCATTGCAAAAATCCATAACCTATCTCGCCACATAACCCTCAATAATACTCCCTTCAGGCTGATAACAGTTTCGAACATCACTTTTAAAAATGCTCATGTATCGTTCAAAGGGATACATCCAATGCAAGAAAACTAGTCCCAACATTTTCACTTCCCTAGTCAAGTGGACAACAAGATGTACCATGATATCAAAGAACGACGGAGGAAAATACATCTCAAGCTGACATAGGGTAACAACCACTTCTCTTTGCAAATTATCGAGAGTATCAGGGTCAATAACTTTGTTGCACAGACTGTTGAAAAAGAAACAAAGTATGGTTATTGCAAACCTTACATGCTTCGGAAATATAGATCAAATTGCCACAGGAAATATTTGTTGCATTAGAGTGTGACAATCATGAGATTTAAGACCTATCAACTTCAGATCTTTCATTGATACCAATCTACGAATGTTGGATGAGTAACCCTGTGGCACCTTAACATTTACCAAACATTCACAAAAAGCTTTCTTCTCAATTTTAGACAATGTGTAACAAGCGGGAGGTAAGTATGTTCTCTGATTCCCCATTTCACATAATTCTGTTAATTCTGACCTTATTCCCATTTCACATAGGTCTAGTCTGGATTTTATCCCATCTTTAGTCTTACCTGGTATATTCAACAAAGTACCAATGACACTATCACAAACATTTTTCTCAACATGCATGACTGTCAAAGATCTCCAATAAGGAAGATCCCAAAATATTGACTTCTTGAATAAAGATTTGTCACTCCGTGTGGCCATAGTACATTGTGATCTCTTACCAAATTCATTGACAAAGTCTTTTACTCTTTCATAAACAACCTCCCTTGGTATAGGTTTAGGTTCACTCCGTTCCTCATTCAATCCATTGAATGCTTTACGCTTCCTACGATACAGACAAAATTTTGTAAGAAACCTTCGATGACCGAGATATACAATCTTACCGCCATGTATTAGTCTTGTTGAATCAGTGTTCTCTTCACATATAGGACACACTTTAGCTCCTTTGACACTATATCCAGACAAATTCCCATATGCTGGAAAGTCATTAATAGTACAAAACAACATAGCATGAAAATGAAATGTCTCTCTTCGTGAAGCATCATAGGTCATCACACCTTCACTCCAGAGTTTCTTTAAGTCATCAATAAGAGGTTCAAGATAAACATTGATATCATTTCTAGGTTGTTTAGGGCCCGATATCAACAACAACAACATTACGTACTTATTTTTCATACACAACCAGGGAGGAAGATTGTATATAGCAAGCATGACTGGCCAAGTGCTATGTTGGCTGCTCAATGTCCTGTATGGATTCATCCCATCTGTACAAAGAACAAGTCTTAGATTCCTGACTTCTTCACCAAATTCAGGGTACAATAGATCAATCTTCGTCCACTGTGGGGAATCAGACGCATGTCGTAGGATCCCATCATTATTTTTCTTAACATCTGCATGCCACCTCAAATTCTTCACATCTATCGGATTGGAAAACAAGCATTGAAACCATGATATTATAGGTAGATACCACATCACTTTGGCAGGAGAACCAGTTTTGGACTCCCCTGAAGTCGTCAATTTATACCGTGACACACCACATTTTGGAGAATCTTTAAAATCCACATAGTCCTTTTGAAATAATACACAATCATTCGGGCATGTGTGTATCTTCTTGGCATCCATTCCCATTGGGCACAACAATTTCTTTACCTGGTATGTTGAGATTGGCAGCTCGTTTCCTTTAGGAAGCATTTCTTTCAACAAAGACAACAATGACGTGAAGCTTTTGTCGCTCCATCTATTGTTAGCTTTCAGCTTATACAATCTCAACACAACGCTAAGCTTCGTAAACTTAGTACAACCCATGTATAATGATATCTCAACATCATGCATAATGTTTCTAAAAATGGGAGGTGGATCGGTGTGCTCTACCCCACAACTATCTAGCATTGCATCAACGATGTCTACTGGAACTAGTTCATTCACATCTACATCATCGAAGGAAATTTCTTCTTCCACACAAGCATTGCTATCGACATCCACTGGTTTTGGGTTTGAAATCTCTCCATGCCAGTGCCATTCTGTATAGCCTTGTATAATCCCATTGCACATGACATGACTTTTGATTTCATCACCAGTGCTGACTTTCAAGTTGTTACCACAATGCGTACATGGACAATAGAACCTATCTCCAGGTTGTTTCCTATGTTCCTCAGCAAATCTAATAAACTGGTCAAGACCAGATATAAACTTTGGGGTGCAGCGATTGCGAATGGACATCCATGATCTATCCATTCTATGATCAAAGAGAAAACAAGTATATATTACAACAAGATTAGGGTCTAGGGTTAACAAATACATGTTATGTCATTCTTATATATAATAAATGTGTACCACCTATCCCATCCTTGAACACCTAATCTCACTAGTAAGTGTATAATGTGTATTGGGTTTTCAAGAAAATTTTGACAGCAATTCCCCGCTGTTCTCTAAGTACATATGTACATAGAGAACAAACGGGGAAATGCTACCGAACTTTTCTCAAAAATCCAATACACATTATACATTTACATCCTAAGTGAGATTAGGTGTTCAAGAACAGTCCCAAACCGGGGACTATCCAAGATTTGCTCCTAATTAGTAAATCTTGGACGGGTTTCTAGGCCAACAAATACATGTGATGTCATTCTTATATATAATAAATGTGTACCACCTATCCCATTCTTGAACACCTAATCTCACTAGTAAGTGTATAATGTGTATTGGGTTTTCAAGAAAATTTGGGCAGCATTTCCCCGTTATCTCTAAGTACATATGTACATAGAGAACAAATGGGGAAATTCTACCAAAATTTTCTCGAAAATCCAATACACATTATACACTTACATCCTAAGTGAGATTAGGTATTCAATAACAGTCCCAAACCGGGGACTATCCAAGATTTACTCCTAATTAGTAAATCTTGGATGGGTTTCTAGGCCAACAAACACAATGCTAGATATGTACATGTTAGGGTTTCAACACAATTGATGTTAGGGTTTCATCAATGTTATGTTTTAATCAAATCAAATTAGGATGCTAGAATGGACAAGTTTAAATCTTATTTCAACATGTATCAAAATTACTAAATTAGGTCAAGCATTAGGATTAGAAGCACAAATATATGCAAGTAAAAGATTTGTTCATATCCTAGGTTGATTTACAATAGCAACATCTAAATATATAAACTCAAAGCATTAGATAAATAAATATAATCAGTAGATAAAAAAATACAAAGCAATAGATAAAAACATAAATGAACAAAATACCCTCTTTTCTTCCTTCTCCCTCCTTACCAACAGCAAGCACGACCATGGCTGTGTTGGCCGACCACGGTCGTGCTGCCTAGCACGGCCGTGCCATGCTTGCTGTTGGTATTGAGGGAGGAGGAAGAAGAGGGGCATGGAGGAAGAAGAAGAGGGCTACCTGTCGAGCAAGAGAGCGGCGGAGCAGTGAGCTGGGGCAGGAGAGAAGGTCGCTGGAGCAGGAGAGTAGGCGGCCGGAGCTGGAGTAGGAGAGCGGCGTCGGAGCTGGAGTAGGAGAGAAGGCCGCCGGAGCAGCGAGTTGGGGGCAGAGGGCAAGGAACGGTGGCACCCAGAGCAACGAACGACGACAGAGACGGTGATCAGAGGAGCAAGGAATGGTAGTGGAGGCGGCAACCGGAGGTGAAATTTTCCAGACCAAACCCTGCGCGAGATTGAATGAAATAGAGAAAGGGGAAGAGTCGGGATCGCGCAGGTGCTATTAAGTTAACAATAGGTGTCAGTTCTTAAATAAAACTGACGCTTAACACTATAGGCATCGGTTCTACAAACACACTGACACGTATTCTCAATGATAGTCGTCAGTTTTTACTAGAAAAATACCGACGTCTATCTACATATGCCGATTAAAAATTTTGTTCTTGATTAATGACCATAGTCGTCAGTTTCTTTCGAAAATTGACACTCAAAGGGTGTGAAAATTTTGTCGGGAACAACGCGGGAAAACCCATAAGCGTCGTTCATTGTAGTAAAACTGATGACCAAAATGTGCCCAATTTCTATCTCGCGAATAACCTTTCGTCGTCGGTTTAATAGTTAATAACCGACGCCATATGTTAAATTTTGGAGGTAATTTTTTTCACTGGAAATTTTGGATTTGACATTTAATTTTAGGCATCGGTTTATTATTAGGGAACCGCCACTGAATAAAAGCAATACCCGTGTTTGGTCGCCCTTCACAGATAGATGTCGGTTTTTTTTAAACCGATGCTTTAGGTTTTAGGTGTCGGTGTATTTATACAACCGACACCATTAAAAGTGACGTTATAAGACATTTTTGTAGTAGTGGAAACTCCAAGGCTAGAACTTCTATCAGCTCAAAAGCACCTATGCGCTGTTGTTGATCAAGGACATGCACTATTTCTGAGACGCAGACATCCCAAAGAAGTTGTTGGACAGTGATCAAGAAGATGAACCTTCCCCGACCAACAGCCTTCCAAGAGAAGAGGTCGAGATAGCCACAGACGTCTATGGAGTAGGCAAGCAGATGGATGTTCTACGAGAAATACTCACCAATGAAGACCCCACTTCGTCTGATATTTCAGAAACGATTATCAGCAATTTCGACCATTCCGCGTGTGCTACACTAACTCAGGAACATGTCAACATAATTCTCCTCAAGTTAGCTGATTCTACCCCCGTAGACGTCATCTATGAGGTAGGCATTTTCATAGTCCCAATAGATGAACTTTGGGACTTAGTGAAGGCAGGAGGATGTCTGGCAATATTAGTAGCAACAACCTACATCCAGATCCTACATAAGAAGTTTGAACATGCCTATATCGCCCACCTGATGGTGTTCAATGACATCTTCCTAGCTGATGAGTCAGGAGCGAAACAACAATTTTTGGCAGAGATACAAAGTAGAATGTCGCATATCATTTTACTTCCAATATTGCACTACAATCATTGGACGCTCCTGATGGTGTACATTCACCCACGAGCAGCAATTTTCTACAATTGCTCCGACAGAAACAAAGATCATCCGGTGCAGTGTACATCAACAACGTTGACATCACTCGAGTGCCTAGCAAGGAAATACTACATCGAGGTGGAAACGCTAATCCAGCCATTCCTGGAGAACACAGCGAACAAATGGCATGAGCTTCAATTATGCCACAGTAGCCCACAACAAACTCCACTTTCAAACGACTGTGGCATCTACATGCTTAAAAATGGATTTCTAGTTCGGTGACACTACAGAAAACGCCTGACAAGCTCCACCACATCGACTATCATAGCAAATGTGGAGAATATGTGATGGAGCTTCTATCAGATATAGGTGCAATCATCGGCTAACCCTCACTGATTTATCATCGCCCTTCCTTATCTTTCTCACAACTCTGGGACAGAGTGTGTAGTAAGTTTGGGGGGGGTATTCTATCAGTGAGGGAGGTACCTAAAATGTCTCCCCCTTCCTATCTTTCTTTTTCTCATTTTCATTTTCCCATATCCTGTGAACATAATACATACAAAATACAAAATAGTACATACACAACTTCTTGCCTCTCAATCATTATACAAGTACACTTTATAGTAAAAACTTGATACAACTTATCCCATCTTGTTTTCTCTATGTCTAAGGCGGTGCAAGTTTTTGTTATGTTCTTTTCAAAAATGCAGTCTCAAATGACAAAGACTATAACTTTTCTACACCAATTTCGAAAAATAATCTTGCAACAACTAAGAGATGCGTATGTGAAGGAAAAAGCTGCCCAAACAACGTACTCTCTTTTGTTTCCCTACCCATCAAAAATCCCAAAAAGAGAGAAAAGCCTTATGAGAGTGAATAAAAGCATGATATTTGTGCCAAATGAAAAAAAAACACACACATGTCCTTCCAAAAGTACCCATCTTTAGGCATGGTAGATTCAGGGCAGTGGTACATAAGATGTGAAATCACTGCTCTAAAGCCAACTGGCTTAGACTGCAGGGACCACTTGCCTGTTAATAGACCCGTACCCGGAAGGACTGATGGGAAACAAGAAAAACCCAAAAAGCCATAAGTCTACCCAAAAACCCAACTTCTCACCCCCAAAGCTGTTTGGTGTGAAAGCTAACTTTGAAATCATGCACCAAAGTCTCATCGAAGCTGAAGAGAAATTTTTTTTCTTAAATAAGGCAGAAAAAAAAAGTCTGTTGTTCGTAGCCAGACGTATTTCTCCTCAAGGATGTCTCAAAAACTCACTCAAACCCCTTGTTCAAAGACTATGTCAGGTTACGAAAAGTATCGCAAAACAAAGTTTTAAAACAAGTTCAGATTGATTGAGGACAATGACAATGCTAAGTTTGGGGGAGTTGATAACACCCATTTTATGGCTATTTATGGCTCATATTTCATTGTCAAACTTGCCTTATAAACTGTTTTCCTCTCCATTCTATCTTGTTTTTACATAAGAATAACCCACACTGTGCTCCTAACTCTTTTCCCATCTTTTATAGAGTTTTCCCTCATTTTTTCACCCAAAGTCAGCAAAAAGGCCCGTCCCGACCCTCTTACAACGAGCACCTGAATTAGCCCTTTACCGGTCGCACGACATGCCCACTTACCCGTCACAGTCGCTGCCCATCACGGCAGCAACCCGACACAGGCATGTCGTGCGAGGGGCCCTGACGAGCGATACGCCATCTACCCGACAGGGAGCTTCGCCCGCCACGAGTCACCCCGATAGAGTCTATCATGTGATGAAACCACTCATCAGAGCAGCTACCCACCAGGGTCATTACCCGACACGCACCACAAGCCGTTTCGAGCGACAGACGCATCGGTCCTCCCCTAAAGCCACGTGAACAGAGCCGATAAAGGACACATGGCCCCACGAGAACCACAACCTCTACCAGCTACTACCTATAAATAATAGCTATAGGACTCCAATGGGATGGATCAGAATCCCACATGAGCTAACTCCAGAAAGACATCAGGAGCTAGTGTGTCGCAATCCAAGGTGTGTCGGGCGATACTAGGTCAGCACACCCCCAACCTGAGAGGGGCGGGAGGAGTTCACTTAGAAATTGTCCCGGTAGCCGCAACAGCACGATACGACCAAGAAGGCCTCCCCTACCGGGTCCCTGGATGGGCCTCAACCCGAGATGACTCTCCCCTCTATACCCGATACAAGGAACCTGAGAACTTAAGTGATTCCTAACCCGACACGATACTGAACCCGATACAAACTGAACGTTATGGTGTGTCGCCCGAGAGGGCTGGTAGCCCGACGCGGCCATATCGGGTAGGGAGTTCTCTCGATATGCCCTGGCTGTCATGCCTATCGCCTGAGAGGGTTAGCTTCCCGACATGGGTGTATCGGGCATAGCTCCTTCCCGGTACCGAGTTAGAAGTCTCTTAGGGGTCCGCTGCTGTATATCGACCTCCTAAATCAAGGAGACTGATGCTTATCTTTCCCTTTTTACTGCATTTTACTTTCATTTCCATATATATTGTAACTAAACCTTTTTACTCTCCTTAAGCTTATTGGAATCTATGGAGTTTATCTCTTGTTGTTTTGTGTATGGTTCCTTTTTGTTGGATGATTTCTTTATAGCATCTGAACTCTAGTTTCTTCTTTTGGATCACACTTTTGACTAGCTATCGAATCGTGTTTCCCGTTTCGACACCCTTGAGAGGGGGTTGTCGTAACTCTAGAGTTTGGTCTGATCCGGGTGTACGAGAGTACCTAGGGTTAGGGCTGCTTCGGTTTACCTTACAACTCTAATCTATGGCCATTGCCCTCGAGAGAGGGAAATGGTGCATAGTTAGAGGTACCCTCTTTGAGAGAAGAGGTTGCTGGATGTCTTCCATTGCTTCTTGTTATGCCTAAGTTTTCTTCCTTAGTGCTTTACCTCAACGACAATTTTATCTCCTCAGATTCTGTTATTTAAAACCTCTATAAAAATTGCTAAACCCTAAAATCATAATCTTTCTAGTAACTCCAATAGGAGATAGCCTTTTAGTTTAATTTCTTTATGGTGCTTTCTTGTTACAACCAAACCTATCTTTTTACCTGTTTGATGTGCTTAGAAAAGTGAAACTCAAGTTCTGAAGCATCGTTCTTCCTATCCCTGTGTTCGACCCCAAACTACTTCGACCCTGTGCTAGTTGCAGGTGTCTTAAACATTCGGGTATTATAAATTTCTAAAGTCTGATAACCTAGATAGGATTCCTTTCTTGGACCCACGTTTAAGGCTCGTCAGTTGGTTTTGTTGTCTCGACCATGGGTCACAACCTAGGCCTATTTTAGAGGGTGTCATGGTCGATGCACCTCCTCTAGAGTCTAGGGTCACAACCTAGATAGTCTAGGATGGTTTTGGGTCAAGATGGATGACCTAGCATATGTTGTCTAGATCTAGGGTTGATGGTGATACCATGTCTTGACCTAGATGGTGGTGTCGTGACCATAGGAGGTGCACCCTAGGAAGGTTGCGAATGTGAACGTGTAGGTTGACATGGTGGTCGAGACACTACCTAGAGTGTATCACCATGTCTTGCATGTCATGTTTAAGTGGTTGCATGTGGGTGCATGTTGGTCTTTTGCGAGGACAAATATCCCTTGGGTTCTTTAGTGTGTTGACACCTCACACTTTTCCCTCTCTCTCATCCTTCATATATATAACTCCTTATCTTTCCTTATTTTCCTCCTTATTTTCTTATTCTTAGAGCTTGGTGGAGCAAGGAGGTTCATCCTTGTAGCTCGGGGAATCAATCTTCTTCTGCCTATGGTGGTGGTGGAGATCTGATCTCATCTTCCATCCTTTGTAAGTGTTTGTCTTCTAAGTTGATGTTTCTTTTGATCTCCTACCTCCATCTTCCTCTCTTTTCTCAGCCCTAGACCACAGTTCTTCCATGTTGGTCGTTTGGGAGAGAAACTCCTCATCACAAGGGTCACATACCATGTCTTGAAAAGGTAGACCCAAGTGTGAAGATGATTTCTCCTCTCTTTCTTACTTTTTTTTTGTTCAACCAAGAGCTTCTTTTGCTTCTTTCCTTGGGATATCTTTGACCTTGGTGTCTTCTCCTTCTTGAGATACTCTTATGGCTGAGTGTGGAGCTTTATATGTAGCTTATTCAACCCTTGAATCGTGTGCTTGAGGATCTTGATCTTGGAGTTTGGATCTCTTGGTGGTGAGCATCTTAAGGTGGGTTATATAACTCTTTGCCCTCTCTATTACTTGGACTCTTTCATACATGCAAGCTACTATATTCTCTCTATAAAATGTTTCCCTAACATGATATTAGATGATGATAATCTCTAGAACTTGTTTGTTAGTGATTATCTTGCTTGGTTTTAATGAAATCCGAAACCCGAATTTAACATACCCGATATTGGTGATTGTGGTGTTATAGTGATCTTTGTTGACTCAAGGTCAATTAGGTCAATGTTGACTCACGTCTAAATTGACTAAACCCTTGTTTTGATGATGACTAACCATTCCACATATTGGTGTCTAATGTCTCTACTTGAGTGATTTCAGATTAGGTATAGACACACTCTAATTGCCCTAACTTGCGCACATCAAATTGGAGAAAAGACAAGTCAAAGTCAATACAAGTGCACATTTTTGTAATATGATGTAAATCCATTAGAATCATGTTGTAAATCACTTATAATGATTGTATGACTTGTAATTAAGCTTAGAAAAAATCAGGAGCACTTAGATCGAATGTTTAAGCACTCAAAAGCCATTTTCCAAAATTCACATCAGGTTGTTCATCGGTCAAGTTTTGTGAGTTGCAAACTCAACTGATCCTGATTGGATCTTGAAAATGACTTTTGATCAGTCGAGTTTACACTACACAGAACTCGACTGATGGAGTAACTAACCAATTTGATTTTCATTGGTCGGTCGAGTTTCCCCAGGACAAACTCGACCGATGGTCTAAATATCGGCTTTGTTCTTACTCTATCGGTCGAGTTACCCTTATCAAAACTCAATCGATTGCACTGTACGAAAAAGTGCAAAAAAGTGCTTCTAGCCATTGTGGAGTTGCAACAAGTGAAAATATATCCGTTGCAAGCCACAAAATGGCTAGTTTTCATTCTCAAGTGCTCCCAAAGGCTAAGAGGCATCCCCAGCTATAAATAGGACCCCTTGGGCTTCATTCCCAGGTTGAGCATTCATTGTAAAACTCTATGTGAGGTTCCTATTCTATAGTTGATTGCTTCCTATAGCCTCCTCTCTCTCTAAGCTTAACCACTTGCTACATCCATTAGAGTGAGTAGGAAATCTATAAGAGAGTTAGTCCTACATGTATATCTTGTGAGGCTCTCACTTCCACCACCTCCCCATCTCTCATTTCAACCATGAAAATGAAGGTTCTCTCTCTTAGCTAAGAGAGGTGAAGAAGAACAAGGGAAGGCATCCCTTGGTCAAGATCAAGGCTGAAGACTTGGATCAAGAGTGGGTAATCCCTTGGTGAAGGCATAAGACTCCTTGCTCAAGTGGGTAAGTCCTTGGTGGAAGCTTCTCCGAGTGAAGGTGAAGTCAAAGGCGGAAGATCCAAGAAGAGTGGGTAATTCCTGCAAGGCTGAAGACTTGTCCAAGAGTAGGTAAGTCCTTGGAAGAAGGCGAAAGACTCCTTGCAAAGTGGGTAAGTCCTTGGTAAGGTTGAAGACTCTTTGTATTGGATAGGTAAGTCTTTTGTTTGGTCATGTATTGTAAGTCTAATTATGAATGAATATAAGAATGCAATGGTTAGGAAATCCTAGAGGTTGACCTCTCTAGGTAAGTGGACTGACATACTTCTAGTTTGAAATGTGGAACCACTCTAAATAGCTTATCTACTTGTGTTTTCTCAATCTCTCTCATCATTGCTATGCATGTTTTAGTTGCACACAAATTTCCTATTTAGCAACCTTATCTTGTGATATATCTTGAAGGTTTAATGAATTTTGTTTAAGTGCATTCAGCTCTATTCACCCCCCTCTAGAGCATCCAATCACCCATCTAGGATCCAATAATTGGTATCAGAGCGGGTCTTCTCCAAGCATACTTCCACAAGTAGGAGAAGATGGGTGACTACCAAGGAGGGAGGTACTTGATCAGCCTACCAATCTTTAATGAGAGCAATTTCCTCTATTGGAGAAGAAGGCTTCAATTCTACATCCAAGGATCAAGTCTTGAGATGTGGCAAATGGTGAATAGCCCATACATGCTACCAAAGACAACGATTGAAGAATGGGATGAATCTACCTTGAAGAAAGCAACCTTGAATGCTAGAGCCATGCACATCCTCTATGCCTCCATGACCCCCACCGAGTTCAACCAGATTTCTTCATGTGAAATAGCCTATGAGGTATGGAGAAAGATATGCATCACTTATGAAGGGACATATCAGGTGAAGGAAAGCAAAGTCTACATGCTCAAAGGGCTTCTTGAGAACTTCAAGATGGGAAAGGAGGAGAGGATAACCAACATGTACTCAAGGATCAACACCATTGTGAATGGTCTTGATGTTCTAGGTCATCCAATGTCTAGTGGAGAGATCAACTCAAAGATCCTTAGAACTCTCCCTAAGAGGTGGGAACCCAAGGTGACTTCCATTGAAGAAGCAAGGTCTCTTAAGGATATTCCTATTGAAGAGCTCATTGGAAATCTATAAGCACATGAAGTCACACTTGACAAAAGAGAAGAAGTTGAAAGATAAGAGAAGAAAGAGCTAAAGAGAATGAAGAAGGCTGAAATGAAGGCTCAAATTTAAGCTATCATGGAACAAGTCTCTCCATCCTCTAAAGTTGAATAAGATGCCATGTACTCCAAGGGTAGATTCTACAAAGGCAAGTCCTCCTCCTTCCGGTGCTTTATATGTGGAAAGAAGGGTCACTACAAGGAAGATTGCCCACAAGGCAAAAAGACCCACCTTCACAAGAAGAAGGAGAAATGACACTCAAGCTCAAGTGGCTCCTCCAACTCAAGCTCAAGTGAAGATTCAAGTGAAGGATCAAGATCAAGATCTAGTGATGAAGGAGAATGCCATTTTACTCTTACAGCATCAACAAGTAAAGACTCCAGTGAGGTAAATCTAAACTCTTTAGATAAAGAATCTTTGATTGCTATTATTCATGATACTTGTGCCTCTCTTAAGTCTTATAAAAGGAAAAAGAAAAAGCTTGCTAGAATTGTTGATAATTTGCATGTAGAACTAGATGATCTTCAACATGCTAATTCTTGCTTGCTTGATGACAAAAATGCTTGTCTTGGCCAATTAGACTCTCTTAAAGCTCAACCTCTCATGCATAGTTCTAATGAAGAGCATAATTTAATTATTGATTCTCTCATGCATGATATTGATGTTCTTAAATCTGAAAACAAGGACAAAGATTTTGCTTTGTAACAATTAGAAACAAAAACTGCCTCCTTGCTTGCTAATATCAATGTGCATGAATCTTGTTCTAGTTCTACTAGTAGAGAGAATGATGTTGCTGCTCTTCATATTGATAGAGATTCTCATTTAACTAAAGCTCTTTTCTTAGAAAATGATCTTCTGCATGCTAGAGACAATATCAATCATTTGTATTCTACTATTACTTCTCTTATGCATGATAATGATAGTTTGAGATCTTCTTTGCAAAGATTCTTAGTTGGTAAGAAGAGCCTTAATGATATCCTACACCATACTACTAAACAAATTGGTAGACATGGTTTAGGATATGATGGTAGTCAAAGGAACAACAAAGGTAAAGGACCTCCAATCTTCGATGGAGAATCCTCTAGTTCCAAGAATATGGGCACATGCAACTATTACAATGAATTTGGTCATTATTCTACTTGTTGTCCTTTTAGGAAAGCACCCAAGAGCAATATGACTTGGGTTGCTAAGATAACCTTTCCAGACCCAAAAACATGATTGGGGACCATTTCATCTTTCTTCTTGTAGGTACTTGCAAATGGATTGACTTGAGCTATTGAATTGCAAATTAACTTTTCAATCCACATGAAAGAAGAAAGGTGAGATGTGTAGAGGGTGACAACAAGTGGAAAAAGGAATGGTAAGAACAAAGGTAAATGTTCTCTTGCTTATACCCAATCCTAACTTGTTTTTGTCAAGTTAGTGTGCACTATACATATGGTTTTTGATTCAAAAGTGGTATTTTGTGATTCTCGTCACACTCTTGCTCAAAAACTATTTCTAATGCTTCTATAGTATTACCAACTTGCTTAGACATGTTTGGATATGGTTTGTATTTTTAGCATGCCTTTAAATATGTTTTTATGAAATATATGTGCTTTTTGACAGCTGCTCTGTTGGTCGAGTTTGCCCTGTTTGAAACTCGACCGATATGCACCAATGGGTGTTGCTAGTAGCTGTCATCGGTCGAGTTGTCAATGCACAGAACTCGACTGATAACACTATGCACAAAATACATAGTTGGCTTATTGAATGAGAATTTCTCTCTCAACTAGATTTTCTCAACCAATAGCCTTATTCTTTGGCACTCTCATTTGGTACCTTTATATATGCATATTTCCATTTTGTAAAATGCCTATCTTGCTTACAACTCTATCTCTCTAATTGCTCTAAATGGGTACATCTATATCTTGAAATTACTTGCTTTGAGTTGTTTTGCAGGTTTTGATGATGATCTCTTTTGATCTCTTGGTTGTGTCTGAAATTTCTTCCGTTGTACTCTAACTTGCTACATCTATCTAGGTGTATATCTTGTTTTTGATACAACCTTGAGGTTCTTAGTGGTAATCATCTTTTGGTAATGGTGCATATTTGTATGTGAGTTATATCCTTTCATACTTCTAAAATTGCATATCTCTTTGTTGGGATATATCTCTACATCTACTCATAGCTTGCTTTATCTTGTGTATCTTTTGGTATCTCTTGCTATGATCTAGATCCTACTAGTAGTCCTAACTTGTGATAACATATTCTAGTAGTTCACATACATGTAGTTCTAACTTTGTTTATAATTGGCATCTTTGCTCATCTATATGCTATGCTTGTATCTTATCTCATACATGCTCAAGATTGTTCCTTGAATTGCATATCTACTATCTTGAATTGCTTGCATAACATTGTGATGCAGGGTACATAGATCTACATTATATGTAGAAATTGGAGTATTTTTGGATTTTATGTAGATTTTGCTCCAGTTTCAATTTTTGGTGCAAGACTGGTGTTTTTCATGCAGAAACGACCTTCTGAGCAAGGCTCATCACTTTGCCATGAGCCCTAGCACTTTTTGGGCAAATTTTGTCATCTTGAGGGTCAAATTTGTGATTTATTGTTTTTCTACAACACTTTATCTTGTAGTTTTGGGTTGTTCGAGTATATGATTTAACTTGCTTTTCTTTCTATGTTTGGACAAGCCCCTATATGTTCTCTTCTAATCTCCTTATATATATTTGTGTTATCTCCTTTCTCTTTAACGAGTGATGTTTCTTATTTCTTCATAACCCCACTTTTTGAAATGACAAAGGGGGAGAAAGGTATGTCTTCTTTTAAAATAGGAAGAAGGCATGTCTTATATGAAGAGAAGAAGTATGTCCATGTAAAGGGGAGAAGGTAAATGGGAGAAGACATATATGTGTAGAACATATATGAGTAGAAGACATAGTATTCTATAAATGTTATGAAAGCTAACCATGCAGGAGAAATAGCATCAATTGAGGGGGAGTATGAGAACTCCATGTGCATCATTTGAGGGGGAGCATATGATCTCAATCCTTTTGAAACCCCTAGGTTTCTCCAAAGGTATGATTTTACTTAAAAGCTTTCAATACATTTATGGAATGGTTTGTCATCTTCAAAAAGGGGTAGAATGTTGACTCAAGGTCAATTAGATCAATGTTGACTCACGTCTAAATTGACTAAACCCGTGTTTTGATGATGACTAACCATTCCACATATTGGTGTCTAATGTCTCTACTTGAGTGATTTCAGATTAGGTATAGACACACTCCAATTGCCCTAACTTGCACATATCAAATTGGAGAAAAGGCAAGTCAAAGTCAATACAAGTGCACGTTTTTGTAATATGATGTAAATCCATTAGAATCATGTTGTAAATCACTTTTAATGATTGTATGACTTGTAATTAAGCTTAGAAAAAATCAGGAGCACTTAGATCGAATGTTTAAGCACTCAAAAGCCATTTTCCAAAATTCACATCATGCTGTTCATTGGTCGAGTTCTGTGAGTTGCAAACTCGACCGATCCTGATTGGATCTTGAAAATGACTTTTGATCGGTCAAGTTTACACTACACAGAACTCGACCGATGGAGTAACTGACCAATTTGATTTTCATTGGTCGGTCGAGTTTCCCCAGGACAAACTCGACCTATGGTCTGAATATCAACTTTATCTTTTACTCTATCGGTCGAGTTACCCTTATCAAAACTCGACCGATTACACTATACAAAAAAGTGCAGAAAAGTGCTTCTAGCCGTTGTGGAGTTGCAACAAGTGAAAATATATCTGTTGCAAGCCACAAAACAACTAGTTTTTGTTCTCAAGTGTTCCCAAAGGCTAAGAGGCATCCCCAGCTATAAATAGGACCCCTTGGGCTTCATTCCAAGGTTGATCATTCATTACAAAACTCTATGTGAGGTTCCTATTCTATAGTTGAGTGCTTCCTACAGTCTCCTCTCTCTCGCTAAGCTTAATCACTTGCTACATCCATTAGAGTGAGTAGGAAATCTATAATAGAGCTAGTCCTACATGTATATCTTGTGAGGCTCTCACTTCCACCACCTCCCCATCTCTCATTTCAACCATGAAGATGAAGGTTCTCTCTCTTTGCTAAGAGAGGTGAAGAAGAACAAGGGAAGGCGTCCCTTGGTGAAGATCAAGGCTGAAGACTTGGAGCAAGAGTGGGTAAGCCCTTGGTGAAGGCAGAAGACTCCTTTCTCAAGTGGGTAAGTCCTTGATGGAAGCTTCTCCGAGTGAAGGTGAAGTCAAAGGTGGAAGATCCAAGAAGAGTGGGTAATTCCTGCAAGGCTGAAGACTTATGCAAGGGTAGGTAAGTCCTTGGAAGAAGGCGGAAGACTCCTTGCAAAGTGGGTAAGTCCTTGGTAAGGTTGAAGACTCTTTGTATTGGATAGGTAAGTCCTTTGTTTGGTCATGTATTGTAAGTCTTATGAATGAATATAAGAATGCAATGGTTAGGAAATCCTAGAGGTTGACCTCTCTAGGTAAGTGGACTGACATACTTTTAGTTTGAAGTGTGGAACCACTCTAAATAGCTTGTCTACTTGTGTTTGCTCAATCTCTCTCATCCTTGCTATGCATGTTTTAGTTGCACACAAATTTCCTATTTAGCAACCTTATCTTGTGATATATCTTGAAGGTTTAATGAATTTTGTTTAAGTGCATTCAGCTCTATTCACCCCCCCTCTTGAGCATCCAATCACCCATCTAGGATCCAACAATCTTCCTCTATCCTTTTAACTTTGATTTTTCTCATATGCATGATGTTTGTGTACTTAGATGTTAAGGGACGTTTAGGTTCTATTTTGGGTACCGTATTCATGGTTTCCTTTCTCTTAGATGAGATCCTTCCTTGTGGTATCATGATGTATGACCTAGGGTTTATGATGATCGTTTTGTTTGAGCCTTTTCCTCCATGTTGATCATGGTTTTCCCTTAGTCTTGTTTCTATTTTGAGACCTTGATATCATATCTTGGGGTGGTCGATAAAACTACACCATGTTGGTCGTAATAGTGGTTCATCTAGGGTAAGATGCTTCCCTTTGATGTGTTGTACCTAGTGTTGATGGAGGTCGCAAAACTTGAGGATTGATGGTCATTTTCACCCCTATTTTAATTGGTGAGGTTGTTGCCCTAGTTTTCAGACTTGAACTTGTCTTAGTTTTGGTCATGACACACCCTTGAGAGAGGTCAGGACATATGATCTTAGGTCACAACATGATGCCATGGCTTGAGGATGAGACAACCATGTCTCTTCTTGAGGTCGAGATACCTATGATCCAAGAGGTCGCAACAAGTGCTATGTGTTTGGTGATGGTACCCTAACCCTAGGTGTCATAGTCGAGACACTCTAGGTGTCACGTTCGCGACATGGACTAAGTGGTGAGGTGGCAACCTAGTTATGTGGAGTGGCCGAGACATGATGATGGTAGGTGGTTGAGATGTATGCTTGGGCACATGATGACATCCTTGTATGAGTAATACATAAGTCACATAATGCACTTTTTGGATAACATTTAATCTACCTTAATCATGTTCTTTAACCTTAAGGATGCTCCAAGGTGATGGGAAATGGTGAACCTAGGATTAGTGATTAAATTTTGCTTCCAAATCCTAATCGGCTATGGAGAGAAAACTCTAATCCCAATGATGAGTAATGGGACATGTTTGCTTCTCTTTCTTGGAACAGGTAGTATGTTATCATATTATCTCTCTTATCTTTAAACCCCTAACCTTGCAGTTTGAATGCATACCATTGCTTGGGTATGCTATGGTAATGATTATGAATAGTGGAGGCACGAGGAGACAGTGTTGTGACACATGGATTTAGATGTTTCCTCTTTCTCATTTATCAATTTATACCCATGTAGGTGATGTGAACTTGGATATCATAGCTAGTGTATGATATGGTGAGAATGATGTGACACTGGTTGAATGAGCCTTTTATGAGGCATGTTAAAGTACTTGCAATATAGGAATGATGTAAATTTGTCCTATTACCTGGTGATGGCCTAATGCCTATTATGAAGTGGTACCCTCTAGTGCTATGATTAAGGGATTGATATCCCATAGTGATGTGACATTGGTGATAGCCTTGAGAGGTTGTGTAACAGTGGTGATGGTATTGTGAATGATAATGATACATGCATTATGTGGTAATAGTGTGACAAGCTCGCACCCTATATGTTTACATCTGTTGAAAGTGTGCTATGCCTTTATCTTGTAGAGTTTTTTATGGTTTTATACGTTGTAACTTGATTGATGCTAAAAGTCACCCAATTGGCTGGTTCTCTATTCCATAGATCATTTCTAGTGTCAGCTTTAATTGCTGGATAGGTGAATTGAGTTTTACTCGGAGCTGATATTTTTGAATATGCGAGGTGCAAGTCGAGTATCCCCTTGCATCCTTAATTTCAGGTTGTGTGAGATGATAATGTGTGAGCCGATCTTGCTATGATATGGATGGCCATGTGTGAGACACTCCTCCTTCTTAGAGTGGCCATGTGTGTGCCTGTTCTTCTAGTACCCTTACCTGTACCAAGGTGGGCTAGGTATTGATATATGTGGACGACCATGCAAGACCTGATCCTTCTGTTGACTATGAATCACTTGTGCAGTTGATTGACATGTCTCTACGATGTTACTCTCATGTTGACCTGGAGGTGTTGCTGAGGTCGTGGATTCCGACTCTTCCATGGACCTTGTATGGCACTGATTTCGACTTAGTAGTGGTCAGTCAGATTTGGGTGGTACAACTCAAATCCTCCGGGCATAATAAAACATGTAACCAACCATGTAGTGCACATGCTTATGATCAAATAGAAAAACATTGGATGAGACCTTGCTTACTTTTGTATAATATAGTTGGTAGTGGATATACATGTTCTTCATATTCCTTTATTGATGATAAGATGTTCAATCCGATTGCAATTGCTTATGATGATTAGAAATGATTATCAACTCTGTTATAGCTACGTGATCTACTTAGATGATGATAATTATCCTACTTATATTAGAATATTGGATCTGCTTAACATAGATGTAGCCTTACTCCTATTCTTTATTTATCTTTACATGTTCTTTAATAGTGTTGGTAGAGAGTTATATCTCTTGTCAGGATGTTTGGTCTCACTCTGTGGGTTTCCACATCTTTTAGGTGGTCATGCACGAGAGGAGGAACAATAGCAAGATCAGTATCTGACAAGGTTGAGTGTGTTTCTTGTTGGTCTTTTGATGTTAGAATCCCAGAATCGTCCCTGTACACTCAGGTCTTGGGGATAGTTTCAGTGTGTTTTGTGGTTGTGCTATCGAACTGAGTTTTTTTATTTATGTGCCCTTTTGTTGTATATAGTTGGCAGATGTACATGTATATGCAAGAGAAATAGATATCACGTGTGATAGGCATGTATATGGAACATGTTTTAAGCATGACATTTTATGATATATGTAATTCTAATGACATGTTATGGATCTATATGTCACAAGTATTCTGATGATTGGTGCCTTGTGCAATCGGTTTTAGTTTTTAGTGTTTTCTGGTAGTCCTCTTGTTTAGTATTGTTTCTGTGCTTAGTTTTGAGTAATCTCTCTTTGTATGGCAATGGGTGTCATAGGTTTTGTGTAGATTCATCCTTTCCTTGTGGTTTTGGTGAGATCTATTCCCTTTTCTGGTAGTGTTTCTAGAAGCAACAACCTTCACTCGAATATGACTTCATGGGCATAACTAGTTGACGAAATAAATACAATGTAACATATTGTCATGCTCTTATGTTATCGTGGTGGCATATGCAATAAGGAAAATAATATATAGTTAAGATGATATATGTGTTGCAAGAATCTTGAGTAGTTGTTAGGTATATCTGAACAACATTGTGAAAAAAATATTATGAAATGCATACAAAATGTGCAAGACCATTAAATATTTGAGTTGAAATCTAGGTTTTATACAACATTACTATAGGGTATCTATCTAAACATCCTCATTCAAAGGTAACAATAAACTAGGAATGATTGATAAATGCGGAATAATTGACTAAATGTCGCCATATAGACATGGCATAGTCCTCAAATGCCACTCTAGGATATTAGGATAATGTTAATCACCTTTTATAATCCAAAATGAATTCATTAAGGACAATATAAGACATGATCCTAGCAACAAAGTAGAAAATGAAAGAAGGCTTCATTTGCATTGTCTACTCTAGTAGGCTACCACCTCAAAACATATCTCTGATAAAACTAGGTCTTGAAATTAATCTCTCTCTAATATATTAATCACTATTGAAGCAATCATATGTGGATTAGATGAGGAGTATATTAAGTAGAATTTGCCCCTCGACCTATGACTAAATGGAACTAAGTTGTTGGTTCAACCTCAATCATTACTTCGAACTTAACTATTTTTCCTCTAATATGGCCGCTTACTCATAATAGTGAGTGGTTGCCTTCCTTAGTTAAGCTACTCTATAAATTGCAGTGTGTGTTTCTATTCCTTCTCAATTACTAGATCAATCATGCTGACATAAAATCCTTCAAAGAAAATCATTAAGTGACACATATTATCAGCATAATGAATCAAAAAGTTCAAGGTTATTAGATGGTATACCCATGGTGCAGAAGCTAGTTAAGCTTATGAATATCCATCCATTGGTTATTTTGCTACATTCAGTATGACAGAAGTACCGGTTGCGACTATTGTATAATGCTGGGACAATCCAAAGTCAATTGTTGATCCCTGAAAAATGTTCTACAAGAAACAAAAACTTCTATTTAAAAAAAAAATCTAGTAGATTATATGTGCGGTCTGTCACACACCTAAAGAAAAACATATAAAAAGTAGTCTAGATATGGTATTAAACATCCAACAATATTTGCAAGGGGTCAGCCATTGTGGTATGTAAGAAACCATCAAAGTGTAGGAATCCATTTTTAATAAACCCAATCTATTACTGGATGACTGAGAGGGGCTTGTATCGCCTGGGCACGAAACAAGACCTATGGTACAACCAATATGAGACATGTAAAAAGTAAAAGAATGGCTTGTTTGGAACATTGTTACTTCATTAGGGTGGGTTGGAGCAGAAAAGCGTAAAAACAACGCAAGGCATGGACTTCTTATGCTAAGTATGGGCATACTTGTTTGGTAAGGCGCTCCTAATTCTTGTTTTTCACACCTCTCATGCCACAACCCCCACGAATATTTAAGCACGCAGGATTGCTTCACTGTAAAAATTCGCGACACATTGTACATATAGAATTGATCGTGCAGCTACTGGTCATATCTTATTGGATAAATAGGACCCATGACATGACTGTGATGCATCGTGTATAAACATGTGGTGCAAGGAGGCATGCTCTCCAAACATTGCCTGTGATAATAAAAAGAGAAGGACCAATTCTCGAAAGACTTCCAGTAACATATGTCGTTGAATGATTGCGGTTGCGGGATCAGTATTGGAATCGTACCTCATCTCCTGCCCAAGTAAAATCCCGTGAGGTAGGGCCAGTCACTCAATCAGATCAAATCCATCGTTGCTTGCTGATTGTTCTGGGCGTTTCCCACGAACGAACCGCTTCTGGCCGAGCTGCCAAACTGGTCGGTACCGTCCCACTTCCCCGTTGCCCGTCGGCGGCGTCATCGCATACGATCCATGCCAACGTGATTGCGCAACATGCAAACAAGTCCCTTAGTATACATGAAACAGCTGGTTGACGCGGGCCAGACAGACTTGTTAAAATGAAGAACCAAAGAGAATATAAAAACAGTATCCAATAAAAGATTGTAAGAATGCTAATGACACAGCTGGGAAAAAATATCTATGCCAAGATGCACGGATCTTGACCAAAATTCTTGGTCGATTGGATTCTTCACGTTCCAAGATCTTTTGCTTTCAGAAGGAATTGACTGCTGCTTAAGTATTAATTGCCATCCATGTCTATTGTGCAAACTGAACACTTTAGAAGAATTGGGAGTAAAAGACGCCAGAGTAATTCATATCACCAAGGAATTTTGTGATGGCGGTGGTCAAGTTACTGTAAATGTATCGACATTTTTTTTCTTCTTACATATTCCACAGTTAAGATGGAATTCCATGTCAATTTCAGCTGTCGATGTCTTTTATAGAGTTTTCTTAAAGCCTGGTAAAAAAGGTCTGATAAAGTCTTGTAAAATATGATAAGATGATTCGTATAAGGGCATAGGAAGAGAATATTTCTAACACACTCCTACTTTAAAATGGAGTATAGCAGTTAATATAACGCGTCTGTTTCGGGGGTCAACTGATCACTTGCGTACATAATAATGCCCTCTCATTTACGTAAGCAAATTATATGTTCTTGTTGAGTGCACCACACCACATCTGCTCAGTGGTAGACTAACTGATTTCTAACCACGACTAACATGGTGCTTTGTACGCTGAAAAAGTTAGGTGCTAGATGATGCTGAACGCACAGTCCAGAAGAAAAGATGCTCTAGCAAAGTGTCACCGTAGCCATCCACATCAATCAAGTTACCAAAAGACGGAGCGTATGATTGGCAATGTTCCTGGATGGCGTCTCGCTGGAAAAAGAATAAAATACAATTCGAGGTAGTCGAGCAATTTCCAATAACGTATAGAAGAAAATAATAACTTTTGCGAGCAGACGTTAAACAAAACTTGCGCTGATGTATAGTTGCCAGCCTTTATTAACTTTAGTCTAGAACAAAGACTTAGAAAGCAGCACGAGGTGTTAAAATAAACATCAACGCAACGAAACAGAAAAAAGTACTTTTCTGAGCTGACGTTAACTAAAACTTGGATAAACTGCTGCAAACTTTTGATCCTTTATTAGCTTCGTCAGCATAGAGAATTATGGAAGCCAGGTTAATTAGTCAACACGGTGATCGTTCCCTTGTTTGCATCAATCGCCACCCCACCAAACACCGAAGTCGGTCAATTCTGAACTCCGAGGATTTATGTGTGCCCTACTCAAAAGTGTTTACAGCTAAATACATTGTCATGTACTCATGTGGACAGCATCCACCGTTGTCCTGGTCTCCAGCATTTTGGCATGAGGTTTCAGCTGTCTACATAGAGTGTGACGCGGGCAGCTTCAACCCAACCCAAAGCTCATCTACAATTATGTCATGCACACGTTACGTGAAATTATGTGCATGGTAAACATGTAAACATCTATTTCAGTTGCAACGTCTAAATTTTGTTAGGTTGGGTGTATATCCAAATCAATGATGTGTTGGACCAGAACATACCTTGTCACAACCGTTCAAATTTATATTTTCTCCACCACGGAAGAGGAAGATCAATGAAGAATAACGTTTTAGAAGTGATTAATGTTACATGGAATGCAACATAAGAAGGTGGCTTGGAAATGTTTTTGGACAAGTTTAAGTCATATAGTTGAGCCAAGAGACTTGGCACAAAAATAATTTTCCCAGCATGCATGAATAAAACTATGCTACTTTAAATCACACATGGTTGATTAAAACTAAGAAACTCATGTAAAATTACATTTTGGAAGAAAAACATTTGCATAATAAGTATGAGTTCGACCTAGCAAAAGTGCAAATGTATCTGAAGCAACAAGTATGAATGATGTGACCCTAAAATGGGGGTACAACTCACATTCCTAAAACTTCTACATGATCAAAATAGCATGCATTAATAGAGTTACTCTTCAAGGAAATGGATAAGTTTATAATATTGACAAGAAATGACTAATTGGTTAGTTCCAAGCATCACACTCATTGCAGTTCATCCTTCATGACAAGCAGTATACCCATAGTAATTTCAAGCGGGAACTATTAGCAAAATATTTTGAATCGTATTACCTCCAAGATATCCTAATACAACTAGAACAACCAACATAACACTAACCCAAAATAAACGTCCAATGAAACCCATATTGGGAATATCTATTTCCTATGCAATGATGACATAGATACTATCCTCATTGTCAAAAACTATAATCAAAAGTGTGAGTGTATTTGGGTCAAAGTGATGGCTGGTTAGAGCGGGTTCCCCTTTATTATATAGAATTTACATAATAGACTGAATAGGAAAAATGAAATAGTAAAGAGATACGTAAATAAGGATACTAATTTCTAACCCCCCCCTCAAGATGAAGCACACACATCATGCATGCCTAGCTTGGAAGCCATATGCTTGAAAAGTGAAGATGGTAGTGGCTTGGTGAAGATATTTTTCCCTTTCTGACCGGTCCAAACATGAGGAGTTTGAATCTTCTGGGAGAGCATAAAATCACAAACAAAATGGCAGTCCACTTCTATATGCTTGGTCCTTTCATGAAACACCAAATTGATAGCAATATGAATGGCTGCCCGGTTATCACACATGAGAGAAATAGGTGTCTCAACAGACACCCCCATTTTTGACAAAATAGACACAACCCACTGTAGCTCATAAAAAGCATGTTCCTTCGCTCGATATTCAACTTTTGTGCTGGATCGTGCTACCACATTCTGTTTCTTACTCCTCAAAGTCACCAAATGTGACCCAAGAAACACACAATAGCCAGATGTAGAATGTCTATCTCCAACATCGCCTTCCCAATCAACATCAGTAAACCCAATGAGTTTCAAGGTTGTATGTGTGAGATTATGTCCTATAGAGTAGGTAAGGTCCTTCCCTGGCAATCCTTTAATATAACAAAGAATCTAGGTGACTATCATCTAATGTGACATCTTAGGCACACTCATGAACTGGATAACAACTCCCACAACATAAGAAATATCAGGACAAGTAACTGTCAAGTAAATCAGTTTCCCTACAATCCTTCTATACCTTGCTAGATCAGAATTATCACTGTCATCAGAAGTAGAAGTCTTAGTATGATAATCCATAGGCATGGAAACGAGTTTGCATTGTGACATGCCTCTCTCTGCAAGGAGATCAAGGACATACTTCCACTATGAGAGGTTTATGCCCTTCTTGGAGTGTAGAACTTCTATACCAAGGAAATCACAAAGATTACCCAGATCTTTTGTCTAAAATTGTGTTTGCAACCATTTCTTGAGTTGTAGAATGCCAATAAATTTATCATTGGTGATGACAATATCATATACATACACGACTAAAATAATAGTGCCACTTGAAGACTTATACACAAATAGTGAGTAATCAGTGGAAGACTGGGTGAACCTAAACTGTATAAGTCCAGCATTGAATTTATCAAACCATGCCAGAGGCAACTACTTTAGACCATGCAAGGATTTCTTTAACTTGCACACTTTTTGACACTCCCCCTGAGCAACATACCCAAGAGATTGCTCCATATAGACCTCCTCAAGTAGATCACCATGAAGAAAAGCATTCTTGACGTCCAGCTAAAGAAGAGGCCAGTGAAAATGAGTAGCAATATAAATCAAAATATGCACATAATTGAGTTGAGCCACGGGAGAGAAGGTCTCAAAGAAATCAATGTCATGTATCTGATTGTACCCCTTTGCCACCAGACGAGCCTTAAAGTGATCAATTGACCCATATGGTTTCTATTTCATAGTATAAACCCAACAACAATCTACAATAGACTTTCCAGGAGGAAGATCCAACAAGTCCTAGGTAGAGTTCTCATGAAGTGCTGCCATCTCACTGTCCATAGCTTGGATCCAACTCTCATGTCTAGCTACTTTTATAAAAGAACAAGGAACAAATGTAGAATCAAGGTGAAGAGCAAATGTGTGAGGTGCAGGTGACAGATGAAACAAGAAACAAACATTCTCCAAAGGATGATGAATATTACAAGACTGAACACCTTTTTGAGATGCAATTGAAAGGTGTAAATCTAAAATAGAAGCATGAAGAGAACACTTAGTAGAAGTAGGTACCTCAGGAGTGTCGGGAGATGAGGAGGCATTCTGTGAGACCGGTGACGCTACATGCTCTTGGTGATGCCCTGCTCACCTGGTGGAAACTAGTGGAAAAGGTTGAGGCAGCGGTGGTGGTGGTGATAATGATGATGGTGGGGTGGTCTCTATAACTCTCTCATCACACGACACAAGGATTTGTTACAACCCCAACTTTTGGGTTCATTTGGTGAGAAATGTAATTTCTCATATTAAAGATATTGGAACAAATAATGATATAATTTGTTTTGAATAGATGGGTTTCATGTACAATAGCCTTGTTGGTTGTTTTGTGGGCTTTATTGGCTATTGGACCCAATAACAAGGAAAAGAACTCCATTATTAATAAGAAATGGAGAAAAGAAAATTGAAGAAACCTCTAGAAGGCAAAAGGATGTAATCCAAAGATGGATTTCGTGCCTCATGGGTTCCTTGGGTTCCAAGGAGTCCAAAGTTACAAAGAGACAGCAATAAGAAAAGAAAAGAACAATTAAATATTTCTTTATTAAGAAAGTAATTGAAAATAATGATAAAAGGTGGAAAATAAGTGGAAAGAGATATAATTGAGTTATCCTTAGTGGATTTTCATATCCAAAGGATTCCTAATGTTAAATGGAATGTCAATGAGGAAAATAAAAAGAACGAAAAAAATCCTCAAAAAGGTATATTTTAATAAGAAATAAATAAGATAATGAGAAATAATGAATATAAATGCATCTAGAAGGATAATAAGTATCCTTAAAAAGGAATTTTGAAATCTTGGAGTTTCTTGGGGTCCAAGGAGCCCCAATGGAGAAGAAAGAAAGAGAAAATACCAATAATGCAAAGTAAGAGGATAATGTGATACATTATTAATGATTTTGGTGGCATTGCTAAAAAGGAAGTATTTTCTATTAAAAGAAAACATGATTTCGTGCCAATGGGTTAAAAGTCAAGCAATAAAGAGATGAGAGGAATTTCAAATTCCTAATATCTAAAGAACAAAGTATATTTAAAGGGATAATGAAGAGAGATAAGTTGCTTCTTAATTAAGGGAAATTGTTTCGTAATGGGAAGAGGACTTGTTTCTTCTTGGATGTATGTCTTGGGGCGTGGATACCCTCCCCTATATAAGGGGTAAGACCTTGGGCCGAGTCCAGAAGATCCCACACATTATCTTCTCCTCTTCTTCCATGGTTTCATCCATAAACACTAACTAAAGAGAAGTTGCGTGATCACGAAGCCACGAGGCTACAAAAAGGAGTTTCGAGGGAAGCATGATGTTCCATGATACCAGAAGGCAGCTTTGCCATTGTAGCCCTGCCCTAACCCAGGCACAATAGCAGTCACACGTTATAGAGCTGCCCAGCCGAAACTAGCCAAGTTGGTCATGAGTTGGGTGGAGCCCCAAGTGCGGGGAGGAGCATCAGAGGTGGGGGTGTCGTCCCCGGTGGTCATCAGACCCTAGAGAAGAGGGGGGGGGGCGCTTACGTTTGCTGCAGATCGGCAGGTAGGGCGGCAACCATCGTGCTCCCCAAGGTTGAAGAAGAGGTAGAGGCACATGGATGGAAATGCCCTCTACGGGCTGTAGAAGAAATCACTTAACCAAGGGTAGAATAGTCTTTTCGAAATGTTTTCAACAAACCAAGCAATGTTGCATGGAGAGGCGACGTGGCATCCTCTGGTTGGTTCAAAGAGGTAATCCTTGCAAAATTCATATTTAAATATCAGTAGCTCAGATGGATACACATAATATATGAATTTTGATTAGAAGAACTCGAGGAATGCAATAAAAATATAATTGAAGCCCTTTTCTTCTTTCTAATCGAAAAGTAGTGTAATTTATCAACTTTAATGAATTAAATATTAAGAAACCCTATTTTGAGATGATTAATGTGTTTAGTAGGGTTTAATGGATGATAAAAGTTGATATTAACTTGTTAATTGTAAAAAGGTACATTAATATAAAAAAGGATGAACTTTGCACATAATTAGTTTAATTTAGAGTTTTCTGTGCATAAATATGCTTTAATGGGCCTTGAAACCCTAATATTAGTAAATGTGACTCATAATGGTTTTAAGTATTCAAAATCATGAATAAAGTTGAGATATGATAATTCTAAGCTATTTCAAGTATAAAAGTTCCTAATTGTGGATAAAAACCCTTAATGCAGTAATTAGGGTTTTCTAATGGATAAAGGTAGAATTAATGACAAATAGAGTTCATATGAGAATTAGACCATAATGAACTATGAATTGATGAAAATTAGGCCTAATAATATTATCATGAATTAAAAAGGATGAAAATGGTAGTTTTAAAGTAAATGAGGTATAATGGGCTTAATTGATGGTTAATTGTGCCTTTTATCTAAAATTAAGGTAATATGTTAACCTTAACATCTTTTGTAAAGAATAGATGAGATAATTAGGGTTTGCGAGTAATCGTATAAAAGTAGGGACTAAAAGAGTAATAATGAAGAGGAACCCTAATTGCAATGGAAACCTGAAAAGTGGACTAGAAACCCTAGGAAGAGAGCTAGATCTTGATGACATGATTAATGATAGGAACTTGGATGCCTATTTCAGGATCAACTTGGTGTGTGCTTGCTTGGTTTCTTAATTGGTTGAATTATTTCTGCATTCAAGACAACTTGACAGGTATGTGGTTAATTATGATTAATCACATTAGTTTCCTAAAGTTTTCCCGAATGGTTAATCGCATTGACTGTAACTAAACATTTTGGATGTTCATATTGCAATTATAAATTCATTATGGTTATCACAATTATAAATAAATGTGTATTATCACACCTACATGCCACCCTGATGGATGATGCATAGAGGTCAAGCCCAGGAGGGAAGACCAATGGGCACCATGAGAGGTGACCCCAGACACCAAGCTCGGGAATGAGAAGGTGGTCTATATTGCATGACTATTGTGCACCATGAGAGGTGACCCCAGGCACCAAGCTCGGGATTGAGAAGGTGGCCTTAAGTCAATGGCAAAAGAGAAACCCTAAGGTGGGTGTGCCAGGGTTAGGGAAAAAGCAGTGGAGAATGTCACATTGAAAGTGTAATTAGGCTTGTTAATTAACTTGATTGTGATATTTAGATTGTTAGTCATATTTGAAAAATTTTGGTTGTCCCCACATACCGGCATATTTCGATATGTTGACTGACGTTTTGTTTGTCGGCATTTTAGGTACAAGATTGAAAAGGACAAACAGTAAAGTGACATATGTGGAATTAAATAAGAGTTAAAGTACAAGGAGGATTAGTTAGAATAGACTCCAGATTAAAAGTAGATATTCAAGTTTTTGAAAAAGGTATGTAAAGTTTATTTTATTACATCCTTTCAGTTTAGTTGGTAGAATTTGATAATTGTTATTGATTATTTGTCGAACCTTTGATCCTATTAATTGGGATAATGGCTCTGACCTCTTGGTCTCCCTTAATTGGGGGTTACTGGGAGGCGGGGTCATTACAGGAGTAGCGGCTCTCTCTCATGTTCAAAGATGTAGTCACTCTCAAGATTGTTCTCCCCCTCACTCTGAATAGAATCACTAAAGAATAAGGTTGACTCATGAAACATGACATCGACCGACACAAAAAGGCGATGAAGATGGGGACAGTAATACATGTATCCCTTCTATGTGGGAGAATATCCCAAAAAGATAGTGCAAACTACGTGAGGGGACAACTTTTCAGCTCGTGGATTGAACACATGAACGAACATAATGCACCCAAACACCACAAAGAGAAATAGGGAAAGGTTGTGCGTTAAATCATAAATAGAGAAGGTAGTAGACCCTTATAGGACTGAAGATGGCTGACGGTTAATAAAAAAATAGGTAGTGAGAAGAGTAGTAGACCAATATTTCTTGAGCACAAACATTTGACAAAGTAGCGCACATGCTACATCAAGTTAGTGGCGGCTTTTGCGTTCAACAACCCCATTTTTTGGGGGTGTATGAAGACAAATCATTTGGAAAATCATGCAAAAAAAATTACCAAACTTTGAAACAACCTTTTGAACATATTCTAGAGCATTATCAGTATGAAGAATCTTAATATGAGCATCAAACTAAATTTTTACTAACTGATGAAAAGTTTAAATAACAGATAATGTTGGTATGTATGCCCTGAGAGCCAATCATGGGTTGATTTGTGGGACACATTAAGATTGATTTGATAAAGATCAAAGGCAAGCTTCCAATTCTTTCTGGTTCAGTCATATGAGATAATGATAGAACATATTGAATGTCTAGAGAATGACAGTACTCAATGACGTATGCTTTCAGATTCATGACCTGAATGATGAGATCATATAGATGCTAAGAGTTTGTACATTCTTATTATGTCCCTAGTCGTATGTCATTGAGGAAGGTAGATAGACAACAATGACACACAAGACTAGATTGGGGTGTTGGTTGATGACAGAATCTCATTAGTCATGATATGGAGATATCAAACCAAACACATAGGTACTTGTTAGAGAACAAGTTTACCGGATAGACCCACCGTGAGTTTGACACATGGAACCATGACATGGTAGTCACAGTCAGTTCTCACAGTGATGGTGGTGAATGTGATTGTTTGACCTGAAATCACTACACTCAACACATGTCGTTGGGTACACTTTGACATCATCAAACGCAGTCCTGAAACATGGGTTGTTATAAAGGTGATGATTGGGTGGCTTTGACACATGGGGCTTTTGAGGGGTGAGTGATAGATATGGGATTTGTCCCTCCTGAGGGAGTTTGATATCCATGGCCACTTGGTGAGTAGGATTGAGATAGGCGTGCACACACATGTGTGAATCAGTATGTGATATTGGTGCCATACATATCTCCTCCAATCTACTCTGAGATCGAGAAAGTGAATGAATGTTGATAGGATGACTGTTCAATGCCTTGAGTTCATTCGGTATATCAGTGACAAAGGAATTATACATTCATTGTAACACCATTCACAGATTGTAGGATTGAAAGTTGTTCTCCAACTTTCCTTTTCACTTGGGTAGCACTGATGTGCGACTAGGCACTGCTCTTTGCTTGTGAAGTCATAAGTGTTATGGACTTTCACTGCCAATGTGAAATGGACCTGCAGGGTCACACACATAGGATTTAACCTGGAAGAGGAGTTTATCCACAAATGATGTTTGGATTGATTACTAAAGGAGTTTAGTAGTTCAATTAAACACTCAATTAATTGATAGCTCAATATCATAGTGTTCAAGGTGTTGGACAAATTGATTAGAGTATCAGATTAATTGAAACTGCGACTGGCTGATTTTGCATAGTCTGTTGCCCCAACCGATTGGTTCATCAGTATCAGATTAATTGAAACTGTGACTGACTGATTTTGCATAGTCTAATGCCCCAACTGATCGGCTCATGTGATGAACCGATCGGCTCAAGATAGGATGAGATGATCGGTTCAAGGGTTGAACCGATCGGCTCAACTGGTTCAACCGAGATCATTTGGAAAGTGAGAAGACTATTTTGCAAATACAATTTGTTTCACTTGTACAAATTCAATTTGGACAGGATTAATATTTGATTAATCAGAAACAAATTTGAAAGTCAATTTGAGTTGGATCAGGACCACGAACCGATCGGCTCAGGTGCCCCAACTGATCGGTTGAGGTGTGAACCGACCAGCTCAACTCCCCAACCAACCGTTTCATGTATGAAACGATCGGTTTAGGTGGCGCAGTTGGTTGTTTTGTCGAAAATCTCGAACCCTTCTACTCCTACATTAATCATGCATTTCCCGGGATAGAGAACCATGTCCCATGACCCTCCTATATATATAGGGGTAGTGGGGGCTTATCAGGAACACAACTCAGTGCACCTGTTGCTCTACAAAGTTGTCGTTCTTTTTGGTTTTGGTAATCGAGAGAGATCCCGAGCAAGTGCTACCCAATAAGGGAGGCACAACAAGGGAAAGACAACTGTAGAAAGCGACTGGTGGTAGGAGAGTGTGTCGGTTACTAGTATGCCGACAGAAGGGTGTGACTCCTTCCGATTCTATGTACGACAAGGAGATCGGAGTTATAGGTGGTATGTGTGGACTACTTCAGAGGCGGGAGACTTCTGTTGCTCGGAGGACAGTTGTCAATCTCGATAGTCCCAGTGAGACCAGGAGGTGCCAGTCTCAGTGCGACTAGGAGCTGCATAGACACCGTCTAAGACTGGAGGTGAAGACTGACGTGTATTTTACTACGCGCTAAAAATGCAAGTATACGCGTCGAAGTAATACAGGCCTTTGTGAGGCCCGAGTCGAACACAGGGATACTCGGAATTGTTGGTGACTCCTACTAACTAGTCGCGATCAGCTAAGCCGATTAACAAGTTGAGAGTTGTTGTTAAAACTAAAAGAAAAATAAAAACAAAACAAAAGAAGCAATCGATTAAATGTTGGTTTAATCAATTCAAAAGGTATCTTTAGGATTGCAGTTTCACCACGGGTTTTCATTGTATTAAATTTTATATAATGCCTCAATCTTCTCTCTCTATCCGGGTAGTGGCCTGAAAACAGAATTGCCCACTGTCGTGGTGCCATTCACTACTTAGGTTTAGGTCGGTTCCACCGTCGTAGTAACCTATCCCCTAAACTAAGTGCATTACGAACGATCTCTCAGTATCCACCATTAATTTTACACCACCTTGTTCAAGGGATTTATCGATTAATGTAGGTTTCGTCTCTTTTCAGCCGTTAATCCTTCTGTCGAAGTGATTAAGGGCATTAGATTATTATTATGGTGATCAAGCATAACAATATATGGAGAAAACGAAGCTATGCCACGGATTTAAGAGAGAAAATATGAATTACTATTATAAAACTGTCATACAATGAATTCCCGGGCTACTCTCGGTCCTAAAGATGGAGGGGATTAGCCCCGCATGTTCATCTCACACAAGTACATGGTAGAAATAGGGGAAATCATATGAAAAATGTGAATTGAATGGGAAAACCCCTGAACGAAGAAGAACCGATTGATCCTTTGCGTAGAACACGTGCTTTCCCACCTCTCGGTGGTAAAATCTGTCTTCTGCAGTGTCCGGATCGACTGGTATGAACTTATGGCCTCCGTTATCCTTTCGCCTCCTCCTCGGCACTTGTGCAATGGACAATGAGATATCTCTCCCCTCCTGGCGTCTGTCATTAGGTATAAGTCCCTAATTAGGTCGTTAATTAACTCCAGCCGTCCGATTGAGATCAATCTGAATCCAACGCATATCTGATGGCGTCGATACCATCAACGCGAGTCGATGGTATCGACCCGCTGCAGTAGCGAACCCTTCCTTTGTCATGCCCAACATCATCTTGATACCATCGACTCAGGTCGATGGTATCGACTTCCTTTAGGTGTCGGTTTTGTCGTTTTGCGACGCTATAGCCTCCGTGCGTCGATGGTATCGACTTGGTGTCGATACTATCGACTGCTTCTTCGCCAACAACCTGAAGGTGACTCGATACCATTGACATCAAAGTCGATAGTATCGACTTTTTCCTGCTTCTTTCGGCTGGAAACCTGTGACCATGTCGATGGTATCGACTTCCGTCGATGGTATCGATGGAAGCAAATACTCGTTTGTCCTGAAATTCAAAGACAAGATCACATCAATTCACACAAATAATAATAATTTGACAATTAATGCTCAAAATGATGAAATAAAGGGAATTTGACATAAAATAGCAACAAAGACCAAATTGGATGAATTATGCGATATTAACCATAGAAATGACTAATTAAAGCATAAAACACATATAAAACAGGTCTATAAATGCGACTCAAAATCATCGCATCAAACTCCCCTAAGCTTGAACATTGCTCGCCCTCGAGCAACTAATCCTTAGAATAGAATTGCAAATGTCAACTGAAAAACAACACACCAACCCAACATCCCATATGACTCCCACTGAACATTCACAAACCGGCCTTCTCTAACCACAGAACGGTAATTACCCTAAAGGCGACAATAATCATCAATAAAAGAAATTGACCTCCAAAGCAATGAACACTATCACATAAGGCAGTTAACATAATAAGATTCGCCGGTTCAGACTTGGTGCATCCTGTGATCACCTATACTACGTTGCTCGCCCTAACTACCATCTACATGGAAGCAGTTCTCCTGATATTCATTAGTGAGGAGAAATTCACGGTGGCCTACCAATCCGAGCAACGGGTGGATGAAGATGGGTGGCTCATGGAAGAACGTGGAAGTATTGTACAGTTTCAACCTGCATAAAACAAAAATGTCCTATATGATGCAAATGCACATTAGAAATGCCCTAATGCCTAAACTTGGGTGGAATGATGCATGTACTAACCATCCATCTCAAAATGAGATGGATATCTAGTCAAGCTACATCATGTACTCAATTATCCTGAAATGCAAGTGATATTACGTTCCTTTCTCCTTCTTATTTCACTTTCTTCTAAATTCTTTTTTCTTTTCTTTTTTTTTTCTATTGCAGATTTTCCAATTTTTTTTTCAGCCCACATATCCATAATTGCTTAAAGATACTTTTATTGGGCTATTTTCTTCATACTCAGAAATTTTTTTGCACTATTTAGAAGGTATGGAACAATTTAATTCACCATTGGGGAAAAATTGAGATACATGATGTACTTTATGCATGAAAATTATGAATGCAACTACATGGCATGCACCTAAAGGTAATGTGCCTGAATCACTATATTTTTTTTCTTTTTATGCAAACATATGGAAAATACCAATGCAAGTCCTATTTGATTGCTATGCACACAAAAGGAATTAAAACAGCACTTTACTTCCAATTCTTAGGTGGATTATAGAAAAAATGAAGTGGAACGATCACAAGACTAGATGACTGAACCTTAGAAAGATATTATGCGTCCCTCCTTACTGACCTATGTAGTAGTTTAGAGGGTTCTCTCTCTTACATCCAATTAAGGTCTCATTACCATTTGGTTAGGTTAGGCTCAAACAACCATTTCCGTCCACTTTCATGAATCATTAGGAGTATAGGTATGAAATGTTGTTTCAAAGTTGACATAACCAATCATTTTCGTAGGATGTGTGCCCAAGGTCAAAACAAAACAAGCTATCCAAAGACACAAAAATTTTCAAATTTCCCTTGAATTTCCCATGCACTAACAACAAGATGACACACTTTCCAAAGACATCCACAATTACACTAGATAGCACGTGGATCCTACAAAAACTAAAATTGCAAGAAACAAATAACAAGAAAACAAAAGCAATAATGCTAAAAACCAAAAACAATAAAAGAAAGAGATGTTCCAACTACCCTCCTAAGCTTGAATTCGACTATGGCCTCATAGTCAAAAACAAACTTAAAGATTGGAACAGTGATACCAGATCATTCTTGTGGTGGTGGAGGCGGGTATTGCGGCGCCGTGGGGTCCCAAGACGGGTATTTCCCCTGAAAGGTCGGATCATACTGGGGCATCGGAGGAGGCTGTGGATACCCCCCAAAATAATTTTGGCTCCAGTAATGGTAGTAAAACGGCTGCTGCTGCTGCTCCATCCTGTGCAGCCGATCATGGATGTTCTCCTGATTTGCAAAAAGAAGGCGCTCATTCTCAAAGATCACCTGCTGGTTGACGAAGAGCCGGTTGGTGGTGTCTTGAATACCGGCATAGGCAGCTGTGTGGCTATGCTGCGTCTGTTGGATGTCTTGAAGCATATTGTACATGCCTTGCATGGAATACGCATCCTCGCTGGGCTGCGAGGGCGGTGGTGGAGGCGGCGTAGGCTGTGACGATGAAGACGCACCCGGATGCATCCTAGGGCGCTTCCGGGGTGCCACTCGTGATCGAAGAGGTGTAAGGGTCTCCTCTTCCTCCTCAGCCTCGTCCTCCTGTCCGTCGTTGCCGCCATCATTTCCGCCTTCTTCATCAGAGTCGACGATAGCTATGATTGGCCATCGAAAATGTTGTGCTCCCTCGATATTGAAGACCAGATCAGGCAGCGCGCACTCCTGGTACTCTTGATTTACGTGGCAATGCGCAAAATCCACGCCAGCTCGGAGAAGAACGAGATTGGCTCGGTGTAGATGTTGCAAGTAGACCTTGCTTCTCGTAGAAAGAGGAGTCAGCGGATCGATATTCAAGCCCAAGTAGAGGGCTACCTTGGTGACAAGCCCCCCCAAAATGAATCGGGGATTTTCTCATGCTCCTCTTCACCGCCAATACTCGTTGTAGAAAGAATGCACCCCAGTTGCATTCTTAGCGCTTCAGGAGCTGATATAAGAAGAAAAGATCTGTCTCCTGAAATTTTCTTAGCGTCAGATCACTTCGAGCAAATATGGTGGAACTCAACATCTGGTGCAATACCCGAACAAACGGGTGCTCGAAGTCGGCTACCACACCGTTGTGGTAGCTCACCGACCTCCCTTGTGGCACCGTCACCAACTCGGAGAAGAGAGCGTCGTAGTTGGTGCGGTTATCCGGCCGCCGGTGGTCGTATGGAGAATGATTCCAATTGAAGATCCTATTGAATTGGCGAAGCGTGAGGGTATAGTCACGGTTGTACAGCCAGAAAGACACCCGAACCTTTATCCATTCACGGTCGGTGGTGATGACATCATTGGGCACGACGCTGACGTCAAGTGACGCCATGAACTTCGCCACCAATTCTTTGTAGGTTGGCCACTCGCCAAAAAATGGCTGGCCATCAGCATGGTACTGTAACTCATCGGGCCTCCTGCTTGTACGTTTCGCTTGCCCCTGCAGAACATAGGCCAAATTGGCCTTGAATCCGAGGTCTCGGATCATTTCCCGGTCCACATACCGGGTGGGTTCGATCTTCCTTTTTAAGATCTCCTCATAGATCTTCCTCACCTCTGTGGAAGGATGCATCATGCACGGCCGTGCAACCGACCCGGGAGGAGGTGGCACAAACTCCTGAATCTCCTCCGGGTCCGCACGTGAAGAAGATGCTCCAGCGACGTGAACCATGTTGGCGACGAGAAAGGGATTAGAAAGAGAGAGCTCGGTGCAGAATGGAGATATGAATCTCTGCTCGGTGACGATCGTCGCTCGGTGATGCTGGTCTTCGCTCTTGGATGGCTCGGGGGAGTGCTCGGCGCAAATGGAGAAGATCACTCTGAAGGTGTGACGTCAAATGACGTAATGATTCTCCTTAAATAGACTTGACCGGCGCCACTGTTAGTCCGTCAATACCATCGACGCGAGTCAATGGTATCAACGCTGGTCGATGCTATCCGCCCCTCACATGGTATCGACGATCGTCGATTGCTGGATATTGAAGCACAGATCGCTGACGTGTCGATACCATCGACATGGGTCGATGGTATCGACTCTGCACCCGGATCGATGACGTGGAAGCCGCGATTGCCGTCGATTTCTTTGCGCGGATCGGTGACATGGATGGTCGATACCATCGACAGGTGTCGATAGTATCGACTTGACTTCATTGCGACACCGCCACTTTGCATTTCAACCTGTAACCATGTCGATACCATCGACAAGGCCGTCGATGGTATCGAGTTGACTGAGACAAATCGGTCTGAACTTCTCCAGAGATCTCGATGGTATCAACACCCTTGTCGATACTATCGACTGTTGCTGGCCGACCTGCCTGTAGGTGTGTCGATACCATTGACAAGGTTGTCGATGGTATCGACTCAGAACGAAATCTGCAGTCGTCAACTTGAACCCTTGTCGATACCATCGACTTGTGTGTCGATGGTATCGACTCTGCCTCAGCCTGCACAATGAACAAACGGATCAAGGTATCTTCTTTACACTAAAAATTGAACAAAAATAAAGCAACCTACGATTATAATTAAACTGTCCTAAGGTACCGATGGTTGGGTTGCCTCCCAAAAAGCGCCCTTATATAACGTCTTAGGCTAGACGGCTTCTGGGCATCTCATTCATCTGAAAGTGCAATGAGTTTAACCTCATTCATCTTCCTCTTGTAATTCTCACCAAAATAGAGCTTTAGCCTCTGTCTGTTCACCAAGAACGTGGTATCACCATCACACACTAAAATCACGCCGTGTGGTTTGACCTCTTCCACCACGAACGGTCCACTCCACTGGGATTTTAGCTTCCCGGGATGCAACTTGAGTCGGGAGTTGAACAACAAAACACTATCTCCTTTCTTGAATGTGCGTAACTCGATGTGGCGATCGTGGATCAGTTTTGTGCGCTCCTTGTGTATCCGGGCATTCTCATATGCCGTCATCCGTAACTCATCCAGCTCATTCAATTCAAACATTCTCTTTCTCCCAGCTTCATCATAACTTAGATTTAGCCTTCTAAGCGCCCAATGGGCCTTGTGCTCCAACTCCACTGGTAGGCGACAAGCCCGACCATATGCCAACCTAAAAGGCGTGGTGCCTATAGGTGTTTTGTAGGCCGCTCTGTACGCCCACAGTGCATCTGGTAGTAGGGCACTCCAGTTCTTCCTCGTGGATGCCACTGTTCGCTCTAGAATCTTCTTAATCTCACGGTTGGAGACCTCCACTTGGCCTTGAGTCTGCGGATGATATGGGGGTGCCAATGTTGTGCTTGACCCCATATTTCTTCAATAATGTCGAGAACTTCTGATTCCTATCATGTGTACCCCCATCACTGATTATCATTCGGGGTATCCCAAACCTGCAAAAAATATTCTCCTTCACGAACCTGCATACTACATTGGAATCATTAGTCCTTGTGGGGATTGCTTCCACCCACTTTGACACATAATCAACTGCTAACAAAATATATAAATTGGAGTTCGAAGACACAAAGGGTCCCATGAAATCTATGCCCCACAAATCAAATACCTCAACTTCCTGAAACACATTCAGGGGCATCTCTTGTCGCTTTGAGATATTACCTGCTCACTGACAAGGATCAAATTGCCTCACAAAATCATAGGCATCCTGAAATAAAGTTGGCCAATAAAGGCCTCTTTCCAAAACCTTAGCTGTCGTTCGCGAGCTGGCGTGGTGTCCTCCCGTAGGTGATGCATGGCAATGATGGAGAACACTCTCGCACTCCACTTTAGGCACACACCTGTGTAAAATACCGTCCCTGCATTGCTTAAGAAGAATTGGATCATCCCAAAAATAGTATCTTAAAGAATGAAAAAATCTCTTCTTTTCCTGATATGACCAATCTTCCGGGATGATCCCGCAGGCCAAATAATTTACAATTTCAGCGAACCAAGGCTCCTTAGAGTTAATTTTTAACAGCTCTTCATCCGGAAACGTCTCGGTTATGGGTATATGCAAATCTTTTTCATCCACCCTATCTAACCTAGACAAATGATCAACCACTACATTTTCAATCCCAGATTTATCCTTAATTTCAATGTCAAATTCCTATAAGAGCAAAATCCACCTAATGAGTCTAGGCTTTGCGTCTTTTTTTCTCCATCAAGTATTTTATTGCAGCATGGTCAGTCCATACAACCACTTTAGATCCAACTAAATAGTGCCGGAATTTTTCAAAAGCAAACACAACGACAAGTAATTGTTTTTCAGTAGTTGTATAATTCAATTGGGCATCATTCAGAGTTTTTGAAGCATAGAAAATCACGGCGGGCTTATTGTCTACCCGCTACCCCAATACGGCTCCTACCGCAAAATCCGAAGCATCACACATTAATTCGAAAGGTTTTGTCCAATCCAGCGTTTGAACAACCGGGGCAGAAATCAGTTTTTCCTTCAAAACATCGAAAGCATGTAGACACTTATCATTGAAATCAAAAGCCGCATCTTTCTCTAAAAGCTCGGATAGAGGTTTTGCAATTTTAGAAAAATCCTTTATGAATTGCCGATAGAACCCGGCGTGTCCCAGAAAACTTCTCACCCCTTTTACAGAATTTGGTGGGGGCAACTTGGAAATGACCTCAATTTTCACCAGATCCACCTCTAGTCCTTTGCTAGACACCTTGTGTCCTAGCACTATTCCCTCAGTCACCATCATGTGACATTTCTCCCAGTTAAGGACCAAGTGTGTGTCCTCACAACGTTGTAACACTTTATCTAGGTTATAGAGACATTCACCAAACGATGCACCATACACCGAGAAGTCATCCATAAAAACCTCGAGACAACGCTCTACCATGTCAGAAAATATGGCGAGCATACAACGTTGAAACGTCGCCGGTGCATTGCATAACCCAAACGACATTCGACGGTAAGCAAAAGTCCCATAGG
Organism: Alisma plantago-aquatica; assembly: GCA_963693085.1. NCBI lineage: Eukaryota > Viridiplantae > Streptophyta > Magnoliopsida > Alismatales > Alismataceae > Alisma > Alisma plantago-aquatica. The sequence goes on along the minus strand of OY856413.1, from coordinate 131,340,718 downwards.
GACAAGTGAACGTAGATTCCTCTTGATCCAAAGGATCAATCGAGATCTGGTTGTACCCCGAGTACCCATCTAGAAAACAAAAGTGCGATCGCCCGGCAAGACGCTCTAGAATTTGATCAATGAACGGTAAAGGAAAGTGATCCTTAAGAGTGGCAGCGTTCAAACGACGGTAGTCAATACAAACTCGCCACCCTGTTACCAATCGGGTGGTGACAGGTTGATTCAATAAATTTTGAGTGACAGTAATTCCCCCCTTCTTAGGGACTACCCGTGTGGGACTCACCCATGTCGAGTCTGATATGGCATAGATAATCCCTACAGCAAGAAGTTTAATGACCTCCTTCTTCACAACCTCCATCATGCTCGGATTTAGACGTCTTTGAGGCTAAATCACAGGCTTGGCTCCCTCCTCGAGCTGAATCTTGTGCTGACATAGAGTAGGGGAAATCCCCTTGATGTCTGCAACGGACCACCCAAAAGCTCCTCGGTGGTTCTACAGTACTATCAACAGTTGCTCCTCCTCTTCCACACTCAAATAAGTAGAAATGATCACCGGTAACTTGTCTTTCTCAGCTAGAAAGACATACTTGAGATGCGGGGGGCAGCGACTTTAATTCCAAATCCGGCGGGCTGATAAGAGATGATTGCAGTGGCGGGGGAAGTGCACCTAAATCTTCATAGTGCCTCGCATAGAAGCATGGAAGCATCTAAAGCATTTTCGCGCACTCCTTGAGTGATTTACTCCGCATCCAATCATATGTAATAGTCAAAAAACACGCCTCCAACGGTATTTCCGGATATGCATCAGAAACAGAAAGAGTTATCACATCATCCTCCAAAGAAGGTGGAATGTCCTCATTCTCATCATTCGGAAATCCCACAGCTTTACACAAAGAAACTACCTTAGTCTGCTCCATGATATCTACAGCTAAGGTTCCATTGTCCACCTTGCTCATCACATGAGCCATGTCCAAAAATGGTTTTCCAAGGCAGAGTGAAATATTGCAATCCAGATGTTTCACCATATTGCATTGTTCTTTTGATTTGGATGATGCGGTGCTAGAAGGCATGACCATCTCAAAGTTGTCATCTGCTATGCCCAAGGTCAAGCGACCTCTCCCCATCTCTAAGATCATGTCGGCTGTACCTTGGAAGAGACGTCCAAGTAACAGCTCGTTGCCATGCTCATCCTGCATCTCCATAACCACAAAATCAGCCGGAAAGACAAATCTATCCTCCTTTACTAAGACGTCTTCACAGATTCCATATGGCTTCACCACAGAGTTGTCTGCCAATTGAATCGTCATATTGCTCGGCCGTGACTCCTTCAATCCCAGCTTTTTAAATGTCGAAAGGGGCATCAAGTTGATGCTTGCCCCTGAATCACACAATGCTTCGCCAAATTTAACCTTCCCTATATAGCAAGAAATGTTGAAACATCCTGGATCCTGTCTCTTTGGCAGAAAAGTGCCCATGATGAAGGCACTCACTTGCTCCTTTAGCACGACGACCTCTGTATCTGGAATTTTTCTTTTCTTGGTAATGACATCTTTTAAAAACTTCCCGTATGAAGGAATTTGCTCAATGGCTTCCAGTAAGGGAATATTGACTGAAAGCTTCCTAAAACTGTCCAAGAACTTCTTGAACTGTGCATCTACCTTCCTTGCCTTCACGCTATTTGGATACGGGACCGGAACAACTTGTGCCCTTTGATGAGGTGGTACATAAGGTGTCTTTTTCTGCGGTTCCTCCTCTACAACCTGTTTTTCAGTACCATCCATGGCTATATCTTCAGCTTTCCCTGTGACTGGTGTGGGATGCTCTGTAGTGGTTTCACCTTCAACTTCATCTCGCGGTGTGCTTGTTTCATCAGTTCTTGGATTCAACACTTTCTTACCGCTTCTAAGCAGGATGGCCTTAGCTTGCTGGTTTCCCCCGGGAACATTGGTATTCCCCGGAAAACCCGGATGTGCCGGTTTCTTCAAACTAGCTATCTCAGTTGCCATCTGTTCCATGGATGTCTCAATAGTCCTCATTTGAGCCCCATGGCTTTGCAATGTCTGTCCAAATTGATTCATGTATTCTCCTTGCTGCTTGATTTGCTGCCCGAATGTGTTCATTAACTCTTGATTTTGCTTGATGACCTGATTGAGCAACTTCGTGCTCTTGTCTTCTGCAACTGGCGCGGGCTTGGCCTCCGGATCCTGCAGAAAATTGTTCGGATCCTTCCACGAGAACTTCTTGTCCTTTCTCCATGAGTAATCATTGTTCCTATACCCTTGTTGTTGTCTCATGTATTTGACTTGAGCCTCATCCTCGGACTCATTATCCTCCTTTTGCAGTAGCTTCTTTGCGAGAAGATCCATCTTCTCATTCAGCTCTCTCATTGCCTTGGATTCACTGACGACTCGCGCTTGCTCTACCGGGCCCCTTTCTCTTTCACCCCAGGACTGCTTTCTAGCCATGTTCTTGAGTATTTCCCAGCATCTGGTGTCTGTATTGTTCAGAAAAAATCCCGACCCGGCTGAATCCAGATTACTCCTATCATGCTCGGAGAGAGAAAAATAGAAGATTTTCACCTGCGTCTCTTTATCCATCCCGTGATGCGGACACCTCCTCAGCATAACCTGAAATCGCTCCCAGGTCTCAGAATATGTTTCACCGGCCTGTTGGGTGAAATTATGAATTTTCCGGATCATGTCGTTAGTCTTCTCAGGAGGGAAGAACCTCTCAAAGAAGACCTCCACAATATGGTCCCAGGACTCCACGAACTCATCGTCTAGATTATGTAACCACTCTCGTGTTGCTCCCGCCAATGAACTTGGGAAAAGCTTGAGATACAATGCATCTTGTGGAAACCTGTCAATTTTTACCATGTCGCAGTTCTCAACAAACTGGCTGATGTGTGCAACAGGATCCTCATTCTTCAGCCCATGAAACACATTTGATTTCACCAAATTTATCAATGCTGGATCGATCTTATATGTCGGTATGTTGATCGCCTGCTTCTTTATAGGCCCCTTTGAAGCTGATGAGGAAGAAGCTTTGATCTTCTCCCATATGGTCTGTGGCTCGGCCATGTCTTCTTGTTCAGATTCAGAATCTATCTCTTCTTGGTGCTCTTGTTTGTAATACTCCTCGTCCTCAGGTCCCGACAGTGGAACCTCGGGTGTGGGATTCGTGTAATCAGTACTGCGCGTTTGCACCATACACAGCACCTGAAATAAAAAAAATTCAGTTCAGTACAGTGCTTTGACGAGTATAAAAATGAACAAATACTAGAAAGAAAATATTTGAAGTTGAATGAAAATTAAAAAAAATGTGGCCTAGAGTGGCCGCTCGTAGCACTCGAAGTGCCAACAATTTCGCCGTATCCCCGGCAACGGCGCCAAAAACTTGACGTGTATTTTACTACGCGCTAAAAATGCAATTATACGCGTCGAAGTAATACAGGCCTTTGTGAGGCCCGAGTCAAACACAGGGATACTCGGAATTGTTGGTGACTCCTACTAACTAGTCGCGATTAGCTAAGCCGATTAACAAGTTGAGAGTTGTTGTTAAAACTAAAAGAAAAATAAAAACAAAACAAAAGAAGCAATCGATTAAATGTTGGTTTAATCAATTCAAAAGGTATCTTTAGGATTGCAGTTTCACTGCGGGTTTTCATTGTATTAAATTTTATATAATGCCTCAATCTTCTCTCTCTATCCGGGTAGTGGCCTGAAAACAGAATTTCCCACTGTCGTCATGCCATTCACTACTTAGGTTTAGGTCGGTTCCACCGTCATAGTAACCTATCCCCTAAACTAAGTGCATTATGAACGATCTCTCAGTATCCACCATTAATTTTACACCACCTTGTTCAAGGGATTTATCAATTAATGTAGGTTTTGTCTCTTTTCAGCCGTTAATCATTCTGTCGAAGTGATTAAGGGCATTAGATTATTATTATGGTGATCAAGCATAACAATATATGGAGAAAACGAAGCTATGCCATGGATTTAAGAGAGAAAATATGAATTACTATTATAAAACTGTCATACAATGAATTCCCAGGCTACTCCCTGTCCTAAAGATGGAGGGGATTAGCCCCGCATGTTCATCTCACACAAGTACATGGTAGAAATAGGGGAAATCATATGAAAAACGTGAATTGAATGGGAAAACCCCTGAACGGAGAAGAACTGATTGATCCTTTGCGTAGAACATGTGCTTTCCCGCCTCTCGGTGGTGAAATCTGTCTTCTGCAGCGTCCGGATCGACTGGTATGAACTTCTGGCCTCCGTTCTCCTTTCTCCTCCTCCTCGGCACTTATGCAATGGCCAATGAGATATCTCTCCCCTCCTGGCAGCCGTCATTAGGTATAAGTCCCTAATTAGGTCGTTAATTAACTCCAGCCGTCCGATTGAGATCAATCTGAATCCAACGCATATCTGACGACGTCGATACCATCGACGCGAGTCGATGGTATCGACCCGCTGGAGTAGCGAACCCTTCCTTTGTCGCACCCGACATCATCTCGATACCATCGACTCAGGTCGATGGTATCGACTTCCTTTAGGCATCGGTTTTGTCGTTTTGTGACGTTGTAGCCTCCGTGCGTCGATGGTATCGACTTGGTGTCGATACTATCGACTGCTTCTTCGCCAACAACCTGAAAGTGACTCGATACCATCGACATCAAAGTCGATAGTATCGACTTTTTCCTGCTTCTTTCGACTGGCAACCTGTGACCATGTCGATGGTATCGACTTCCGTCGATGGTATCGACGGAAGCAAATACTCGTTTGTCCTGAAATTCAAAGACAAGATCACATCAATTCACACAAATAATAATAATTTGACAATTAATTCTCAAAATGATGAAATAAAGGGAATTTGACATAAAATAGCAACAAAGACCAAATTGGATGAATTATGCGATATTAACCATAGAAATGACTAATTAAAGCATAAAACACATATAAAACAGGTCTATAAATGTGACTCAAAATCATTGCATCAAAGATCGTGCAAGCCGTGAGGTATAGTCACCGAGAAAGCCTCGGGATAAGGTACGCCTCCACAAACCATCCTTCCTATTGTATAGATGTTGACGCTATTCCTTATTCTAGGTTTGGGAGGATAATTTTTTTTTGTTTATGCTGCCTTCTCTGTCTCCCCTAAAACCCAACAGTGGTAACATAGCCACGTCAACTGCTCTATACTTTAGGATTGTCGATATGATCAATTTTAGTTTGTTGCTTTTATTTATTACATAAGATGCGAATGAAATTGGCTTTATGCATGTCCAATCCTAAATCCACAAATCCCAATATACATATATGATATGTTATATTAATGCACTCGATACACGTCACCCTTAAATGAGTTTTGTGGTGGATGTATAGCGTGGTTATGGCCAATAAACCCTATGTATGTGTGCTTGGTTGTATGTGGTTGCTTGCATCTCGGTCTGTGCACTAATTCCCTATCTCCTATTCCTGATGTAACTCGAGATTTCTTTCCTACCTTTGCTCCCCTCAATGTAACTCGGGGTTTCCCAATTCAAATGTAAAATAGGATAGATCTTTTATTTCCTATTATGTCGAAGAATGGTAGACAACCTGATGCAACTGAGACAATCGGTTCAAGGCGTGAACCGATCAGTTGGCGATCCAGATGACCGGTTCAAGGAGCGAGACGATCGGGTGGCAGTCATGAAGAGATGCACGATGACCAGGTGAATCGATCAGTTGGAGGAGCTAACCGATCGGCTGGTGGCACCCAGACGACTGGCCAAGGTGAGACATATCATTCATGTGATGAGTTGATCAACTCAGATGGCTATATCACTTCATCTTATACAGGTTGCATGTGATGTAGACCTAGATGACCGTGATTCCTCTTGGTTTGAGGTATCACATTAGGATGGCCATAATCATCGCTTTTATCATTTCGCATGTTTTCTGTGGGATATAGCATGTATATGATACGTACTATATATTGTGGTGATTGGATATGTATATGTACCTAAAAACCCAAATCCCTCATTAAATATTAAAGTTTTAGATGCCTTCCAAATGTGACACACATGAAAAGCTTGATCGGCCAAGTGTGGGCACGCCCTAGCGTGGTGCACTGTCTATCTCGTGGAAGCGTGAAGGATGGATATGTGGGTCTGCCCTAGCAGGGTGCATATTCATCATGTTGGCTTTGGGTCAGACTTAACAAGGTGACCTAGATAGGATCTAGCACCTTGAGGCATGAAGGTGATCATGGCAAGGAGTTGCATATGACATCTTTTAAGAGTTGCACATGATGCAATTGGCAAAAGTTGCCTACCTGGAACATCTAAGTTGTGGGTGACAGCCCCAGCTGGTCCATGACTCAGAGGATTTTAGGATCTTGACCCACTAGAAAATTGTACACTGCAATCTTCCAAATTGATGGTGAGGGCTATCAATTTGAACAAAATAGTGGCAGCGATAATTAATTAAAGTCATAATTATATCGTCAACTTTTCAAATCAATCAAATAAGTCAAAATTGAGTTTTGGACTAAATTGCATATATTTCCTTTTGTAGTACAAATGACAACCAACAACAATCACTTTTCATTGAGATTGGTCCTTGAGAAGGACAAGCTGAATGGGACTAACTTCCACGATTGGTTTAGGACATTGAGACTTGTTCTCACTCAAGAGTGAAAGCTCTATGTCCTGGATACTCCAATTCCAGAGGAACCTACTCCTACCGCACCAAAGACAGAAAGGGATGCTTATAAGAAGCATTATGATGATGCCATTGATGCAAAGTGCTTGATGTTGTGCTCCATGAACCACGAGTTATAGAGACAACATAAGAACATGGGTGTCATTGAGATGATTCAGCATCTCAAGAACATGTATGAAGATCAAGCATGACAAGAGAGATATGATGTCTCCAGGGCGTTGTTCAAGTGTGTCATGACAGAAGGAGATCCAGTTGGTCCTCACATGCTCAAGACGTATGTGGAGAACCTGATGAGACTGGGATTTCCCCTGAGCTAAGAGTTGGCTACTGACGTGATACTGCAATCGTTGCCAGAATCCTACAGTCAGTTTGTGATGAACTACAACATGAACCACTTTGAAGAGTTATTGACAGAGTTGTTGGGCATGTTAAGGACAGCCGAGACACAGATGAAGAAGGACAAGCCTAAGTCTGTGATGATGATCAGTGACAATAAAGGCAAGTCTAAGAGCAAGGGCAAGGGTAAAGCTAAGAAAGGTTCTGATGCTAGCTTGCATCCCAAGTCGTCTTCAACTCTTAAGGCCAAGTGAGGCGTGACTAAGAGAGACAATTGCCACCATTGTCAAAAGCCAGGACATTGGAAAAGGAATTTCTCACTCTATCTGGAAGAACTAAAGAAGAAAGAGGTGACATACGTCTCCACCTGAAGGTGTCATGAAATAAACTTGTAACATTTTTGAGGTATATGATACCAAGATATAAAATGTAAAACACTCAATAAATGGGGCAAGTATTTCCACCATAGATAGGAGTACTTTAGTTTATTTCCAGCCTAAAAGGAATGTAATAGAGTTATGAACTGCTATTTCATATTTGCCAATGGATAGAAACACTTAATTTTTGCATATTGTATGACAATGATAACAATTAATAAAGTTGATGTTTCAATCTCAAAGGATATGATCTTTATGGCAATGCCTTATTTATCTTGTGGTACTTGGTATGAATAAGATAAAATGATACCTAAAAGTTATTGATAACTCAAACAATCAAATTAGCATCATCATAAGAAATTCATTTCTAGCTTCCATATGATGGATAAGATAGACTCTTTTGGTTGAGAACTAGTAAGAGACATGAATCCCTTAGACATGATTAATCAATCTTCACTAGTGGTAGTGAGAGATTGATTATCCTATTAGGTATAATACATATGATGTATTTACATACCTATTGGAGAAAATGCTAATACTTCAAATGGTGTTTAGAGAAATACCAATATGAATATCTTGAAGTGTTCAAGAATATCATAAATGAAGTGTGAATTTGGTAAAGTATTAATTCTTGATGAGATTAATGAAAGAAATACTTGAACCAAATGTTTGAGAACCTTATGAGTGAATATGATAGTGTATCATAGTGAACTCACGATTAAGGCATGGTGATGTCTAAATCAAAAGGAGTCATACTCTAAGGAGTTAGAGGATGATTATCAAATAACTAATTTCTTCTTAAATAAAGAATACCCCACACTAATAAAGGACATTAAGAGTCACAAGGAGTTGTGAGTTCTTATATCCTTGATAGATAATCCTCGATTATCTATGTGATGAGTTGTTCATATGATGATTCAACTATCTAGATGAATATGAGGAACCCGATTTTGAGTTCTGGTTTATGACCATTACATCCTAAATGACTTCCATGTGAACCATAAGGTATAACCTTGATGGTAGCACCCATTGGGATGAAATCCATAAGTACGAATGAGTCTTAAGTGTTAAGACACATGGATAACGTTTTGAGAAGGATGATGCTTGTTGATTGTAACTTAATGACAAAGACATTTAGCATAACAGATACTAAAACCACATTCCTATGAGGAATAAAACAAGGATGTGTACGTGACACAACCTATGAGGTTTATGAATCCATTAGTTACAATGGACTAATAAATGTGATTGATTAAGTACAAGAAACTCAAAGATGGATCTTCACTTTGATAATATAGTCAAAGGGTTTGACTAATATGACAAAGATAAAGAGAGGTCTGTGAATTAGTGGGAGTGTATTCACATTCCACATGTTGATGTGAAATGGAAATGTTCTAGAATGGAAATCCAAAGTGGAAATTATCTTTAAGGAATAGAGATGTTTTCCTATGTAATAGGAATAGAGATCTATAGAGATAGTTCTCAAAAAACCTCTTGACCTGAAAAGAGAAAGCATACATTGGCAATCTATACTGAAGGGTTCAGTGTGCATAGATTCAGTGGGAGAAAACTTATCCATGTTACATGGAGTTGGTATCTCAAGGCCAAGTGTCCAATTCTTATGAAGAATGGGAACACTAAGAATAGATATGGATCTATCATGTATGCAATCATCCCATTATCTTGCATGTATGGACATGGCAAGAGCAAAATGCATTTATCATCTTGTATGTAGGACATGACAATATGATGTGCTCATCCTGATAACTCGTATGTGGGACATGATGAGTGGATGTCTGTCTAGTTCTAGTAAGGGTTATTGGAATATCATGAGAACTTGATAAGTACTTGAGAAGTACTAGTTCTATGGAAATAAGGAAGGGTTCACTATAAAGAGTTACATTGATGTGAACTTCTGAAAAGGATAGAGAATTAATCACAATATATATATGGGATATATAAAAGTGAATGTTTTTTGATAATTGGAAACGGTCCAATAAAGCCGTTTAAAAGGAAATGCTGAGTATTCGTGTGTTAGAGAACAACAGTGGATACTATATGGATCTGGAAGTTCATGAGATGAACTTATAGATATTCTGATCTTTGATGACAAGTAAGGAGTGTTTGGTCATGCAATGTAGCTAAAAGTTAGCAAAGAAATACTAGATCACATATTATGGCATCTCCATCTCATACGTGTGACGTACAGCGAAGAGATGTGAGATATGTAATTAATACTGACGTTGGCAAGGTGTTGCCATAACTCACTATGTTAGCGCTAGAGCACAGTAACATGTGGGATATGTTTGAAGATCACTATGAATATGATTCAAGGGTAATTGGCTCACAGTGCAACTGGGAGTCTATTGGTATGTATGCCCTGAGAGCCAATCATGGGATGATTGGTGGGACACATTAAGATTTATTTGATAAAGATCAAAGGCAAGCTTCCAATTCTTTATGGTTCAATCATATGAGATAATGATAGAAAAGATTGAATGTCTAGAGAATGACAGTACTCAATGACGTGTGCTTTCAGGTTCATGACATGAATGATGAGATCATACGGATGCTAAGAGTTTGTACATTCTTATTATGTCCCTAGTCAGATGTCATTAAGGAAGGTAGATAGACATCAATGACACACAAGACTAGATTGTGGTGTTGGTTGATGATAGAATCTCATTAGTCATGATATGGAGATATCAAACCAAACACATAGGTACTTGTTAGAGAACAAGTTTACCGGATAGACCCACCGTGAGTTTGACACATGGAACCATGACATGGTAGTCACAGTTAATTCTCACAGTGATGGTGGTGAATGTGATTCTTTGACCTGAAATCACTACACTCAACACATGTCATTGGGTACACTTTGACATCATCAAACACAGTCCTAAAACATGGGTTGTTATAAAAGTGATGATTGGGTGGCTTTGACACATGGGGCTTTTGAGGGGTGAGTGATAGACATGGGATTTGTCCCTCCTGTGGTAGTTTGATATACATGGCCACTTGATGAGCAAGATTGAGATAGGCATATGCACGCATGTGTGAATCAGTATGTGATATTGATGTCATACATATCTCCTCCAATCTACTCTGATATCAAGAAAGTGAATGAACGTTGATAGGATGACTGTTCCATGCCTTGAGTTCATTCGGGATATCAGTGACAAAGGAATTATACATTCATTGTAACACCATTCATGAATTGTAGGATTGAAAGTTGTTCTCCAACTTTCCTTTTCACTTGGGTAGCACTGATGTGCGACTAGGCACCGCTCTTTTCTTGTGAAGTCATAAGTGTTATGGAATTTCACTGCCAACGTGAAATGGACCTGTAGGGTCACACACATAGGATTTAACCTGGAAGAGGAGTATATCCACAAATGTTGTTTGGATTGATTACTAAAGGAGTTTAGTAGTTCAATTAAACACTCAATTAATTGATAGCTCAATATCATAGTGTTCAAGGTGTTGGACAAATTGATTAGAGTATCATATTTATTGAAACTATGACTGACTGATTTTGCATAGTCTGTTGCCCCAATCGATCGGCTCATGTGATGAACTGATCGGCTCAGGTTGGTGAACCGACCGGCTCATGTGATGAATCGATCGGATCAAGATAGGATGAGATGACCGGTTCAAGGGTTGAACTGATCGGCTCAACTGGTCCTACTGAGATCATTTGGAAAGTGAGAAGACTATTTTGCAAATACAATTTGTTTCACTTGTACAAATTTGATTTGGACAAGGATTAATATTTGATTAATTAGAAAAAAAATTTGAAAGTCAATTTGAGTTGGATCAGGACTACGAACCGATCGGCTCATAAGTGAACCGATCGGCTCAGGTGCCCCAACAGATCAGTTGAGGTGTGAACCGATCGGCTCAACCCCCCAACTAACCGTTTCATGTATGAAACGATCGGTTCAGGTGGCGCAGTTGGTTGTTTTGTGGAAAATGTTGAACCCTTCTGCTGCTGCATTAATCCCGCATTGCTCGGGATAGAGAACCATGTCCCATGACCCTCCTATATATATAGGGGTAGTGGGGTCTTCTTAGGAACACAAATCAGTGCACCAATTGCTCTGCAAAGTTGTTGTTCTCTTTGGTTTTGGTAACCAAGAGAGAGCCTGAGCAAGTGCTTCCTGATAAGGGAGGCACAACAAGGGAAAGACAACTGTAGAAAGCGACTGATGGCAGGAGAGTGTGTTGGTGATTAGTACACTGACAGGAGGGTGTGACTCCTTCCGATTCCTTATACGACAAGGAGATCGGAGTTCCAGGTGGTGCGTGTGAACTACTTCAGAGGCGGGAGACTTCTACCGCTCGGAGGACAGTTGTCAATCTCGATAGTCCTGGTGAGACCAGGAGGTTCCAGTCCCAGTGCGACCAGGAGTTGCACAGACACCGTCCAAGACCAGAGGTGAAGACTGCACAAGCCGCGAGGTATAGTCGTCGAGCAAGCCTCGGGACAAGGTACGCCTCCACAAACCATCCTTCCAATTGTATAGATGTTGACGTGATTCCTTATTCTGGGTTTGGGAGGAGAATTGTTTTTTCCGTTGCCTTCTCTGTCTCCCCTAAAACCCAATAGATACGACTTCATCATGAGACTTAAGTAAGTAAACCCAAGTCATGCAAGAGAAATCATCAATGAAAGAGAAACTATCGAAAGTCATTATAACTTGGCTTTTTAATAGGACCCAAGACATCACTATGAATAAGATCAAAAGGACAATTAGAGTGTTTTATAGTGTGGCTTGGAAAAGAAATGTGGTGATGTTTTCCTAATTGACATGACTGACATTCTAACGACTTTATGGAGGCTAAGCCTAGAACTAGCTTCTTAAGACTTTATATGGATGGATGTCCATAGAGACAATGCCACTGCAAGGCAGAGTAGTTGAACACAGTGGAGTCAGTAGATGGAATTTGGCAATCTAGGCAACCACCTTGAAAGAAGTAGAGATCACCTTTCCTAGACCCCCACCCATCATCTTCCATCTAATGGAATATTGTAACACAAAGAAAGTGTCTCCAAATATTACCAAACATTTCAAAGAATCAACCATCTTAGCAACATACATTAAGTTAAAATGGAATGTCTGGTACATAATGTACATACTATACAGTTAAATTGGATAATTCTTGTATGGTGTCACATGCCTGGACACACTTGATAAAACCATCAACTAGTATCACAGAAGAATGTGGGATATATGAGTCAGAGGAAAGAAGCATAGATCGTATACATGTCCTATGCTTGGAGGCCCCAAAATCCATTACCCACGTAGAGGATGGGTGAGAGTAAACAAGTGAAGTCCCCTAGTTACCTACATCTGAAACTAGATTAATGGAAGCGCCAAGGGAATCTTGTCAAGTGGCCCACAGGAGATGGTCATACTCCTTGGAGACCGCAACATCTGAGTGCATATGTTTACAATATCTAGAGGCAGATGTTCTGGAGGAATTGGCAGTATAATGTGTAGCACCCACTGGGGGCTGACCATGCTTAGAATAGCAATTTTCTTCTACATGTCCAAGTTTCCCATAGAAAGTACATTTTGGATGATTTCCAGTACCTCATCCTCGACCAACACCCCATCATGTTCCTTTGGCAGCAGCATCAAGAGAAGCCTTCTTCTCCATATGGTGTTCTCCTGGAGAAGTCAAAAAAACTCAAATGATGAATGTTGAATCCGTACATAGGTTTCTTCAAGGCCTGGTAGTTTGTTTGTGGCCAAAATAACGGTCGTGGATGATGCATATATAAGATTTAAGCATGATAGAAACCTTGTTGTTACTAGACCGTCTCAGTCTTTCATCTGGTCATCAGTCTTTAGTGGCTGATAGAAACTAAGTTCTTGAGAAATAGACTAGATAGTGACAAAATAATCCTCAAGGGAGAGACAATTTTGTTATTCTAAAAATAGACAATCAAAGATAGTATAAAGACGAAGAGCATTCTTGTCGTGGGAAAAATGTTTCTTTGCAGCTTCCCAGATTTTCTTAGATGTAGTGTAGAACATAACTTTGGAAGTAATTTGAGGCTCCATGCTACTCCAAAGCCATGATTTCACTAGCCTATTATTTCTTCACCAATTGGGATAGTCTTTTCTACCTTCATCAGGAGGATATGACTCAATAATGTCCACCTTCTCACGAGATTCAAGCACAATGTAGATAACATTCATCTAAAGAAGATAATTTTTTGAGTTAAGCTTCATGGAATATGTTGGTGTGTATGCCTAGAGAGCCAATCATATAATGATTGTGATGGTATATTACATAAAGGATTTTATTAGTAAGAATAAAGGCAAGCTTCCAATTCATTTTGTTTCACTCAGTTATGAGATAATGAGGAAACATAATGTATGTCTATAGAATGACAATGCTCAATGACGTATGTCTTCAAGTACGTGACTTGAACAATTAGATCATACAAATGTTAAGAGTATGTACATTCTTGTAATGTCCCTAGTCAATTGTTACTATCAAAGGTAGATAGACAAAAATACCATACAAGGCTAGAGTGTGTGTTGGTTGATGACAAAATCTTATCTGTCATGATATGTGATATTAAACCAAATACATAGATACTTGTTAGAGAACAGTCTATCAGACAGATCCACCTTGAGAGTGACACATGGAAACCATATTTAGTGTCATAGTCTTCTCTCATAGTGAAGGTGGTGATTGTGGTTCTTAGACCTAAAGTCACTACACTCATCACACGTCGTTAAGTGTGCTTTGACATCATTCACTGTGATCCTGAATAAGGGTTGCCATAAAGGCGATGATCAGATGGACTTTGACACATGAGGATGATTGTGAGTGATGTAGATGGGATTTGTCCCCCCTACTGGAGTTTGATATCCTGGCCACTTGCTAAGCGAGACTGATAAATGTATGTGCATGCACATGTGAATCAATATATGATATTGAAGTCACATATATCTCAGACATTCTGCTATGGTTCAAGGAACATGGATTGAACATTGAGAGGATGATGATTCCATGCCATGAGTTCAATCTGGATATCAGAGACAAAGGAATTATACAATCACTATAACACCTTACACATATAGTAGGTTGAAGTTGTCCTCCAACTTTCCTAATTATTTGGGTAGCAATGATGTGTGACTAGGCACCGCTCTTTTCTTGTGATGTCATAAATCAATTAGGGACATTCAATGCCAACATAACATGGAACCTATGGGGTCACACACATCGAAATTTACCTAGAAGAAGAGTTTAATCATGAATAATAGTTGAATTGATTACTAAATAGTTTATATATTCAATTTGAGCAACAAATCAACTGATTGGACTCCCAACTAATCGGATCATGTGATGAAATGACTGGCTAGAGTGTTAGGTTGATTAGAAATTGAATTGGCTTAGATATACTTGAACCAATGGTGTGAGATGACTGGTTCATCTAGTGAACTAATCGGTGTGGGTCGTGAGACGACTGGATCATGAGAGAAAGATGCCCAGTAGGTGGAGAGATTTGATTGTATCAATGACTAGTGATGACGTCATGTTGTTCATTAATTAGATTTGAATTGTCAATTCATATGTGATTGGGAAACATGGTGAAATGACTGGGTTGCCACTTGTAGGTTGCAAATTTTGTGGTATTCTGGTCCCTTCCACTCCTACAAAGACTAGATACCCTGACCCTAAGCCCTCCAATAAATAGAGGGGTATTGGGGGCTTCTCAGACACAACTCATTTGTCTCTAAAAATTATTGTCCTCTCTGGTTGTGGTAACCAATAGAGAGCCATAGAAAATTCTTACCCAATAAAGAGAGGGATAGTGAGGGATAATAATTGTGGGAGAGAAAGTTGGTGACTAGTACACCAACAGTAGTGACAACTCCTTCCTATAAGTTCTAGTAAAATGATAGGAGTGCTAGTTGGTCCATGTAGACTACCATGGAGGCATGGATACTTTTCCCTCTATGAGGGCAATGTCAGTTTGTTGTTTGTGGTAAAGACCAGAAGTTGCTACAGACGAGTCCCAAAGACACGAGAAGTGTTGCAATACTAAAACTAGTTATAGTCACTGGACTTTCTCCAGGACCAGGTATGAAATCATTAAACCATCCTTTTCTTTACATAGTGTTGACACAAATCTTGTTGTTATGAGGAATACAGGTAAATAAATTTTTTATTTCTACTTCCTACGTTGTGCCCATATTTCTCAACAGAAGATATCTATGTAACTCTTTCATTTTCTTCATTAAACTTGAGAAATAAATTCCAAATTGGAACATCCACATGCTCAATTATTGAAGATCTCATTCAACTTTTCTAAAGTCAAACCGAATCTTTTTACTCACACGTACTTAGCTAAACAATAGATTTCATATCTATTCTATTTGATTGGTTCTAGATATACACTCTTGGTATATTTCAGGACCTCTCTTTTAATTAACTTAAATGCCCATCATTCGAGAGAAACTTAAACCTAAATCCAGATTGAGAAACAAAACACACCATTTTTCAACAAACATGATTAACATTGTATACAAGAAATATTGCAAATTTTTCCTTCTCTTCATAAAACCTAAGAAACAGATTTGGCATCAAAACATCCACATGCTCAATGATCACAAATCTCATTCAACGCCATAAAAGCCAAATCAAGTCTTCTTACTCACATGTAATTTGATATGCAAATAGATTAGATCTCCATTCTATTTGACTAGTTGTCAATATTCACTTTTGGTAAATGTCAACACCTATAATTTGATTAGCATAAATATCAACTATTAGAGAGAAACCCTAAACCTAAACCCTGATTAAGAAACTAAACATCTCATTCTCAACATACACAATTAACACAATATATGAGACATATAGGTAAAAAATTTCCTTTTCTTCATAAAGCATGAGAGACAAATTCCACATCTAAACATCCACTTGTTCAATTATCGCAAATATTGTTCAATGCTATCAAAGACAAATCTGGACTTCTTACTCACATGTACTTTGGTATACAACATACACATATCCATTTTGTTCCATTGGTTGTGAATATACACTTGGTATATATCAACAAGGACCTCTCTTTTGATTAGCATAATTGCCAACCCTCACAAAGAAACCCTAAACCTAAACCCTGACTAAGAAACTAAACACCATATTCTCTACAAACATGAATAACATGATATATGAGAAATACAAGAATATTTTTCCTTTTCTTCATAAAATTGAAGAAACAAATTCCATATCACAACATCCACATGCTCAATTATCGCAAATGTTGCTCAACATTGTTAACGACAAATTAAGTCTTCTTGCTCACATGTACTTTGCTATAGAAAATATTACATACCCATGGTATTGGATTAATTGTGGACATACACTCTCAGTTATGTTGGGACTTCTTATTAGCATAAATGCCAACCATTAGAGAGAAATCCAAAATCTAAATCCAGATTAAAAAACTAAACATTGCATTCTCAACAAACACGATTAGCATGGTATATGAGAAATGTGTTTTAGTTTTTCCTTTTCTTCATAAAATCTGGGAAACAAATTCCATATCAGAATATCCCCATGCTCAATTATCACAAATATATTTCAACTCCATTAAAGTCAAATCACGTCTTCTTACTCACATGTATTTTGATATACAACATATTATATAATATATGCAAGAAATAAATTTGAACTACAAACCATCATAGGAGTATAGGGACATTATAATCTAAATTATCGATTTCATATTCTATGTCACAACCTTTCCATTGCATGACACTATCCTAAAACCAAGTGAAACAACCTCATGAGACTCATATAGAGCCTCAATGAGTGGATACCTCCCACTCGAGCTAAGTAACATGTATCAACAACTGAATTAAGTATATTGAACTTAAAAGAAACCTTTAGACATGGATGAATCCAATTGATAATCCCAACATTTAGAACAATCACTTAATGGAAATATATTAACTAATCTAAGAGATATCCATTTTGTCAAGTCCTAACTTCTTAAACATCATTTAGAGTCTATCTATTAACATATCCACAAATACTATTTATTCTATAACTATATTTTATTTCAAAAGTAACAAAATTAATATTTATATATTTATAATATAGTAGTAGGAACACATTTGTGTGACACCACATTGGTTGGACTAGAAACATATCCTATATACCTAAAGTTGCAACGAACATACGACATGTCTACCAAATATGTCTATTCAAATGACAACTAAAGCCAATTTCCAGTACAAGTGGATATCAATTCTCATCATAAACTTAATGTCAACGTTTAAGATTAGATTTCATAGTAGACATATTACAATTAGGCAATAGATTCTCTTTCTAAAAGAATGATTAATTTTTACAATAAGAAATTTATCCAACAATAGTAGATTAATTTCCACAACAAGAAACATATTCAACAAATGTAGATTTATCAACTAGTAATAAAAGAAATGTAACAAGCATTCATGTCATATTCTACATTGCTTGTCATCTTTTATCCATTTACCATGAAACTACTTGGCTCGTATCTCACCAAGTAGAAGTCACAACACATGATTGTCACGTTAGCAACTCACCTTCAATACCATAGGGTTTATCCAGCTACCCTAAGATATCAAAAACAGACCCTGGTCCACCATAGGGTTTCTTAAAGAGGCTCAAGCCCTTGTCTTGTGTACACGATATAGGAATGAACATACCAATATATCACATATCAGAGAATTTTTCGTGTTTCATAGTTTATATATCATAATGATTTACTCCTTACAGACATATACATTTCACAATAGAGGATTTAGGGCCATAATCACTCCATGTGACTCACTCCTATATTTTGGTGATCTAACCTTCAAGGTCTCGATCTACACTCTTGAAATCCTTCTCATAATCCTTTAATTACTACGATTGTAGCCATTACATTTCTTGAGTATGGACCTCAGGGAAACTCACCATGTTTAGGGCTCCTAACTAGATGTGTCATCGTTTCAATTATTATTTCCTCCAATAACTAATCTTAAAGGAAGTTCAATTAACCACTTATCATGTGTGTATATTCTTGTTAATCTAGAATGACACAAAGTAGATTAGGTAATAAGAAAAAAAATCATTAATGATATTGAAAAACAACACACAAATGCACAAATTAGAACATATATGTTTCTTTTGCATTATCTCACCATTACATATGATTCATAATTAGTGGGATATCAACCTCTTATATAATCTTACTATAACATACTGAATTCTGAATGTAATCTCCATGTAACCCTTTTCCCTAAGTTTTCTTCTCATTTATGTCCTTGTTGATGAATGAGTGGAATTTATAGTGGTTTGGTGAACATTTTTTCAATAATTATACCAATGGATGGTTTTATGCACAATACCTTAGTGAAAACTTATTTAATGATCTAAAATGTAAAATCACCACTTATGTGGAACATTGGTAAATAAATTCATGCTAGAAATGTAAGGCCCCAAACCTTGCTTAATGTGTTGAACAATCTTAATTATCATAATTAAATGCTCCAAACCTCGATCAAACCTTGTGAGGTGTTTTGAAATCATGAGATAAGCTTAAGGTTGGTCCAATTTGGATTTTTTTTGTGCAAGTTATGCAATTTTTATGCACATTCTCGGTCTTTTTGGGCCATGGGGCGACTAGTTGCACCTTGGTTTGGAGGTGTTTCTCTTCAAGGGCATTTTAGGGATTTCCCCCTTTATGGATGAGCTTATCTTTAAGAGTTATCAACCAATGGGGTGGTTTCTTTGTTTGGAGGTCGGTGGTAGGCCTGGAGAACCAACAATTGATGGCCAAGAAGTCTCTAGGTGATTTGGAACAGCTATTTGCATGGCCATAGAAGCTTTAGGCTCTAGACGCCTAGAAAGCTCCATGGACACCTCATGCTTGACTCCTTCCTTATCCATAAAGGCTTGCATGTACATGTGAACCCTTATCCATGGACACATGGAAAGTAACTTGAAACCTCATGCTTTGCTTATTCCTTATCCATAAAGGCTTTCATGACTATGGACACCCTTAGACATGGACACATGAAAATTAGCTTGGACACCTCATGCCTTGCTTCTTCCTTAACCATAAAGCTTTATATACTCCTTCCTTACCTCCCAACTGAAATGTTTGATCCATATCACCTCTCTCCTACTTATAACTTTGTCCTCTCTCTCTTTGTCCTAGGAGGATCTGTCCCAAGATAGAAAAATTTGCTATCTTGGTGAAGAAGGTCTTCTAGGGTTTTATCTAAGCTCATCTAGGGTTTCTAAAGTCACCTTTTGGCATTTCTAACCAAGGCAAGTAGGTTTCTTCCCCTTCTCCTTTGTTTTCCCCACTATTATTCTACCTTCCACCTTCCTCAAGGTTGGAACCCTGGTCTTCCATGGCATAACTCTATCTAAATCTCAAAAACTCTTCTTTCCATGATCCTCTTGCGTAGGGTTTGTATCCTTGAGAAGAAGGCGATTCTTGCTCGAGTTTGGAGCTTGTTCTTGGAGATACCAACCCATATTATTCGAGTTTCCTACTTATTGAGATCTTATATTCTTCATAGAATCAACTTATATAACTTTTTCTACGTTTATTTCTTATTATAAGCTTGTTTGTTCATATTCTTATGCTAAAATGATGATCTAGACCTTTAGATGATGTTTTTGTTTAGGGTTTCATTTATTTTTTGTTCTATACATTTTTAATATCTATAGATGAACCTAAAATGATTTGTACATCCCTCCTAGGGGTAAAGGATGATGTAATATAGGTTGTGGCGGAGGCAAGTCACGGGCCGACCCCTCTCCCTCTCTCTTCCTCGCCTGCAATGAAACTGTTGACATGTCATTTTTTGGTTGGTCATAATTGGAAAATTCATATCTTTTAAACCGCTTGTCCAAAATCAATAAAAAAATATGTTTTAGAATTGGAAAATTAATGTATATCTAATAAAAATGTTTTCGAGGTCTGATTTCAAGGTTTTTGAAAAGGTGATTTTCGGAATATGATTTTAATACATAAAACCCATAAAAATTACAACTTAATCACCATAACTCCAAAATTTAAATAAAGATATGTTTTGCAGATCAGGAGAACCTAATTAGTCCAATAGTCTAAATATGATTTTTGTGAAAAAAGGTCCAATTTTAGGGTTTCTATGCAATAATGTGTGATATGTACACTAATGAATGTTACTAAATTGAAATAGGCCAAAGTTGAACTCAGAACATCTAGAAGTTGGGGAACTTGGTATTTGAACACAGTAAAGAGGTATGTGCATTATTACACCCTAAGTTGGGATATTTGCAAACCAAACCCTATATTCCCTAATCAGGCACTATATGCACCCTATTTTCTCCATTCATGACTCTTTTGCTAAATTGCCTCAAAAATTAGTATTGACATTCTATTTCTTAGGTCTTGTATCCCATTGGCATGTTTCAAATATATGTTACTTCTACTTGCCATAATTTCTCTTAGCATATTGATTTTATAGACTATTTAGCTAATGTAGTGGTACTTATGTACAACCACCCATAGATAGGGCATGTGTTATTTCACCTTGGGGAATGTGTTATTCTCCCCCATATAAAATTTGTATAGGTGAGTGGGAATGTGTTATTTCTCCCCTCACCTACATGTTGGGGTCCTGTAGGTGCCTCAACCCTACTTGGTTAATGTAGTCAATATTAATCATACATGCAACTCCTTCACTATTTTAATGTTATGGAAAGCATCTATTTCGGTTATGCCTCATAATCTTGATCTCTTCATCTATTGATGAACTTATAGACTTTACTTCCATGTTATTTTCCTTTTTTTATTCTTGATCATATGTTAAGCATGCCTTGTTTTATTTATCTTTGTTGGGTGATTTCCCAACTACCCAAATTTTGGACAAGGTGCTAGATACGATCAAGGAAAATAGGACTATGAGTAGATTCAAGACTTGCTTGAAGAATGTCTAGGTTGCTAAAGCTAGATCATTTGTTTGATAATCTTTTTCTTCTAAAAAACTTGCGTAGTGAACAATGATGAAATCCATGTAGTAGATTTAGTTTCTTTTCCTTTCCGTTGTTATTGACATTTTATATGTATATGGTACATGCTTATTTACTTGAAATATTATACATCCATCCCTCATATCTATTATCTTTGTGAAAAGATGGATGTTTTTTATTCCTTCAAATTTTAGTAAGGAATTTGTGAGGCGGATTCTTTTCTCGTATAAAAGAATGATTAATTTTTACAATAAGAAACGTATCCAACAATAGTAGATTAATTTCCACAATAAGAAACATATTCAACAACTGTAGATTTATCAACAAGCAATAAAAGAAATGTAACAAGCATTCATCTCATATTATACATTGCTTGTCATCTTTTATCCATTTACCATGACACTACTTGGCTCGTATCTCACCAAGTAGAAGTCATAACACATGACTGTCACGTCAGCAACTCACCATCAATACCTTAGGGTTTATCCAGCTACCCTAAGATATCAAAAACAAACCCTGATCCACCATAGGGTTTCTTAAAGAGGCTCAAGCCCTTATCTTGTCTACACAATAATATAGGAATGAACATACCAATATATCACATATCAGAGAATTTTTCATGTTTCATAGTTTATATATCATCATGATTTACTCCTTACAGACATATACATTTCACAATAGAGGATTTAGGGCCATAATCACTCCATGTGACTCACTCCTATATTCTGGTGATCTAACCTTCAAGGTCTCGATCCACACTCTTAAAATCCTTCTCATAATCCTTTAATTACTACGATTGTAGCCATTACATTTCTCGAGTATGGACCTCAGGGAAACTCACGGTGTTTAGGGCTCCTAACTAGATGTGTCATCATTTCAATTATTATTTCCTTCATTAACTCATCTTAAAGGAAGTTCAATTAACCACTTATCATGTGTGTATATTCTTGTTAATCTAGAATGACACAAAGTAGATTAGGTAATAAGAAAAATAATCATTAATGATATTGAAAAACAACACACTAATGCACAAATTAGAACATATATGTTTCTTTTGCATTCTCTCACCATTACATATGATTCATAATTAGTGGGATATCAACCTCTTAGATAAGCTTACTATAACATACTGAATTCTGAATGTAATCTCCATGTAACCCTTTTCCCTAAGTTTTCTTCTCATTTATGTCCTTGTTGATGAATGAGTGGAATTTATAGTGGTTTGGTGAACATTTTTTCAATAATTATACCAATGGATGGTTTTATGCACAATACCTCAGTGAAAACTTATTTAATGATCTAAAATGCAAAATCACCACTTATGTGGAACATTGGTAAATAAATTCATGCTAGAAATGTAAGGCCCCAAACCTTACTTAATGTGTTGAACAATCTTAATTATCATAATTAAATGCTCCAAACCTCGATCAAACCTTGTGAGGTGTTTTGAAATCATGAGATAAGCTTAAGGTTGGTCCAATTTGGATTTTGTTTGTGCAAGTTATGCAATTTTTATGCACATTCTCGGTCTTTTTGGGCCATGGGGCGACTAGTTGCACCTTGGTTTGGAGGTGTTTCTCTTCAAGGGCATTTTAGGGATTTCCCCCTTTATGGATGAGCTTATCTTTAAGAGTTATCAACCAATGGGGTGGTTTCTTTGTTTGGAGGTCGGTGGTGGGCCTGGAGAACCAACAATTGATGGCCAAGAAGTCTCTAGGTGATTTGGAACAGCTGTTTGCATGGCCATAGAAGCTTTAGGCTCCGGATGCATGGAAAGCTCCATGGACACCTCATGCTTGACTCCTTCCTTATCCATAAAGGCTTGCATGTCCATGTGAACCCTTATCCATGGACACATGGAGAGTAACTTGAAACCTCATGCTTTGCTTCTTCCTTATCCATAAAGGATTTCATGACTATGGACACCCTTAGACATGCACACATGAAAAGTAGCTTGGACACCTCATGCCTTGCTTCTTCCTTAACCATAAAGCTTTATATACTCCTTCCTTACCTCCCAACTGAAATGTTTGATCCATATCACCTCTCTCCTACTTAGAACTTTGTCCTTTCTCTATTTGGTCAAGGAGGATCTGTCCCAAGATAGAACAATTTTCCATCTTGGTGAACAAGGTCTTCAAGGGTTTTATCTAAGCTCATCTAGGGTTTCTAAAGTCACCTTTTGGCATTTCTAACCAAGGCAAGTAGGTTTCTTCCCCTTATACTCTATTTTCCCTACTGTTCTTCTTCCTTCCACCTTCCTCAAGGCTGGAACCCTAGTCTTCCATCGCATAACTCCATCTAAATCTCAAAAACTCTTATTTCCATGATCCTCTTGTGTAGGGTTTGTATCCTTGAGAAGAAGGTGATTCTTGCTCGAGATTGGAGCTTGTTCTTGGAGCTACCAACCCATATTATTCGATTTTCCTACTTATTGAGATCTTATATTCTTCATAGAATCAACTTATATAACTTTTTTTATCATTAAGCGTGCAACTTATATAACCTTATCTACATTTATTTCTTATTATAAGCTTGTTTGTTCATATTCGTATGCTAAAATGATGATCTCCACTTCAGATGATGTTTTTGTTTAGGGATTCTTTTATTTTTTGTTCTATACATTTTTAATAGCTCTAGATGAACCTAAAATGATTTGTACATCCCTCCTAGGGTAAAGGATGATATAATATAGGTTGTGGCAGAGGCAAGTCACGGGCCGACCCCTCTCCCTCTCTCTTCCTAGCCTGCAATGAAATTGTTGACATATCATTTTTTGGTTGGTCATAATTGGAAAATTCATATCTTTTAAACCGCTTGTCCAAAATCAATAAAAAAAATGTGTTTTAGAATTGGAAAATTAATCTCTACCTAATAAAAATGTTTTAGAGGTCTGATTTCAAGGTTTTTGAAAAGGTGATTTTTGGAATATGATTTTAATACATAAAATTCATAAAAAGTACAACTTAATCACCATAACTCCAAAATTTACATAAAGATATGTTTTGTAGACCAGGAGAACCTAATTAGTCCAATAGTATAAATATGATTTTTCTGAAAAAATGTCCAATTTTAGGGTTTCTATGCAATAATGTGTGATATGTACACTAATGAATGTTAATAAATTAAAATAGGCCAAAGTTGAACTCAGAACATCTAGAAGTTGGGGAACTTGGTATTTGAACACAGTGAAGAGGTATGTGCATTATTACACCCTAAGTTGGGATATTTGCAAACCAAACCCTTTATTCCCTAATCAGGCACTATATCCACCCTATTTTCTCCATTCATGACTCTTTTGCTAAATTGCCTCAAAAATTAGTATTGACATTCTATTTCTTAGGTCTTGTATCCCATTGGCATGTTTCAAATATATGTTACTTCTACTTGCCATAATTTCTCTTAGCATGTTGATTTTATAGACTATTTAGCTAATCTAGTGGTACTTATGTACAACCACCCATAGATAGGGCATGTGTTATTTCACCTTGGGAAATGTGTTATTCTACCCCATATAAAATTTGTATATGTATTTCTTATATACTTGTTAGTCGTGTTTGTCAAGAACGAGGTTAGTTTCTCATATTGGGTTTAGGTTTAGTGGTTTCTCTAATAGATGGTATTTATAGTAATTAAAACATAGGTCTCGACATAAAACCAGAGTGTATATTCAAAACCAATCATACAAAATGGATATGTAATATGTTGCACATCAAAGTACATGAGAGTAAGAAGGCATGGTTTGACTTTAAACTTGTTGAATGAGATTTGTCAGAATTGAATGTGGATGTTATGGCTTGGAATTTGTTTCTTTGGTTTCACATAGAAAAGGAAAAAAATTACCTATGTTTGTCATATATTGTGTTTTTGTTGACAATGAGGTATTTGGTTTCTTAATCTAAAATTTAGGTTATTGTTTCTCTCTAGTGGTTTATATCCCAAAAAGAGAGTCCTAACATATACCAAGAGTTTATATCTACAACCAATCATATAGAACGGATTGAGGCAATTAGCTAGTGTAATCTTCTCATTTAAAAGGAGATATATCAATATGTTGATTCTCACCTCTAGACTTAATGTAGAATGCAATAAAAATTAATTTGCAACTCTTAGATTTTCTCAAAAGGTCCAATAATGATCGTGGAACTCTCATTATATCCTTTCACATGTTTTGCAAAATCGAATTTTAGTGTGGGAACATGCAATCCTTCCTTCCTTTACTTTTTTGGGGAAAATGATTCCTTCGTAAAAAAATTAATGGACTTCATGACATATGAGAAAGCCAATTCGGTATGGAGAAAGATACTTTTTGTTAGAAATTAGTTTCCTTATTTATCTATCTCTTTACTATTTCCTTTTTTCTGTTGGGTCTATTATGTAAATAATCTTCTCAATACAATAAAGGGAAACCCGCTCTAATCGGACATCACTTTGACCCAAATACACTCACATGGTATCAGAGCATCTTTGGTTGCTGCAACTCTAGCCACCATCCCTTCCTCCCCTCTACTCATTCTTCTTCTTCCTTCTTTCTTCTCTGGTTGCATCCCCCATCACCGCCATAGTAGGACAACCGTAGGCAGTAGTCTTCATCAGGCATTCATTCCTCCTCCTCTTTCCTCTCATCCTTTCTTCTCATTCTCTTTCCTCTCCATGTAGTTCCCATATGTGGATGAGTGCCCATATCTTTTGGGGCTACCGATGCATCATCCTGTGGAAAGGTGGAATGGAAGGGTGTTTGCTCTGAATATTGAAGAATTTGGAGAGGACAATGAAGTCATTGATGATACCTTACATATCAAGGAACTTTTTGATTCTGGCTCTTTGAACACCTTCATGTCTTTTCAACTTGCTTCCATGTTAGAGTTAGAATCAGAATACATGGATTATGTTTTAGATGTAAAAACACCTAGTGGTAGGATTGTAAGGAGGCAGGATCAACCCCTTACTAAAATAAAAATTTGAAGAATAAAACATCCATTCTAAACACACTCAAAGGTATGCTGGAATAGGTGTAACATTTTCAAATTTCAATCAATGGTATTGAAAATAACCAAAGTATAGCAGCAGAATAAAAATAATGACTATATTAAATTTTCACAAAAGATTACAAAAGTACATCATAATATCCCATAAGGGTTTACATGTATGATACAACATAAGGATCTAAGTAGAGGGAAATCTAAACCATAACAACTTTTTCTCCAAGCTTTAACTCCTTAAGCTAGTCCAAAACTTCATGCCTTATCATCCATATCCTTCACCTAGGGTTGGAAGCATACCCCAGTAAGAAAAGAAAATACATAACATTAGCAAAGGCTAGTATGTGCATACTAAATAGGAAATTGAGTAATATATGAAATAAAGGACATCAAAAATAAAAGGCTTCCCATAGAAAGGATAAGGACCACCCAAATGGGTACTAAGGATAAGGACCACCCAAAGCAATATGATAACAAAAGAATACTTGCCATTAATAAAAGATAAAGATTGTGCCACACAAGAACATGTAAAGAATTAGGGAACACACCCCATATCATCAACTTGCATGCATGTGAGATAAACATATCCCTAGAACAATATAAACGCAAAGGTGGCCAAGTCTCATAAACTTGAAACCTGATAGAGAAAGGAATACTGCCAATCTCCCAAATATATAAAACATGGGCCAAGAATCACACATCTTGCCCTGGGTATGAGGTTCCTTTCCATCCCAAAAGAGTAGGAAATATCACATTTGCTTGGCAGGAAATAGCACATCTACCATTAAAACCAATGCAATTACACTACTCTAGTGCTAGTGAATCACATAGAAAGTTAAATGTAGAGGCAAGTAGAAAGTATAGTCAAAATTTATAAACTAGTCACCACATAAGTAACCAACATATACATCCACCTCATAAGTGGTAAAAAGACATCACATGTCATCTTTTAGAGTTCTATCATGAACAAAGCATAAGATAAGAGTTCAAAAGAATATCCATGATCACATGATGAATATCAAATAAGGTAGTTCACATGTACCATGATTTTCAAAAGAAAAGACAGTATGTATAGGCTAATGTCCATAGGACAAAGATAATGAATAAGCAGAGGTGAATTTCTCAAAATAGAAGAATAGAGGATACATCATACATTTAGAGTGAAGAATTAGTAATTTCTCAATATAGAAATAATGTGGGATGCAATCATACCTCAACTTTAGAGTCTAAACAGTCCAAGTTAGTCCTATATCCAAGCCTAGGTTTTCAAAGAACCTATAGGGAAGGTGGATAGGTCCAATATGTAAAGTTCCCAAGCTTAGAGAGATTGGTTTCTTCAACAAAGCTCCTATCTCAAGCAAGAAGCACCTTCTCCACTTTAGAGGTGAAAAACCCTAACAAACGAACATGGAGATGAGGTGTTTATGGGTTCTATGTGGGGTTTCACCATGGAAGGCCATGGTTATGACCTATAGGAAAGTGAAAGGAAGACTAAAAGCATGAAAATAGGGAAGGAAAGGAGGATACTTACTAGTTTTGGTCAAAATCACCAACGAGGAGCTTAAGAAATCCTAAATAGAAAAATTTGGAACCATAGGAGCCTTCTTCACCAAGGTAGGCACCTCCTTTTAACTTGGGACATCACCCTTCGTGACTAAAGAGAGTAGGAATGATGATCTAAGATAGAAGGAATAAAGAGAGCAAGAGTTATCAAATTGGGAGATGGAAAGGGGTAGATATGGCTATATAAAGAAAGAGGTTAAGTATGAGGTGTCTATGAGACTTTCCATGTGTCATGTATATGGGTTTCCATGGACATGCAAGCCTTTATGGATAAGGGAGAAGTCAAGAATGAGGTGTCGAGTTACTTTCCATGTGTCCAATGCTAAGGGTGCCTATGGACATGCAAACATTTATGGATAAGGAGAAGTCAAGCATGAGGTGTCAATGGAGCTTTCCATGTGTCCTTAGCCTAGGGATTTCATAGACATGCAAGAGGACAATATTGGTATGTATGCCCTGAGAGCCAATCATGGGATGATTGGTGGGATACATTAAGATTGATTTGATAAACATCAAAGGCAAGCTTCCAATTCTTTCTGGTGCATTCATATGAGATAGTGATAGAACAGATTGAATGTCTAGAGAATGACATTACTCAATGACGTATGCTTTCAGGTTAAGGACCTGAACGATGAGATCATACGGATGCTAAGAGTTTGTACATTCTTGTTATGTCCCTATTCGTATGTCATTGTGGAAGGTAGATAGACAGCAATGACACACAAGACTAGATTGTGGTGTTGATTGATGACAGAATCTCATTAGTCATGATATAGAGATATCGAACCAAACACATAGGTACTTGTTAGAGAACAAGTGTACCAGACAGACCCACCGTGAGTTTGACACATGGAACCATGACATGGTAGTCACAGTCAGTACTCACAGTGATGGTGGTGAGTGTGATTCTTAGACCTGAAATCACTACACTCAACACATGTCGTTGGGCAAACTTTGACATCATCAAACGCAGTCCTAAAACATGGGTTGTTATAAAAGTGATGATTGGGTGGCTTTGACACATGGGGCTTTTGAGGGGTGAGTGATAGATATGGGATTTGTCCCTCCTGAGGGAGTTTGATATCCAAGGCCACTTGATGAGTAGGATTGAGATAGGCGTGCGCACGCATGTGTGAATTAGTATGTGATATTGATGTCATACATATCTCGTTCAATCTACTCTGAGATCAAGAAAGTGAATTAACATTGACAGGATGACTATTCCATGCCTTGAGTTCATTCAGGATATCAGTGACAAAGG
Organism: Alisma plantago-aquatica; assembly: GCA_963693085.1. NCBI lineage: Eukaryota > Viridiplantae > Streptophyta > Magnoliopsida > Alismatales > Alismataceae > Alisma > Alisma plantago-aquatica. The sequence goes on along the minus strand of OY856413.1, from coordinate 131,311,461 downwards.
AATTATACATTCGCTGTAACACCATTCACGGATTGTAGGATTGAGAGTTGCTCTCCAACTTTCTACTTTCACTTGGGTAGCACTGATGTGTGACTAGACACCGCTCTTTGCTTGTGAAGTCATAAGTGTTATGGACTTTCACTGCCAACGTGAAATGGACCTGCAGGGTCACACACATAGGATTTAACCTGGAAGAGGAGTTTTGTGCACAAACAATGTTTAGATTGATTACTAAAGGAGTTTAGTAGTTCAATTAAACTCTCAATCAATTGATAGCTCAATATCATATTGTTCAAGGTGTTGGACATATTGATTGGAGTATCGGATTGATTGAAATCACATTTGACTGATTCTGTACAACATGTACTCCCAACTGATCGGTTCAAGTGTTGAACCGGTCGGATGAGGTTGCTGAACCGGTCAGCTCAAGTGTTGAGTCAATCGGCTCATGGTCAGAGTGAAACGATCGGTTCAAGTGTTGAAATGATCGGTTCAACTGGTGCAACCGAGAAAGTTGGGAAAGTCAGGTCGGTGAGAATTTTCCTTGTGTTTCACTTGCCCAATTTGATTGGAACAAGGATTGGTATTCGATACCAATTAGAAACAAAAGAAGGAAAGTCAATTAGGAACTGATCAAGACCACGAACCGACCGGTTCAGAAGTGAACCGATTGGCTCATGGGTCCCAACCGACTGGTTCAGATCCCCAACCGACCGGTTCACTTGTGAACCGATCGGTTCAGGCTGCGAGTTGTTTGCTTTTGTGGAAAATCTCAGACCCTTCTACTCCTGCTTTTTGTCCCGCATTGTCGGGGACAGAGAACCCTGTCCCATGACCCTCCTATATATATAGGGGTATTGGGGGCTTCTCAAAGAACAACTCAGTGCAACCAGTTGCTCTGCAAAGTTGTCATTCTCTCTGGTTTTGGTAACCAAGAGAGAGCCCGAGCAAGTGCTTCCCACAAAGGGAGGTGCAGCAAGGGAAGGACAAATGCAGTTGCAACTGGAGGCAGGAGAGTGTGTTGGTGACTAGTACGTCAATAGGAGGGTGCGACTCCTTCCAATTCCTTGTAGGATAAGGAGTGTGGAGTTCCAGGTGGTCCGTGTGGACTACTTCAGAGGCGGGAGGTTTCTGCCGCTCAGGAGGACAACTGTTAATCCTGACAGTCCAGTGAGAGGAGGAGTTGTCAGTCCCGGTGCGACCAGGAGTTGCACAGACACAGTCCAAGACCGGAGGTGAAGACCGTGCAAGGCGCGAGGTATTGTCGTCGAGCAAGCCTCGGGACAAGGTATGATTCCAAAAACCATCCTTTCCTATTATATAGACGTTGACGCGTTTCCTCGTGCTGGGTTTGGGGGAGATTTTTTTTTGTTTCCGCTGCCTTCTTTGTCTCTCCTAAAACCCAACAGTGGTATCAGAGCCACGTCAACTGCTCTATATTTTAGGAATATCGATATGATTGATTTTGGTTTGTTGCCTTTATTTATTGCATACGATGCGAATAATATTGGCTTTATGCATGTCCAATCCTAAATCCACAAATCCCAAATTACATATATGATATGTATTATTAATGCACTCGATACACGTCGCCCTTAAACGAGTTTTTTGGTGGATGTGTGTAGCATGATTATGGCCTATAAACCCCTATCTGTGTGTGGTTGTTTGTGGTTTCTTGCATCACGGTCTGCACACCGATCTTCCCTCTCTTATTCCTAATGTAACTCGAAATAATTCGAGATTATTTCCTACCTTTGCTCCCCCCGAATGTAACTCGGGGTTTCCCTTTTAAAGCAATGTAATAATAGGATAGATTTTATTTCCTGTTATGTCGATGACCGGTGGACATCAAGACAACAGCTGAAATGATCGGTTCAAGGCATGAACCGATCGATTGACGTTCCAGACGGTCGGTTCAAGGAGTGAACTGATCGGTTGATGACCGATCGAGGAGTGAGACGACTGGGTGGCGGACATTACGAGATGCACGATGTCCAGGCAAACCGATCAGTTGGAGGGGCCAACCGATCGGCTGGTGGCACCCAGACGACCGGCTGGAGAGTGCAGATCATTCATGTGATGAGTTGATCAACTCAGATGGCAAGGCACATATGTTCATCTTGTACAGGTTGCATGTGATGTTGACCTAGATGACCGTGATTACGGCTCGAGGAATCACATTAGGATGGCCATAATCATCGCCTTTTATCGTTTGTGCATGTTTTGTGGGATATAGCATGTATATGATACGTACTATGTATTGTGGTGATTGGATATGTATATGTGAATAAAAACCAAATCCCTCATTAAAATATTAAGTTTTAGATGCCTTCCAAATGCGACACACGTGAAAAGCTTGATCGACCAAGTGTGGGCATGCCCTAGCGTGGTGCACCGTCTATTACATGGAAGCGTGAAGGATGAATGTGTGGGTCTGCCCTAGCAGGGTGCATATTCATCGTGTTTGCTTTGGGTCGGACTTAATAAGGTGATCTAGATGGGATCTAGTACCTTGAGGCATGGAGATGATCATTGCAAAGAGTTGTATATGACATCTTATCAAGAGTTGCATATGATGCAATTGGAAAGAGTTGCCTACCTGAGAGATCTAAGTTGTGGGCGATCAGCCCTAGCTGACTCGTGACTTAGAGGATTTCAGGATCTTGCCTACTAGAAGGTTGTACGCTGCAATCTTTCGAATTGATGGTGAGGGCTATCAATTTGAAGTAAAATAGTGGGAGTGATAATTAATTAAAGGCCTAATTTTATCGTCAACTTTTCAAATCAATCAAACAAGTCAAAAAGAGTTTTGGACTAAAATTGCATATATTTCCTTTTGTTAAAATAAATGGTTAATCAACAAATCACTTTATTTGCGATCGGTCTTTGAGACCAACAGATTAAATGGGAATAATTCCACGATTGGTTAGGATAATGAGAAGTGTTCTCAATCAAAGAGAGAAAGCTCTAAGTCCTAGTTATACCAAGACCAGATGAACTCAATCCCACCACATCAATGAGTGAAAGTATGCTTATGGAAGCATACTGAGGAAAACATTGATGAGGAGTGCTTGATGTTGTGTTCTCTGAACTATGAGTTGCAGAGACAACACGAGACATATGATGTCTCCAAGATACTATCCTAGTATGTCATGAAAGAAGGAGATCCAGTAAGGTATTCACACACTCAATGTGATTGGGTATGTGGAAAACCTGACTAAGAAGGATTCCCTCTGAGCCAAGAGTTGGCTATTGGTATGATACTGCAAATGTTGCGAGGATCATACAATTCATGATAAGCTACAACATGAACAACTTTGACAAGCGTTGACAGAGTTGTTGGACATTTTGAGGATAGTAAAGGCAAAGATGAAGAAAGACAAACCATAATCTTTGATGTGATCAAAGAGAAAGGTAATTCTTAAGGGCAAGGATAAGGGCAAAGCAAAGAAGTGTTCTGATGCTAGCCAACAATCCAAGCCGTCTTCAGCCTCAAGGCACATTGGGAAAGGGTGTATGACGGATTGCCCTCTACATCTGGAAGAACAAAAGAAGATGAAGGAGGGGATGGAGATCTCCACCTAAGGTATCATGAAATGAACCGCTTCTTTATCCGTGGTATATGATACCAAGATATGGATATGTCATATGTGATATGTAATATCCGTAAAGAAGTGATGGCCTTTGTGAAAGGACCAAGAAAGAAGTACCCATCATTGGAGCAAGTGTTGCTGTCATAGATAGGAGTATCTTTTAGTTCATTTCAGCCTAAAGGGCACGAAATAGAGTTGATAACTGCTATTTCATATATTTCCAATAGATAGAAACACTTTATTTTTTCATATTGTATGAAAATGATGGCAATTAATAAAGTTGATGTTTCAATCTTAAAGATATGATCTTTGTGGCAATGCCTTGTTTATCTTGTAATACATGGTATGTATAAGATAAAATGATACCTAAAGTTATTGATAACTCAAACAATCTAATTAGCATCAATCATGAGGGATTCATTTCTAGTTTCCATATGATGGATAAATCTAGACTCTTTTGGTTAGAGAACCAGTAAGAGACATGAATCTCTTGTACATGATTAATCAATCTTCACTAATGGTAGTGGGAGAATGATTGTCCTATTAGGTATAATACATGTGATGTATTTACATACCTATTGGAGTAAATGCTAATACTTGAAATGGTGTTTAGAAAAATACCAATATGAATATCTTGAAGTGTTCAAGATTATCATAGATGAAGTACAAATTTGGTAAAGTGTTAATTCTTGATGAGATCAATGAATGAAATACTTGAACCAAATGTTTGAGATCCTTACGAGTGATTATGATAATGTATCATAGTGAACTCATGATTAAGGCATGGTGATGTCTAAATCAAGAAGGAATCATACTCTAAGTAGTTAGAGAATGATTATCAAATAACTGAATTCTTCTGAATAAAAGAATACCCCACACTAATAAAAGGAATTAAGAATCACAAGGGTTGTGAGTTCGTATATCCGTAACAGATACACCTCAATTATCTATATGATGAGTTGTTCATGTGGAGTCAACTATCTAGATGAATATGAGGAACTGGATTTTGAGTTATGGTTTATGACCATTACATCCTAAATGACATCCATGTGAACCATAAGGTATGACCTTGATGGTAGCACCCATTGGATGGAAATCCATAAGTGCAAATGAGTCTTAAATGTTAAGACACATGGATAACATTTGAGAAGGATGATGCTTGTTGATTGCAACTTAATGACTAAGACATTTGGCATATGGATACTAAAACCGCATTCCTATGAGGAATAAAACAAGGATGTGTACGTGACACAACCTATAAGGTTTATGAATCCACTAATGCAAAATGAAGTCTATAAGTTACAATGGACCAATCAATGTGATTGATTGAGTACAAGCAAGTCAGAATTGGATCTTTACTTTGATGATATAGTCAAAGGGTTTGACTGATATGTCAAAGATAAAGAATGGATCTGTGATTTAGTGGGAGCGTGTTCACATTCCACATGTTGATGTGAAATGGAAATGTTCTAGAATGGAAATCCAAAAGTGGAAATTATCTTTGAGGAAGATAGAGATATTTCCTATGTGATAGGAATAGAGATCTATAGAGATAGTTCTCGAAAAACCTCTTGACCTGAAAAGAGAAAGCATACATCAACAATTTGTACTGAAGTGTTCAGTATGCATAGATTCAGTGGGAGAAAACGTGTCCATGCTACATGGATTTAGTATCCCAAGGCCAAGTGTCCAATTCTTATGAAGAATGGGAACACTAAGAATAGATATGGATCTATCATGTATGTAATCATCCCATTATCTTGCATGTATGGACATGGCAAGAATAAAATGCATTCATCATCTTGTATGTATGACATGACAATTTGATGTGCTCATCCTATTAACTCGTATGTGGGACATGACGAGTGGATGTATGTCTGCTTCCAGTAAGGGTTACTGGAATACCATGAGAACTTGATAAGTACTTGTGAAGTACTAGTTCTATGGATATTAGGAAGAGTTCAATGTAAAGAGTTACATTGATGCGAACTTCTAAAAGGATAGTAAATTAATCGCAAAATATACATAGGATGTATAAAAGTGAAAGTTTGTTGATAATTGGAAGTGTTCCAATAAAACCATTTAAAAGGAAATGCCGAGTATCTATGCGTTAGAGAACTGCAGTGGATACTATATGGATCTGGAAGTTCATGAGATGAACTTATAGATATTCCGATCATTGATGACAAGTCTGGAATCCTTGATCATGCAATGTGGCTAAATGTTAGCAAAGGAATACTAGATCGCATATTACGACAACTCCATCTCATACGTGTGATGTACAGTGAAGAGATGTGAGACATGCAATTTATACTGATTTTGGCAAGGTGTTGCCATTACTCAGTATGTTGGCACTAGAGCACAGTAACATGTGGGACATGTTTGAAGATCACTATGAATATGATTCAAGGGTGATTGGCTCGCAGTGCAAGTGGGAGTCTGTTGATATGTATGCCCTGAGAGCCAATCATGGGATGATTGGTGGGATACATTAAGATTGATTTGATAAACATCAAAGGCAAGCTTCCAATTCTTTCTGGTCCAGTCATATGAGATAGTGATAGAATAGATTGAATGTCTACAGAATGACAATACTCAATGACGTATTCTTTTAGGTTAAGGACCTGAACGATGAGATCATATGGATGCTAAGAGTTTGTACATTCTTGTTATGTCCCTAGTCGGATGTCATTGTGGAAGGTAGATATACAGCAATGACACACAAGACTAGATTGTGGTGTTGGTTGATGAAAGAATCTCATTAGTCATGATATAGAGATATCAAACCAAACACATAGGTACTTGTTAGAGAACAAGTATACCGGACAGACCCACCGTGAGTTTGACACATGGAACCATGACATGGTAGTCACAGTCAGTACTCACAGTGATGGTGGTGAGTGTGATTCTTAGACCTGAAATCACTACACTCAACACATGTCATTGGGCACACTTTGACATCATCAAACATAGTACTGAAACATGGGTTGTTATAAAAGTGATGATTGGGTGGCTTTGACACATGGGGCTTTTGAGGGGTGAGTGATAGATATGGGATTTGTCCCTCCTGAGGGAGTTTGATATCCAAGGCCACTTGATGAGTAGGATTGAGATAGGCGTGTGCACGCATGTGTGAATTAGTATGTGATATTGATGTCATACATATCTCGTTCAATCTACTCTGAGATCAAGAAAGTGAATGAACGTTGACAGGATGACTGTTCCATGCCTTGAGTTCATTCGGGATATCAGTGACAAAGGAATTATACATTCGCTGTAACACCATTCACAGATTGTAGGATTGAGAGTTGTTCTCCAACTTTCTACTTTCACTTAGGTAGCACTGATGTGTGACTAGGCACCGCTCTTTGCTTGTGAAGTCATAAGTGTTATGGACTTTCACTGCCAACGTGAAATGGACCTGCAGGGTTACACACATAGGATTTAACCTGGAAGAGGAGTTTTGTCCACAAACAACGTTTAGATTGATTAGTAAAGGAGTTTAGTAGCTCAATTAAACACTCAATCAATTGATAGCTCAATATCATATTGTTCAAGGTGTTGGACATATTGATTGGAGTATCAGATTGATTGAAATCGCATTTGACTGATTCTGCACAACCTGTACTCCCAACCGATCGGTTCAAGTGTTGAACCGGTCGGTTGAGGTTGTTGAACCGGTCGACTCAAGTGTTGAGTCGATCGGCTCATGGTAAGAGTGAAACGATCGGTTCAAGTGTTGAAACGATCGGTTCAACTGGTGCAACCGAGGAAGTTGGGAAAGTCAAGTCGGTGAGAATTTTCCTTGTGTTTCACTTGCCCAATTTGATTGGAACAAGGATTGGTATTCGATACCAATTAGAAATAAAAGAAGGAAAGTCAATCGGGAACTGATCAGGACCACAAACTGACCAGTTCAGAAGTGAACCGATCAGCTCATGGGTCCCAACCGATTGGTTGGTGTTCCAACCGACTGGTTCAGATCCCCAACCGACCGGTTCACTTGCAAACCAATCGGTTCAGGTTGCGAGTTGGTTGCTTTTGTGGAAAATCTCGGACCCTTCTACTCCTGCTTTTAGTCCCGCATTGTCGGGGACAGAGAACGCTGTCCCATGACCCTCCTATATATATAGGGGTATTGGGGGCTTCTCAAAGAACAACTCAGTGCAACCAGTTGCTCTGCAAAGTTGTCGTTCTCTCTGGTTTTGGTAACCGAGAGAAAACCCGAGCAAGTGCTTCCCGCAAAGGGAGGTGCAGCAAGGGAAGGACAACTGCAGTTGCAACTAGAGGCAGGAGAGTGTGTTGGCGACTAGTACATCAACAAGAGGGTGCGAATCCTTCCACTTCCTTGTGGGACAAGGAGTGTGGAGTTCCAGGTGGTCCGTGTGGACTACTTCAGAGGCGGAAGGTTTCTGCCGCTCAGGAGGACAACTGTCAATCCCGACAGTCCGGTGACAGGAGGAGTTGTCAGTCCCGGTGCGACCAGGAGCTGCATAGACACCGTCCAAGACCGGAGGTGAAGACCGCGCAAGGCGCGAGGTATTGTTGCCGAGCAAGCGTCGGGGCAAGGTATGATTCCACAAACCATCCTTTCCTATTATATAGACGTTGACGCGTTTCCTCGTGCTGGGTTTGGGGGAGAATTGTTTTTGTTTCCGCTGCCTTCTTTGTCTCCCCTAAAACCCAAAAGACAGCTCATAGAGGCTTCTTGAATATCAAATGTTAGTTTAGGAACACTTATAGTCCATCCCAACCGACCTCCAATCAAATAAATAACCTCATTGGTTGATAGCTTTTACAGATAAGCTCATTTATAAATAGGGTAATCCCTATAATGCTCTTAGAGAGAAACACCTTCAAACCAAGGTGCAACCATGTTCCATATGGTTCAATAACTAGATAATGGTAAGGGAATATATAAGGATTATAATTAATGTGACAATTTGTAAAGAAAACCTCCAAATTGGGTAAATTGCAGAAAAGTCCAGAATGTACCTCAAATTGCATAACTTGCACAAAAAACATCCAAATTGGACCAAACTTCATCCACAAGTTATTTTTGATGTTTTGAATATGATTTCACCAATATTTACATATTTTGAATTTGTATAATCACATTATTCATTACTTATGCCTTTTACTCATTTTCTCTCTAACTTATCCTAATATTTCAATGTTGTCCAAATTAGATGAAATTTGACATGTAGGCTAATTTTGATATGTGGATTTAGAATTTGAAGTTTTTTTCCACTTTTTAGACTTATTATTATGAGATATGTCACATGGCCCATTAACGGCCCATTATCGAAATTATTCATCCAATTATGTTCCTTGTCTTCATATTACCACCAAAATGAGTTATGTGGCATATTTTATGTATGCATTATAAACCTAAGATTAATGTTAGAACATTAGGTTATATTAAGGTGATATATACATGAATTAGCTCATTGGTCTTATACTAAACATATATTTAGGTCTAACCTTCAACCTTGTTTGGTTAAGTCCAAAAATGTCAACTTCCAGGGTAGGGTCTGAGATCTAGTATGTTATAAGGATCTTCTCTTCTTCTCTCAAACTCCTTACCTTGGACCTTTGTATATCGGGAAAAATGTTTCCTTTAGACTTTATCCTGCTCGACATGTCTGCGTTTAATGTTATCTTGGGCATGGATTGGTTGAAAAAGCATGATGCAACCTTATTCTATTAGGAAAAGAAATTTATCTTGTTGCATCCTATTGGAGAGATGCTATGCATCAAGAATAGGAAGTGAGGGGATCAACAATTCATCATCTCTGCCATCAAAGTTGAAATACTTGTCTCACAAGGGTGTAGAGAATACTTAGCATACGTCGTTCTTGATGTGAAACCTCCTGCTCTAGATCATATAGATATGGTGAAGTAATTTCCTGATATGTTTCCTGGGGATTTGCCTAGACTGCCACCAACTCGCGAGGTGGAATTTTCCATCGAGATTATGCTCGAGACTTCACCGATCTTGAAGACGCATTAGTGCTTGGCCCCTACTAAACTTTCCAAGCTTAAGAAGTAGCTTTAGGAGCTTATTGACCTGGGTTTTATCCACCCCAACATTGCACCTTGGGGATCCCCTGTCTTGTTCATGAAGAAGAAAGATGGTTCATTGTGGATGTGCATGGAATACTGCATGCTCAACCAAGTGACATTGAAGAACTGTTATCCCTTGCCTCACATTGATGACTTGTTTGATCAGCTAAAGTCAGCCACCATGTTTTTAAAGATGGACATGCAAAGTGGCTACTACTAGATGCGTGTGAAGGATGAGGATGTGCCGAGGATAGAGTTCAGAACTCGTTGTGGGCATTATGAGTTCCTAGTTATACCTTTTAGTTTGACTAATGCCCCTACTGCTTTCATGGACCTAATGAACCAAGTATTCCACCCTTACCTCGATCAATTTATGGTGGTGTTCATTGATGACATTTTGGTTTGCTTCAAGATGGAAGAACAAGATCTTGAACACTTGTGAATTATGCTCAACACACTAAGAGAAAACCAATTTTATTCTATATTATCAAAATGTGAGTTCTAGATAAAGGAAGTGATGTTTTTGGGTAATATGATTTCTATCAGACATATAGTTATTTATCCTATGAAGATAGAATCTATGACCAAGCAAAAAGCTTTGAAGAATCCCTTAGAGATATACAGTTTCCTCAGGTTAGTAGGTTACCATTGGAGATTCATCAAGAGCTTCTCAGAGTTGGCCTTGTCTTTGACCAAGTTGACATGGAAGGAGGACAAGTTCTTATTGACACCTAAATGTGAGGACAGTTTCCAAAAGCTGAAGGAGTGCTTGAGATATGCACCTATTATTGCCTTGCCTGTTGAAGGCATACCCTTTGTCATTTACATTGATGCTTCCAAACAAGGCTTGTGGTGTGTCTTGATGCAAGAAGGTAGAGTGATCGCCTATGCTTCCTGCCAATTGAAATCGAATGAAGCAAATTGTCCTACACATGATTTAGAGATAGATACCATTTTTCATGCTCTAAAAATATGGCGACACTATCTCTATGGAGTGAAGTTTGAAGTTTTCTCCGACCATAAAAGCTTGAGGTACTTGTTGACACAGAAAGATCCAAACTTGCGACAATGAAGGTGGATGGAGTACCTTAAGGACTATTACTTTACCATCACTTATCATCCTGGTAAAGAAAATGTAGTTGTTGATACTCTAATTCAGAAGAAGGATCTTATATGTGCTTCTATGAGTTGTTCTGTGTGGAAGAACTCGAAACATTTTTCTAGTTGGAAACCTCATCCTTTTGATTGAATGTATGAAGATATGTTGTTTGTGCACATGGCTAATTTTTGCATTACACTGACCTGGATCTTGGAGGTTGTAGTTTCATAGTTGAAGAGTTTTGAGCTTGATAAGGTGAAGTCCTTAGCAAAGAAACTACAATCTAACTTCTCAGTTAGAGTGGATGGTGTTGTTCACTTTTGACATAGGTTGTGGATTCCTAATGTTGGTAATATAAGGCAGAAGGTTCTGAGTGAAGCTCATGGGTCTAAGTACACGATTCAGATTGGCACAACTAAAATTTACAAGGACCTACAATGAAGCTTCTGGTGGAAGATTATGAAGAATGTCATAGCTTTGTTTGTTGTGAAATGTTTGACCTGTCAGCAAGTCAAGATAGAGCATCAACAACCTAGTGGTTTTCTTCATCCACTTGAGATTCTGGAATTGAAATGGAAGAGGATTACCATGTACTTTGTTATTGACTTCCCTAAATCCAAGAAATGTTATGATGTTGTTTGGGTGGTGATTGATTGACTCACAAAGTCTGCCCACTTCTTGCCTTTCAAATCCACTTACAAAGTTGGTGATATGGCTCAGTTGTATGTTGACTGGATAGTTTGTCTGCGTGGAGTGTCTGAAATGATAGTTTTGAACTGTGACCTAAAGTTTACCTCCCGATTATGGAGTCAAATTCAAGAAGAAATAGGGCATGACCTATGATTCAATACAACATATCATCCACAAACTAATGGCCATTCATAAAGGACAATGCAGATTCTGAAGGATTTGCTTCATGTTTGTGTGATGGATTGGGGAGGTGCTTATTATAGATATCTTCCATTAGTTGAGGTTTCTTACAACAATAGATACCAATCTTGTATTGGTATGTCATATTTTGAAGATCTCTATGGTATACCTTTTCATTCACCTTTGCATTGGGATGATGTTGGCGAACGTTCTATGGTGAAGATAGATGCTATGCAGATGATGATAGATAAAGTTCAACTGATTAAGAAGCATATGAAAGGTTCTCAAGATCGACAAAAGATGTATGTTGACAAGAAGAGATCTGATGTTAGCTTCTTAGTCGGTGACTATGTGTTCTTGAAGATCAAGCCTATATGTTCTACTACTAGATCTAAATTTAAGTTTGGAGATTGTTCATACCGCTTAGCTCTTCATCCTTCCTATGATAAGATTCATAATTTGTTCCATGTGTCTATGTTGAAGAAGTATGTGAAGGACCCTTCTCATGTGATTGCTATTGAGCCTTTGGAGATTCATGAGAATCTAACATATTAGGAGCTACCTGTGAAGATCATGGACTCTCAAGTAAAGCAGTTGAAGAACAAGGAGATTGAGTTGGTGTAAGTTTTATGGAAGTATTATGGTTTGGAAGAAACCACTTGGGATTTGAGATATGAGATGTTGTGTACTCATCATTCTCTTTTTGTTTGAGATTTTGGGGACAAAATCCTTTTTAAAAGGTGGAGTGCTAGAACATACTGAATTCTAAATGTAATCTCCATGTAACCCTCTTCCCTAAGTTTCCTTCTCATTTCTGTCATTTATGTCCTTGTTGATGAATTAGTGGAATTTATAGTGGTTTGTTGAAAATTTCTAGTTTATGCACAAATATCTCAGTGAAAGCTTATTTAAGGATCTAAAATGCAAAATCACCACTTAAGTGGAACATGGTAAATAAATTCGTGCTAGAAATGTAAGGCCCTAGACCTTGCTTAATGTGTTGAGCAAGATTAATTACCATAATTAAGTGCTTTAAACTTAATCTAACCTTATGAGGTGTTTTGAAATCATGAGATAAGCTTAATTTTCAAGTTTGGTCCAATTTAAATGTTGTTTATGCAAGTTATGCATTTTTATGCACATTTTGGACTTTTTTGCAATTTACCCAATTGGGAGGTTTTCATTGCATATTGTCACATGCCTTATGATCCTTAGATGTTTACTTATCATTCTTGAGATTGTTTATCCATGGGGCACCTAATTGTACCTTGGTTTGGAGGTGTTTCTCTTCAAGGGCATTTTAGGGATTTCCCCCTTTATGGATGAGCTTATCTTTAGGAGTTATCACCCAAATGGGGTGGTTTCTTTGTTTGGAAGTTGGGGGTGAGACTATAGAACTGACAATTTATGGATAATAAGTCTCTAGGATATGTGGAACAACTATTTGCATGGCCATAGAAGCTCTATGCTATGGACATATGGAAAGCTCCATGGACACCTCATGCTTGACTCCTTCCTTATCCATAAAGGCTTGCATGTCCATCGACACCCTTATCTATGGACACATGGAAAGTAACTTGACACCTCATGCTTCTCTTCTTCTTATCCATAAAGTCTTGCATGACCATGGGAACCCTTAGACATGGACCCATGGAAAGTAGCTTGGACACCTCATGCCTTGTTTTTTCCTTAACCATAAAGCTTTATATACTCCTTCCTTACCTCCCAACCAAAATATTTGATTCATATCACCTCACTCCTACTTAGAACTTCTTCCTCTCTCTATTTTTTCACATAGGAGATATTTCAAGGTAGAAAAAGATGCCATCTTGGTGAAGAAGTTCTTCTATGGTTTCATTTAAGCTCATCTAGGGTTTCTAAAGACACCTTTTGGTGTTTCCAACCAAGGCAAGTAGGTCCCTTCCCCTTCTCCTCTATTTTCTTTTTTTTGTTCTTCTTCCTTCCACCTTCCTCCAGGTTGTAATCATGTTCTTCCTTGGTGGAACTTCATCTAAATCTCAAAAACTCTTCTTTCCATGTTCCTCTTGCTTAGGGTTTGTATCCTTGAGAAGAAGGTGATTCTTGCTTGAGTTTGGAGCTTATGCTTGGATCTACCCAGCCATCATGCTCAACTTTCTTACTGATTGGGATCTGATCTTCTTCCTAGAGGCAATTTATATAATTTTCCCCACGTTTATATCTTATTGTAATCTTGTTAGTTCATATGCTTATGCTTAAATTATGATCTCCACCTTTAGATGATGTTCTTATTTAGGGTTTTGTTTCTTTGTTGTTCTATACTTTGTTACTAGCTCTAGATGCACCTAAAATGATTCATACATCCCTCCTAGGGTAAAGGAAGACCTAGGACAGGTTGTGGGGGGCCAAGTCATGGTCTATATCCTCTCCCTCTCTCTCTCTCTTTTCCTTGCTTGCAACTAAATTGTTGACATGTCATTTTCTGATTGGTCAAAATTGGAAAAATCATATCTTTTATACTGCTTATCCAAAATTAAAAAAATGTTTTGGAAGTGGAAAATTAATCTCTATCTAATAAAAATACTTTTGAGGTCTAGCTAGTTTCAAGGTTTTTCGAAAGGTGATTTTTGGAATATGACTTTAATACATAAAACCCATAAAAATTACAACTTAATCACTATAACTCCAAAATTGACATAAATATATGTTTTCTTAATCAGGAGAATCTAATTAGTCCAATGGTGATATTTTTAGAGTCTAAATCTAAGTTTTTTTGAAAAAATCCAATCTTAGGGTTTCTACGCAATAATGTGTGATATGTACATCAATGAATGTCAATAAATTGAAATAGGCCAAAGTTAAATGTAATGACTCTACCTCCCAGTAACCCCCAATTAAGGGAGACCAAGAGGTCAGAGCCATTATTGCAATTAATAGGATCAAAGGTTCGACAAATAATCAATAATAATTATTAAATTCTACCAAACTAAACTGAAAACTGGTATAAAATAAAACGTTGCATACCTTTTTAAAACTTTGGAAATCTACTTCCATCCACATCTTGGATCTATTCTATCTAATCCTCCTTACACTTTATTTCTTATTTTCATAATGTGTCACTTTATTGTTTGTTCCTTTCAAGGTTGCACCTAAAACGCCGAAAAACAAAATGTCGGTCAGCATATCGAAATATGTCGGTATGTGGGGATAACCAAAAGTTCACAAATATGGATAACAAACTAATTATCACAACCAAGGTCATTAACAAGTCAATTTATGTTTTCAATGTGTCAATCTCCACTACTTTTGCCCTAACCCTGGAATACCCTCTCTAGGGTTTGACTTCAGGCCACCTTCTCAATCCTGAGCTGGGTGCCTGGGGTCACCTCCCATGGTGCCCATTAGTCGTGCAACATAGACCACCTTCTCATTCCCGAGCTTGGTATTTGGGGTCACCTCTCATGGTGTCCATTGGTCTTCCCTCCTGGGCTTGACCTTTTTGCATCATCCATCAGGGTGGCATGTAGGTGTGAGAATACACACTTATTTTACAATTGTGATAATCATAGTGAATTTATAATTTGCAAGTATGAACATCCAAATTGATAAGTTACATTAAATGTGATGAATCATTCGAGAAACTCTTCAAAAAACTAATGTGATTAACCATAATTAACTACATACCTATTCAGTCAAATCAAGATAGCAATATTCCAAGCAAGTATGAAATCTAGGCAAGCAAGCAATTCACACAACAAGGATCTTTAAATAACCATACAATTTTCTTCACTAATGTTATCAAGATCTATTCAATCTAACTTACTTCCTAGGGTTTCTACTTTCTTTTAGGGTTTCACTTGCTATTAGGGTTTCGTTATCACTTTTGTCACTACAAACCCTAAATAAGTAAAACTACTCATAAACCCTAATTATCTTGTCCTATCTTTACTAATAGGCTTAGGATCAACAATTATTAACATATTTCCAAATATTTCTAATTAAACATATCAATCTCATCCTTTACCCTAAATTAGGTTTTCTACATGCATTAACATGCATTTTTGGTTCAAAAACCATAAAACATGCAATTTCTCATCTAAATCACATTCGAATCTTTCTATTATCATCCAACAGGTTATTAGTACTCAAATTAACCCATTAAACATCATATATTCAATCTTTAATCACAATTAGGGTTTCTAACCTAAGTTTAATGCACATTAACATATCAAACCCTAAATTAAGCTATTAAGCATATGGATCATCTCTTTAGACATCAAAATGTCTTACTTATTAATAGTATGTTAATATTATCATAAAACATCTATATTAATCTTCTCAATTCATTAATCATCAAATTAGGGTTAATCTTAGTTGTAAACTCATTAAGGATGGAAGCTTTAACCACTTTTCGAATTAGGATCAGATTCAAGATCTAAATATATTTTATTGCATTACTTGCATTTTTTTTATTAAGATTCATATATCATTCATCTTAATCTGAGCTACTAATAATTAGTTACGAATTTCACAAGATAAGCTACCTTTGGCCAATGGAAGGTTGCCACGTCAGCCTTGTGGCGCCCCTTTTTTCTTTACACTCCATGGCTTGTAGATCCTCTGTGGGGTTCAACAACCCAAAACCTGGATCCGGTCCACCTTCGTATTCCTCACGTTTGGGCGGAGTCCCGCTCCCCTACTTTCTCTGTAAAATAGAGCATCGGCATGTTCCGTCTTTCTACCCTTTTCTAGCCTCCAATCGCCGCCTCTCAGTTTTGAATTAGTGCATGACTACTCCTTGAGTTCTACCTCTTCACCCAAAATCACATGGCTACTCGCCACCATCCATGGTGGCTGGGGTTGGTGACCCAGCAATGCCTGTCGTCCTGCAGACAAGCGCGGAGGCACGGTCCAAGCAGGTGAGTCCCCTTCGCTCCATGAAAAAGGTCTGGGACTATGCAACAGACTTGCCCCAACCTCCAGACCCAGGCAATCGGCTCCACTTACCTTGCATTGCTCCATGAGAATTCCATTCTTCCAGAACAGTGAGTGACAAGATGAGGGGATACAGTGATGTTCTCGGGCAATTGAGGTCCCCAATGCACAGGGTACAACACAAGGTTTCTACCGAAGTCCTTTTATAGGCATGGGCAAAGGTCTTGTGGGCTGTCCCACTTTTCCCTAACTTCTCAAACAGTCTAGGATTTGGGAACTTCCTATGCATGGAGGTACAACTGTTGTGTAAAGGCTCGTTGTAATCACCTCTCTCTCCCGAATCTATAGCACTTAATCTCGTGGAAAACTATCAAGGGAGTAGAGAGAAAGAAGTCTGGAAAGGTTCAGACTCTTGTACCTTGTCCCAATTTGATCCTGAGGTGGGTGATGATCCAACCACCCTAGATCGTGGATCTAACATCCATCAGGACAAGCGAAAAGGGTAAGGGATCTGGGTCCCTGATTTCCTAAATTTAATCAAATTTGACATATAAAGCGACTGCTCTCACTTTAGGGATTCTTCAAAATCCATAACTCATAAATGGTATATCCAATCGATCGCAAATTTCGAGGGAAACTTAATAATGACCTTATCTACCTCTCTGCCAAATTTGGGCTCATTATCTAAAAGAAAACGTGCCTTTTCTTTAGGTGCAAGATATCACTTAATTATATATATTTCTCACCTATTTTCTCTTTTCCTTGCTATTAAATTATTATTCTGAGTTCCTTGAACCTCAAGGAACCTTAATGGCTCGAAATCCCATCTTGGGGATATACCTTAGCCTTTTACTTACCTTTTATCCATTATTTCTCATTATCTTATTTATTTCTTATCGAAATATCTCTTTTGAGGATTTCTCTTTATCTCTCTTTTTATTTTCCTTATTGGAATTCCTTTTAACATTAGAATCCTTATGGGTACAAAAATCCACGAAAGATAACTCAATTATACTTCTTTCCACTTATTTTCCACATTTTATCACAGTTTTCAATTTCTTTCTTAATAAAGAAATATTTAATTGATCTTTTCTTTTCTAGTTACATTATCTTTACAACTTTGGACTCCTTGGGACCCAAGGAACTTAAGCGGCACAAAATCCACCTTTGGATTAGATACTTTTGCCTTCTATATGTTTCTACATCTTTCTTTTCTCCATTTCTTATTAATAACGGAGTTTTCTTTGTCTTTTCCTTATTATTGGGCCCAATAGCCAATAAATCCCACAAAACAACCAACAAGGCTATTGTAAACAAAATCCATTCATTCAAAACAAATTATATCATTATTTGTTCAAATATCTTTAATAGGAGAAATTACTTTTCTCACTAAAAGAACCCAAAAATTGGGGTTGTAACATTAAACTTGGAACATCTAGAAGTGGTGGAACTTGGTATTTGAACATAGTAAAGAGGTATGTGCTTCTTACACCCTAAGTTGGGATATTTGCAAACCAATCCCTATATTTCCTAATGAGGCACTATATGAACCCTATTTTCTCTATTCATGATCCTTTTGCTAACTTGCCTCAAAATATAGTATTGATATTCTATTTCTTGGGACTTGTGCCCCACTGCCATGTTTCAAATATATGATTCTTCTACTTACCATGGTTTCTCTTAGCATGTTTATTTTATTAGAATATTTAGCTAATGTAGTGGTACTTATGTACAACCACCCATAGATAGGGCATGTGTTATTTTTCCCTGGGGAATGTGTTATTCTCCCCCATGTATAATTTGTGTAGGTGACTAAGAATGTGTTATTTCTCTCCTCACCTATAGGCTAGGGTCTAGTAGGTGTGACCCCCCGACGTTCCACAAATGAGATTACTCAAAAACCAAATGTGGAATTAAAACTAACAAGCGAATTACCATAAAACACAGGAAATTAAAACTCATTTAGCAGAAGCACCATAAGAAAAAAACTTGTTACATATAGGTCCATGGGCCTTCCATAGGCATTACACGTCATATCACTTGGTGCTTACATTACTATGCCTCATCATTCATGTCATCAATCTGTTACATGAGATACATGTTCCACATATATACATATACACATGCCATATCTATACAACCATAGAACATAAGCCAAAAACCTCGTATCGATAACATATCCACAAAACACAACAAGAACACTCCCAAAGACCTGAGTGTATACGGACGCCATCTAGGACCAATCACCAATAGACTAGTAGCACATCCAACCTTATCAACTATTGTTCTTATGCTGCTCTTGCTCAGTTGCATGATCTCTACTTCTTCGTGCATGACCACCTATAAGATGTGGAAACCTATGGGGTTTGAGACCAAACGTCTCAGTGAGAGATATTACTCTATAATAATGTCTATTAAAGGACAAATAACTAAGTAGGTATATAAAGGTACAAAGCAAGTTGAGAAGATTCAACTAAATGATATGTATCCAATAGTTAAAGCAGACTAAGAAAAACTAGGCAATTATCACTGAGTAGTAGAACAATTAATATTCTAAGAAGGAATATGAAGAACATGTATAATACTTGACTTCTCTTATCATCTTATAATTTAAGAAATTGGTAAAAAGATAAGGTAAAGGGATCAACCAATGTTATTTGTATTTGACCCTAAGAAAGATACACTACATGATTGTGTTACGTCTTTTATTATTTCCCTGAGGATTTGAGCCGTACCACCCAAATCCAATCGACCATTGCTAATTCAAAATTTGTGCCATACAAGGTCACTAGAAGAGCCAGAATCCATGACCACCCCACACCTCTTGGTCAGCACAAGAGAAAACACCACAGAGACATATTAGTCAACTACAAATAATGACATTTAGTCAAGATCGGGGATTGGCTCACGCATGTCCATCCACACATATATAATCACACCTAGCCCACCTTGATATAGGTATGGCTGAATAAGAATAGGCTCACACATGGCCATTCTAAAAAGAAGGATTGGGTCACACATCCATATCACAAGGAGAGCATCTCATGCATGGATATCTCACACCACTTTTAATTATGGACGCAAGGCGTTACTCAACTTGTGCCCCCGCATATTCAAAAATATGCACTCTGAGTTATACTTTTTTCACCAATCCAGCAATTAAAGTTGACACTAGAAAGGATCTATGGCACAAGTCACCTACATGATTTGGGTTTCACTTGATTAGTTAATCCAATTTGGTATATTTTAGCATCAATCAAGTTACAACGTACAAATTCAAAACAAACTCTATAAAAATAAGGGTTGTAGTGCAACTCCAGAAGATATAAAATGTATAAGGTGTGAACTAGTTGCATCATATCCTCATGATACTTATAGCACTGCCATTCACAAGGACATCACCAATGTTTTATCATTGTGGGATATCAATCCCTCAATCACAACACTGGAGGATACCACCTTACAATAGGCATCAAGCCATCACCAGGTCATAGGACCCATCACATCAATATGATCTCATGATGTCCCATCAAGACTCATAGCCATTACCCTGTATCAAATTATTACCATCATATCATACACAAACTATGATATACAAGTTCATGTCACTTGCAAGGTTTGGGGCTTATAAATAGGAGAGAGAAATGGCACAAAATGATAACCACTTCAAGAGAGACAATCCAACACATCACATGGACCAACATTAGGGTTGGGCTCTATACATGGCCGATTATAGTTTTATAGTTGCATTCAATCACTAAACCCTAGTTACACAATCTCCCACTTTCATGGAGCATATTAGGGTTAAGAACATTGTTAATTAACCAAGCTTAGAGCATTATGTCTACAACACTAGGTATCACTATCATATACATGTGTATGTGTATCGTATTATTGTGTCATACAAATGTCACGACCACACACCATCCAAGTGTCGTGACCTCAAGTCATCAAAGGTTTTTGACCACCATCCCACCTAGTGTCACAACAGTGACATGACATGGTGTCTTTACCACCACACTCCATGATCACGACCCAAAAAAACACATCTTGACCACCATGAAACAAGCATCTCAACCACGACAACATATTGTCTTGACTGTGACAACCCAAGCATAATGCAGCGTCTTGACCTTCCTGAAGAAGGTGCCACAACCAAAACAACACACCTTGGTCATGACTAAGACACAACCCACCATGGTCATGATTGAGACACAACCATGCACATGCATCTTTGTCAAAGTAACACAAAACCAAGATGTCATGATCGAGATAAGGAACAATAGGTCGTGACCTAAAATCACATTCCACACCGGTGTCTCGACCACAACAAATCAAGGCATCAAGACCCAAGGATAAAACAAGGGTGCATGTCTCGACCCCACACACCCAGAGGATGCATGTCTCGACCCAAAACATCAAGGGCTCATATATCTCGATCGTAAAAAGATCAAACAGTAGGAAACAAAATGTCATTAAGATAAAAACTTATGAATTCAAGATCATCAACCTTAGATCAAGCTATATGAAGATCATCAAGAAAAATCACTTAGGAGAGAGAAAGCCAAACCACAACACATGGGTGAAAACATCCAAAGCTCTAAGGAAAACATGATGGCCAAACTTAAAACATGGTGATAAAACCAAATCTCAATATGCATGCAAGATCATCCTCTCAAAATCACTTAGAAAATGTGCACATAGAAATTAGGGTATCATATTCTAACTAATACAAGCATGATAATTACTGACATTCAAGCTCTAGAACATGATATCATATATTAGCATATTAGGGTTACATTTTATAGAGAAAAATGACAACTTGCATATAAAGAGAAGTGCAATAATAGAGAGGGCAGAGGGTTATATCACCCACCTTATGGAAGATCACTCCAAGGATTACAAGATCCAAGCACACGATCACCAATGGAGGAAAAAGCTCCACCAAAAGCTCTACTTTCAGCCACAAGATCACCTCAAAGAGAAGAAGATACCAAGGTCAAAAGATTCTCAAAAAAAGGGTAAAAGATCTCAAGACCAAACTAAAGTAAGAAGGGGAAAAGAGAGAAGAAACTCCCTCTCACTTGAGTTCCACCTTATCAAAACATAGTCTATGACCCTTGTGATGGGGATATTACTACCAAGAATGTCCACCATGGATGGTCCATGGTCTAAGGCAGTGAAAAGAGAAGACGATGTGGTGGAAGATCCAATGAAAAAGCATCTAAAGAAAGGCATACACTTACCAAGGTCGAAGATGAGCAAAGGTCACTACATGCAAGAGATATGATCACCAAAAGCTCCAAGGATCAACTATCCTTGCTCCACTAAGATCCAAGGATGAGTAAAGAAGAGGGTGGAAGAAAAAGGGCTGAAAGCTTTACTTGTATATATAGAAAAGGGTTTATATAGCAAAGGAGAAGGGAGGTAGGGTGGGGGATGATGTGTCAACACCTAAAGGAACCAAAGGGACACTTGTCCACCAAAGAAACCAACACGAGATGGTGATAAAACCTATGTTGGGTCTGGACCACTTGGGTCCCCAACTTATGGTTTCGACCGAGACACTCCAAAGGAGGTCGAAACAAGAGCAAAGCATCACCCTGGTCGAGACAAAAGGTCACCAGGCATACTTGGTCAAGGCACTCCACAAAAGGAAAAACTATCTCCATGGTTGAGACAAGACACACCCAAGGAAAGTTGTATCGATCGAGACACTCCAAAAGAACCCACATGGGTTGAGACAAGGGTCCAAACAAACCAACAAGGCACACATGGGTAGAAACCAAGCAAACCCTAGAAACCCTAATCACCTCTAGGGATGCCACCATTCATCCAAGGCCCAACCAAGGTGCCCCAAAGCATCACAAGCTCTCTCATGAAGATAAGAAAGAGAACGGACACTCTATATGTGGAAAATTGCAAGATAACCCTCACAAATGGGTAAATTGAAATTTGACCAAAAACAAGCACACAAAGCACAAACATCATCCAAACAATCTCAAACTGGATATTTAAGCTCTCCCCAATCTCTAAAAACATCTCAAGGGATTAAAGCAAGGATCTAATCACTTAATCAAGCCAAAGCAAATAGGGTTATTCTAAAACATAGGTTAGAGGTCTTACAAGCCATAAACCCCTAACAAGGATTTTGCCCCCAAAATCCTAAGTGAAAAGAGAAGGGTACTTCCTCTGCATCTCTTACTCAAGCTCCCTTATAGCTTCCTCAACACCACGGTGATGCTACAGAACCTTCACCAACACTATGTCATTATTTTTCAACTTCTTCACTCTTCTTTCAAGGATCAATACGGGCCCTTCAACATAGGACATATCTTCATCAAGCTCAACCTCCACTGGATGCAAAACCAACTCAATATTAGGGTGTCACTTCCTCAATATGGACACATGGAACACTGGATGCAACCTATTCAAGTTAGGTGGTGACTCCAACTTATAGGCCACCTTCCCAATATGTGTTGTCACAGGGTAAGGTCCCATATACCTAGGATCCAACTTACCCTTCTTCCCAAACCTCAAAACACCCTTCCAAGGATAGACCTTGAGATACACCTTGTCTCCCACTTAGAGCTCCAAGGATCTTTGACGGTTATCAACATATGACTTATGTCTATCATGGGATGTCTTCAAATACTGTTGAATCACTTTGATCTTTTATGTCATCTGCTACACAAGCCTAGGTCCAAGAAGATGATATTCTCCTGTCTCATACCAATATATTAGAGATTTGCAATGTCTCCCATAAAACGCCTCATACAATGCCATGTCAATGCTCCTCTGATAATTGTTATTATAAGAAAACTCTATCAAGATGAGGTGAATATCCCAACTACCCAGAAATTGCAAAACATAAGCTCTCCATAAATCCTCCAGAGTCTGTATGGTCCTCTCAGACTGACCATCTGTCTGCGGATGGAAGGTAGTACTAAACCTTAACTGCATACCCAAATCCGTGTACAAACACTCCCAAAAGTGACTTGTAAATTGAGGATCTTTATCTGATATGATAGTAGCTGGAACACCATGTAGACAAACTATCTCATCAACATATATCTGAGAAATCTTCTCTATTGTGTATGTTGTCTTCATAGGAAGGAAATGTGTTGACTTGGTCAACCTGTCAAAGATCATCCAAGTGGAATCATGAACTTTGGATATCCTTGGAAGTCCAACCACAAAGTCCATTGTCACATGATCCCATTTTCACTACGGCATAGACAACAGTTGTAACATCCCTGTGAACTTTTGATGTTCTACCTTAACTTTCTAACACATTGCACACTTGGCCATGAACTCAGCCACATCACGCTTCAAGCCAGGCCACCAATACATATCTTTAAGGTTATGGTACATCTTGGTGCTACCTGGGTGCATAGCATACATCGAGGAGTGAGTCTCTTCAAAAACCATCTTCCTTAGATTATCAACATTAGGAACCACAACTCTTCTATGGTAACACACTGTCCCATACTCTTCCTCATGAAAACCATTGTGCTTCTTTCTGCCAAACTATGCTCATATCTGCTATATATAGTATCAACCTATTATGCCTCTCTGATCTACTGCCTCATAGAAGGCTTCACTTGTAGTTGTGCTAACAATCCAGCTAACAAAGAAACCTCTAGCTTCACATTCATCTGACGTAATGAGACCAACATGACTCTCTTGTAGCACACCAAGGAACACAATTGTTCTTTCTCCATAGATGACGATGAATAAGATGTTTTGCTTAAAGCGTCTACCACTATGTTTGCCTTCCCTAGATGGTAATCAATGGTGCAATCATAATCCTTGATTAGCTTCATTCGTCGTCACTGCATCATGTTCAACTCCTATTGTGAAAAGACATACTTCAAATTCTTGTTGTATGTGAAGATCTGACACTTCTCACCATAAAGGTAGTGTCTAGAGGTCTTCAAAATCATGAACCACTACAGCCAACTCCAGATCATGGGTTGGGTAGTTCTCCTCATTCTTCTTCAACTTTCATGATGCAAAAGAGATCACATTCTTATCCTACATAAGCACATAACCCAATCCATTCCTCGACGCATCATGGAAAACTATTTATCCTTTACCTTGATCAGGAAAAACTAGCACTGGCACACTTGTCAACTTCTCCTTCAACAATTGAAAGGCACGCTGACATCTATCATCCCAGACAAAAGGATAATCCTTCCTCATCAGATTCATTAGGGGTGACACCACTGAGCTGAAGTTCTTGATGAACCTCATATAGTAGCGTGCCATATCCAAAAAACTACAAACTTGTGTTGGTGTCTTTAGTTGTTCCCACTCAAATATAGATTTAACCTTTTTGGGGTACACACGAATTCCCTCAACAGATATCACGTGTCCTAGGAAGGACACCTCCTTCAGCCAAAACTCGCACTTGTTGAACTTGGCATATAGCTGATGCTGCCTCAACACGGTAAATGCCTGACAAAGATGTTGTTCATGCTACTGACTATCTCTAGAGAATATCAGGATCATCTATAAATACTACGACAAACTAATGAAGAAACAACTGTAACACCCAGTTCATCAAATCCATGAACGTTTTTGGTGCATTGGTTGGCCCGAATGACATAACCACAAACTCATGATTTCCATACCGAGTCCTAAAGATGACTTAGATATGTCATTTTCCTTGATCTGTAACTGGTGATAACTCGACCTCAGGTCTATCTTTTAGAACATTGTGGTTCCATGCAACTAATCAAATAGGTCATCAATCCTCAGCAGGGGATACTTGTTCTTTATTGTCACCTTGTTCAACTGTCTATAATCTATGCACCGTCTCATGGAACCATCTTTATTCTTTACAAACAAAATGGGAGCACCCTATGGATACGTGCTCGGTCAGATGAAACATTTCTCAAACAACTCTTGCAATTGTTCTTCAACTTTTCCATCTCAGCTGGAACCATCTTGTACAATGTCTGTACTATCGACTGTGCTAGGACTAGATTGATCTCAAAATCAATCTCTCAGGGTAGGGGAACACCTGGGACATTTGGGAACACATCTTTGAACTCTATGACAACTGGAACCTCTTGAATACTAGTAACTTGCACCTTAGTATCCACCACATGTGCCAAAAATGCCTCACAACCCTATCTCATCATCTTCTCAGCCACCATCGATGATATCAGACATGTTAGAAGAATCTTCCTATCTCCTTGTAATATCCATGTCAAATCACCATATACAAATGTTTCCACCTTGGAATTATAGTCCAAGACCACCTGATACTTCTCCAAGGTGTCCATTCCAAGGATCACATTGAAATTATGCATATCAAGTGGTATGAGATCCACTTGAATGTTGTGTCCTGAGAAAGAAAGGTCACAGGAAGGACACACCTCCCACAACTCAGTGAAACCAACTAACTGGGGTTTCTAAATGAAGACTATCCCACCTATGACTAACATGCAAATAACAACTATCAATCACTTCTTGAGTGATAAAAGAGTGTTTTGCACCTGGGTCAAGCAGAATAGATATAAAGTAATAAGAATAAGACAAATAAAAAATGAAATAACTCCATTTGACTGACAACTATTTGTGGGTTGACCACTCCTTCCGGCTGACTCAGAATCAAGTCATTGCCTATTGTCGTCCCCATCATTTGCTGGCATGTCCAGAAGAACTAGCATGTGATGCCTGTCCATGTACTCGGCCTCCACCGTTGGTGAATTGTTGTCTCTGCAAGACCTATTGGCTCTTCCTTGGTTGCTAGGTCACTTCATCATCTTTCATAGGGTAGTACAACTTTGTATATCCAACCTGGAAACACTTATAGGAAGTCTGAATCTCATACCATGGACTCTATGGCTCTATCACTGACACTAAAGTTGTATTGTTGTCTCCTTTTGGTGGAAGAATGTGACCTCTACCTTTACTTGGTAACCACTATGTCTATGCACCAGACCTCTACTGTGTTGGTGGCATAGAAAACCTAGGCTTCTTAAAGCCTCCTGACGATTACCCCTGATAATGTGTCAGTCTCTTCTTAGCACTCTTCTCACACTTCTCAACTATAGACCATTTGATCCTCCTGATAGACTCCATAAATGTGGCAAACTTCTCAAAATATCAGATCTTCTCCTCATATGTGGCATCCATATGAGGACAAAACCTCAAAAAGTCCATAAGCTCACGTCATACTCATTGATCGTCATGGTACCTTTCTTGATCTTCTCAAACTGGGATATATTCTCATCTAGATAGGTATGCAGAAAGTACATGCTGACAAAATCTTGCATGAACTCCTCCCAACTAATCACAACACTTGGCCTCTTTTCCTCTTTTATGGCCCACCAGTGGCCAGCACTCCCTTTAAGAAGGTACACAACATGCTTCACTTTGTCGGCCTCAAGGATACTAATGATCTTGAAGGTTTTCTCCAACTCTATCAACTAAAGATCTATTGGATCCTCCATACCGGCATACTCCACAACACCAATACGTCTCAGCCTCTCAAAGGTCTTCCCAGAACTCAAAGATTCCACATTGGGGACTATAGCTCTCTCTTGAGGAATGAGCATTATGCCCGCCATATGTGTAATCATGACCATAAATTGTCCAAACATGGACTAATAAGTAGGATTTTCCAACATTATCGGGTCAAACTAGGGTACCTTAGGTGTCCGATCTTCTCGCACCTTCTCCATTACCCCACCTCTGAGTGCAACAACACTACTCTCTATAGTGTTTTCTTCGTGTTCTCCAAGCATCTTTTCTTCTCTTCTTCTTCTACATAAGCATAAGTCAATATAAGACATACTGGAGGACACTAAAACAGACACAAACCCTAGTCCTAGGTCCCTGTAGACTCGGCAAACCTAAAGATTTCATACCAACCAAATTGTGATGCCCCGACATGCCACAAATGATATTAATCAAAACCAAATGTGGAATTGAAACTAAACAACTGGATTACTAGAAAACATAGGAAATTAAAACTAGTTTAGTAGAAGAACCATAAGCCAAAAACTTATTACAAATAGGTCCACAAGCCTCCCATAAGCATTATACGTCATATCACATGGTGCTTACATTACTATGCATCATCATTCCTGTCATCAACATGTTACATGAGATACATGTTCCACATATATACATATACACATGCCATATCTATAAAATCATGGCTCACAGGCCAAAAACCATGCATTGATAACATATCCACAAAACACAATGAGAACACCCCCTATGACCTGAGTGCATAGAGACAACATCTAGGACTCTATCACCAAAATACTAGCATCACATCCAACCTTATCAACTACTTTTCTTACTGCTGCTCTTGCTCAATTGCACGATCTCTACTTCTTCGAGCACGACCACATAAAAGATGTGGAAACCCATGGGGTTTGAGACCAAATGTCCCAGTGAGAGAAATAACTCTCTTCTAACATCTATTAAAGGACAAATAACTAAGAAGGTAGATAAGTGTACAAAGCAGGTTGAGCAGATTCAACTAAATGATATGCATCCAACACTTAAAGAAGACTAAGAAAAACTAGGTAGTTATCACTGAGAAGTAGAACAAATAATATTCTAAGAAGGAATATGAAGAACATGTATAAAATTGACTTCTCTTACCATCTTATAATTTAAGAAATCAGTAAAAAGATAAGGGAAAAGGCGCAACTGATGTTATTCGTATTTGACCCAAAGTAAGATACACTACACAATTGTGTTATATATTTTATTATTGTCCTGAGGACTTTATTCATACCACCCAAATCCAACCAACCACTGCTAAGTCAAAATTGGTGCCATACAAGGTCAATGGAAAAGCCAGAATCCATGACCTCCCTGCATCTCTTGGTCAGCACAAGAGAAAACACCGCACATACATGTTACTCAACTGTAAATATTGGCATATAGTCAAGCTCAGGGATTAGCTCACACATGGTTATCCACACATATATAATCACACCTAGCTCACCTTGGTAGGTACATTGCTAGAAGAATAGGTTCATGCATGTCCAATCTAAAAATAAGGATTGGCTCACGCATCCATATCACAAGGACAACAACTCATGCATGGTTGTATCACACCACCTGTAATTGTGGACGCATGGAGATACTTGACTTGCGACTTCACATATTCAAAAATATGCACTTTGAGTTATACTCACTTCACCAATCCAATCGTTAAAGTTGACACTAGAAAGGATCTATGGCATAGGGCACCTACATGATTAGGGTTTCACTTGATTAGTTAACCCAATTGGGTATCTTTTAGCATCAATCAAGTTACAAACATACAAATTCAAAACCAACTCTACCAAAATAAGGGATGTAGTGCAACTCCAGAAGATATAAAATGTATAAGGTGTGAACTAGTCACATCATCTTCTCATGACACTTATAGCACTACCATTTACAAGGACATCACCAATGTTTCATCATTTTGGGATATCAATCCATGAATCACATCACTAGAGGATACCACCTCACAATAGGCATAAAGCCATCACCTGGTCATAGGACCCATCACATGAATATGATCTCATCATGTCTCATCACGACTCTTAGTCATTACCCTGTATCAAATGATCTTTATCATAGCATACAAAAACTACAATATATAAGTTCATGTCACTTGCAAGGTTAGGGGCTTATAAATAAGAGAGAGAAACATCACAAAATTATAACCACTTCAAGAGAGATAAACCAACACATCACATGGACCAACATTAGGGTTTGGGCTCTATACATGTCCGATTAGGGTTTTATAGTTGTATTCAATCACCAACCCTACGTACACAACCTCCCACTTTCATGGAGCATATTAGGGTTAAGGAACATCATTAATTAACCATGGTTAGAGGATTGTGTCAACATCACTAGGTATCACTATCATATACATGTGTATGTGTATCATAATATTATGTCATATAAATGGCACGACCACACACCATCCGAGCATCAGGACCTCAAGCCATCAAAGGGTCAAGACCACCATCCCACCTAGTGTCGTAACCATGATAGGGCATGGTGTCTTAAACACCACACTCCATGGTCAAGACCCAAACAACAACACATCTAGACCACCATGAAACAAGCATCTCAACTATGACAACACAGTGTCAGCCGGTGAGCAGTAGCCCAGCTGGTTGTAGCTCGGGGCCCCTCACAAAGGGTCCCGGGTTTGACTCTCACTTGAAGCGCTGCTCGAAAATGAATTTCCGATAGTGTCATCTGACCTCTGATGCGACTTATTGAGATATTGGTGTGCGGGCACACTGGTCTCTCGGGTTTACCATCCCTACTATCTGGGCCTCTGCCTAGGGGGGTGGGTTGCCTCCGATAATAAAAAATGACAACACAAAATCTCACCATGAAAGGGATGCGACCACCATCCCACCTAGTGTTGCAACCATGATAGGGCATGGTTTCTTGACCACCACACTCTATGGAAATGACTCAAACAATAACACATCTAGACCACAATGAAACAAGCATCTGAACCATGACAACACATCATCTCGACCGCAACAACCCAAGCACAACGCATCATCTCGACCAGCCTGAAGCAGGCATCACGACCAAAACAACACCCCCTAGTCACGACCGAGGCACAACACACCATGGTTGTGATTGATACAAAATCTTGCACATGCATCTTGATCAAAGCAACACAAAACTAAGTTATCATGACCGAGACAAGGGATAATAGGTGTGAGACCCCTAACCTTGCTTAAAGTGTTGAACAAGTTTAATTATCATAATTTAGTTCTTATAACCCTATTATACATTTCATATGATTTAAAATCATATGACAAGTTTAAGCCTCAAATTTGGTCCAATTTGGACACTGTTTGAGCAAGTTATGCAACTTTATGCACATTTTGTACTTTTTTACAATTTACCCAATTGAGATGTTTTCTTTGCAATTTTTCACTTGCATTATGTTCCTTAGATATTGTATCATCATTATTGAGCTGGTTGAGCCATGGGTCACCTATTTAAACCTTGTTTTTAAGGTGTTTTCTCCAAGGGTATTTAAGGGTTTACTCCTTTATGGATGAGCTACCTTTAGGAGCTATCAACTAATGATTTATTTGTTCTGCTTGGAAATTCAAGAAACGAGGGATAATAATGTCTCTATGTATGGTGGGGGAGATTCTTGTGTGTGTTCTTGTATATTATTAATAGCTTAAGGCCATGGACACTTGGAAAGACACTAGAACTTCAACTTTTTCTTTTTCTTTATCTTAAAGTTTCATATACTAATCCCTAAGCACCCAAATGAGACATTTTCTCTCCACCACTTCCCTCCTTCTATGAATCTCATTCTCCCTCTATTTTTCTGAAAATTTCCTGTCCAAGGAAGAAGAAGGAGGGGATCTTCTTGGAAAAATAATCTAGGGTTGCCATTGACGTCCTTTTAGGGTTTGAAAAGCTTCATTCTAGTGATCTTGACCTAAAAGAGCAAGAATCCCCTTCTTTTATCCATTTATTTCTTTTTTATCCTTCCTCCTACCCTTTCTCTAGGTCAGAACCTTGTTGTTCCATGGTATAAATTTCTCTAAAGCTCTAAAACCCTATCTTTCTTGCTCCTTATGCTTAGGGTTTGCTCATTTGATGAAGAAAGGAGCTAGATGGATGAGTTCAAAGCTTATGCTTGGATTTCCTACCCTACATGCTTGTGTTTTCTTCTGTTTGGGAGTTTATCTTCTAATTATAGGCAATTTTTATAACTTGCTCCACATTTATTTTTTTACCATATGCTTGCTAGCTCATTTTCTTTCTTTTAAATGATGATCCGTGCACTAAAAAGCTATGCTTGACTTGGATTTCGATTTTTATAATGTTTCATGTTCTTATTTCATTTCTAGATGAACCTTTTATAATGTGTACATTATTCCTAAGGTACAA